>CM043119.1:69292885-69805255 GCA_023701765.1 Hylyphantes graminicola
GTGTTAAAAATAATAACCAAATAAAAAAAATAACTACCCATCCAAAAAACAGTCAACTAAAAAACATGTTAACAACATCTCAATTCTAGAATAACATCATAAAACCAAAATATCTTTTTAAGTATTTTTATATTCAGCTTAGTAATATAAAGCAAAATTGTATTCGTAGGTACCTACACTGTATGCTAAATTTTTTACTCAGAGTAATATATTTAAAAATAAACTTATATATAGGGAGAGTCATGCAAGTAATTTTGTACAATTCAAGGAATAATTGGCGAAGTAGGTGCACTTGAGTAGGTGTTCCAACAAATCAGGTGTTAATTGGCCCTTTGGAGATGGAGGTTATGGAATGAGTTTTCACACAAATAAGCTCAACTATTTCTTCATCCTATGAAGAAAAAGCTTTTTTAAACACAACACATCAAAATTCTGAATAAAAATCCACAAAATTTTTAAAATGCTCTAAAGCGAAGCAATTAATTTACAATATGTATTGTTAGACCTTAAATTTTAATAGCCAATATATCAGGAGGAGGAATATTTCATATTTAGTGAAATGAAATAGTAAGTTTTGAATCAAAAAGTGCTTATTATATGGAAATATCAGCTCTAACTATACAGCTAAACAAGATTTAAAAAAAAAAATTAAAGAATAATTAGGTACTAAAAAGACGTAACATTTGACATAAATTAAAAAGTAAACAATTTAATGAAATGTATCTAATGATTTTTATCTAATGATTTTTGGAAACTGTAAAATTATCCTGCCTAAAAAATTTATTATTTTGGGAGTAAAAATTCCTACAAATCTGGTGGTAACTGGTTCATTCATATATATTTAGAAGGGATCATTAGGGAGCACCTGAGTAGGCACCCAACACAACCATATTGCATGCATCTATCATATTTAATGTGCACTCCCTCTACACCGTTACATTCAATGAACATTTTAAGCTGCACGGGCCGTTTATAGGTCATCAGTTAGGTTATTTGTTTAAAACATAGTTTTAAAAACTAACAACAATAATATTTTAACTCTACATATATCTTAACTTATTTAATAAAGTTACACGAAAAAAAGTGCAACTCATTTAATAGTTAATAATGTTTAATTATTTTAAATAAAAAATAATTACCGAAGACTAAAAAAAACAGATGCTTTAGGTATGTTAAGCTACATATATCAATAATTTTCAATACAAAAATGACCAATCCTTCTTAAGTGATCGAGCATTTAGCGCTGATGAAAGAAAACTTACAAGAATATTTGAATAAATAAAGTATTTAACGCACTTACCTATCAATATCCTTGGGAACATAAAATAATTTCATTAAATAAATAAAAAATATGTGTTTTGACGAGAAAAGAACGCAACAAAAATATTTTTCTCCAGGCCTCTCTCGAGTCGCAATTTTCTTCTTCTCCGCAATCCATTTCAAAAGTAGCGCGCAAGCGCGCATTCATTTATCCAAGTTTGAGCATAATTAGTACAAGTTGCGCGCGCATCTTGGAGTCGCGCGCAGTTTTAACCAGTGACGTGATCATTAGTTCGAAATTAATCCGCTGGATGGCTGGTGACGTCACTCTCTCAAAAAAAATTCCGATTGGACTGTCTGTTTACGATTATTGTCTGTGTTTCAACGTGTTCTAAGTTAGTTTTCAACGTCTACTGTCAGTCTTTTGCAATATGTCAGTGAGTCTAAGCAGTGAGAGTGATAATGAAACAGCACCCAAGAAGAGATGATGAAAAATCTGAATTTGTTGCTAATTTGAATCAGTTCAAATCAAAAGATGAGCAAGATATTTTCTTACAACAACTGATCGAAAAACACCCCATTAAGCACAGTGTGCCAAAAGAAACAAAATTCAAGTTTGCTCCCTCCCGATATAAAGAGTTCCGCTATAACTCTGAAGAAAACATACATTTTCATTGAAGGATTGCAAAAGCACAGCTATCAGTTGCTGAGACCTGCTTTCCGTAACGTCGATATTGATTTTCCTTCAAGTATTGCAGCCTACCCATCAGGGAAAGTTCCGATCAACATAAAGAAAATGGAAGACATCCAGAAAATGATTGTTCATATTCCTGAAAACTTCAAAGTTTTTATGATGAACTATTTACCTGATCAACCACT
Organism: Hylyphantes graminicola; assembly: GCA_023701765.1. Lineage (NCBI taxonomy): Eukaryota > Metazoa > Arthropoda > Arachnida > Araneae > Linyphiidae > Hylyphantes > Hylyphantes graminicola. The sequence goes on from CM043119.1 coordinate 69,295,025, forward strand.
GAACATGACAATGATACTATCGTCGAGAATGATCTATTTTAAGAGCGTTTCAGTTTGTTATATTCCTGTCTTATGACTTTGCAATACTGTAACTTCATTTCTCATGTAATATGGAAAAATATACATTTGTAATTTTTGTGTGAAATTAATTAAAATAAATTTTATTAACAAAAATCGAAACAAAATTAATAACAAATACAAACTTTTAACGAATGGTTATCTTTTTCCAAGTTTCCTACTGTCTGTAAAAACAGTTGAGTGCAGAAACAGCATTAGTCCAAATCATAGTTTTAATTCTCCTGAGCCTAATTTATGTGGAAATTAGGTAATTTTTTTTATAACAGCAGCATAAAAGCATGTTATGACAAAGGAAAAAAAAGTTTTCAGATATTTTAAAATTTGGAGGAGTTATTACGTTTTTTCTCCCTCCTGAAAAATTTGAAATTTGTGACTGACGTTGTTTCTGCACTCACCGATTCAATTACGGAAGCACCAAATACCTAATTTGGCCGAATACCGAATAGAAACCGAATATTTGGTGCATCCCTAGTTACCATTATACAAACGGTGTAGTAAGGATAGTCCAATCCAACCAATTGCATGCTTTATAAAATTGGCTAAAGGTCATCAGGTCAGACAATCTCCTTAAGGTAGCCGTTTACCTTAAAATCAAGATTTTTTTTTAAATTTCATATTCCTTGTAGAAAACACTTATCTAAGAGTAGTTCATGACCTAACACACTTATTAGTTGACAGTTTCCAATTTACAGAATTCAAATAGTATCTCAACAATTTTTTAGTTATCGCGTTTTGCTTAAAGGCTGCTTTCAGGCAAAATTTAAATTGAATTTCAAAAAGATAATGAATAAAAATTAAATATTTTAATATTTTTTTATTTTACAACTTTCAAACTTAAAATGATTTCATAAAGGCCTTTTATAAGTTTATTTTATCGACAAGTAAGCCTTCGTCAAGTAAGACAGGCACAGAAAGAATTTTTACTGTCAGGGAGTACACCAGAATGAAGGAGGGAATCGAACCCGCACCCGTTGCAGCTCGAAGACTGATGGAGTAATGGTCTGCGATCCAAACAGCAAGGCCATCCGGGCCCTCTCTGACCAGTTGTAATCTTTATAAAATTGGCACTTTAAATCATCAGGCCAGACAATCTCTTTTAACAAAGAGTTAGCACGCAAAATAACGAGGGTCCCCGAGTACAGGGTGGTTATAAAATAACGCTCCCTATTCGGAGTGGCCTGTACATAGAGTAGCTTGAATGAATAATCCAAATGCAAAAATCTTTGAGACACTTACCAATCAAGAAGGGGGGGAAAGATTGGAATCATAAAAAACAAACTCGTCTCTTGACCAGGGTTCTAAATTACGAGGCGTAATTGGATGTGTTGACCGTAATTAGCCATAATCGGCTACTCCTCGTAATTATAACCTTGGTCAAGAGACGAGTTTCTGTGTCATAATTCCATTCTTTTTCGTAATAAAGAAACTCGTCTCTTGACCAGGGTTCTAAATTACGAGGCGTAATTAGCTGTGTTGGCTGTAATTGGAAATAATTGACGACGCCTCGTAGTTAAGATTCTGTTCAAAAGACGAGTTTGTTTTTTATGATATTCTTTTCTATGATTATTCTTCAGGATTCTGTCTTTTTTTATGATTCCATTCTTTTTCCCCCTTCTTGAATAGCAAGTGTCCCAATTTTTGATGCATTTGGATTATTCATTCAAGCCACAGACCACTCCGAATAGGGAGCGTTATTTTATAACCACCCTGTACACTGGGATCCAAGAGAACCCTGACTATCCCTTTCAGCCATTAATTTGGATAAATGCGGTTCGTACAAGAAAATCCCAATGTGTACTACGAACTTTGTTTATTTAAAGAGAGGGGTTATATGATCAATTAACGATAACATGACGAAGAATTGAGATACTATTTCACTAATCTTAGATCTTGGTTACAAAGACTGCTTTGTGTGTGCAAAAGACTCGCTCAGAAATTAGAGGAAAATAAACAGTTTTATCTTTTACCGTCCCGCGGCTATAATCAAGAAGGGTGGTATACTGGAATTTTCCGAATAAAACTGGAAATGAAATTATGTCTAATTTTTATACATTCATGATTGTATTTTGGGCAATTCCATAAAAATGGCAACTTTTTTTTTAAATTGTAAATTTTTGTATTTTTTACAAATTAAGTTTAAAAATATATTCAAAGTTTTCAAAATATGGTTTAAGGGGCCATAGGAGTCTTAAAAATGTGCAAAGAAGGTACTACAAAGAATAGTTTGATCTTTCATGTAATTTTTTAACTACTCAATATATAAATATAATTTTTTATGTGTAATTCTACAAGATTTATTTAATATAAAACAAATTTTAAAATTTATGAAACTTTAGCCAAAACTAAAATAAATGATATTAAACATAAAGCTATTTGAACACATTGTGATTAGGCTTGCGCGGCAAACTGTGAGGTCAAAATTGAAAAAATGACCAGGAAAATGACTTTATATTGTACAAATATGTACAAACAAAGACTTGTACCTAAATTCTCAGCTCAATTTTAATTAGAAATTATTTTTTTTAAAAAATTAAATCTAAATTTTAAAATTATTATTAATTTTTTTAGAAAAAAAATTCTTAAAATAATTTCCAATTAAAATTGAGCTGAAAATTTAGGTATAAGTCTTTGTTTGTACTTATTTGTACAATATAAAGTCATTTTCCTGGTCATTTTTTCAATTTTGACCTCACAGTTTGCCGCGCAAGCCTAATCACAATGTGTTCAAATAGCTTTATGTTTAATATCATTTATTTTAGTTTTGGCTAAAGTTTCATAAATTTTAAAATTTGTTTTATATTAAGTAAATCTTATAGAATTACATGTAAAAAAAGTAAACTTATATACTGAGTAGTTAAAAAAATACATGAAAGATCAAACTATGCTTTGTAGAACCTTCTTTGCACATTTTTAAGACTCCTATGACCCCTTAAGCAAGCAGGACGATGAAGGACATGGATTCACATTTCCTGAAAAAGAAGAGTGATGCCTAGTGGACGAAAAAGATTTGTTGGCTCTGCAAAATCAGCCAACACTCCAACTAGTTGGAAATTGACCTCGAGACGCTTTTAAGAACCATTCACATGTGAATAAATGTATATAATGTAATATTTGATATCTTATGAGTATTCTAGATACTAAAAATATTAAATTTATTACTTTACACACTTTTAATTTATTAAATGTTTATGAAACTTGTAGTCTTCCCGTAACGTCGAATGTCATATCTAAAATATGATATCGTAAATATCATATTTAAGATATCCATTAGTTTAAAATCTCCATGTATTGTTAATTCCCAGACATTTCCATTTTTAAGTACCGGGATGCAGTCGCGGTTGCAAAAATGTCATTCCGTAACACGAAAAGAAATTAGCCAAAAAAATCAAATAATAAAATATTTTTTTTTAAATGTCAACTTTTTTTATTATCTTTTAATCATTAACAGTAATTTATGAACTGAAAAACCAATTTTTCTATAAAAATAGTTTGGTGATAATTGTTTTACTTCAATTTTACAGTTCAAATTGTCATTTCGTCACAAATCGAATTGCATTTTTATTGGAATTGCAAAATGGAAATTCAAATGGAATTATTGGAATTTCAAATGGAATTGCATTTTTTAGTTGGTTCTCCTTAAAAATTTAAAGTGAAGCTTTTATTATAGACTAAGAAAGATTTTTAGTTATTTCATGTATTGATTTTTTTTAGTTATTTCATGTATTGAATTTTTTTAAAATATAATAAAAGAGGAGTCAAATATTTAAAAATTTATAAAATTATCCTTCAACTAAGGAGAATGGAGCCAATGTACATTAGGCCCATTCTTTAGTAATGCACAGGGCCACTTATCTGAAAATCGTAGTTCAATATTGTATGATTGATTAAAACTTATTATGCTATTTTATTAAAGATATAGACCAGAGGCGGGTTTAAGTCCCAGCTGGAGCCAACTGATTTTCCGGCTGAGAAAGTCGCCAGCACAGTCTCAGTTCTGTGGGAAATGCTGCAAAAGGCTTGTTCCAAAGAAAAAATAGCTCCATTTGGAGGAAATGGATAATTCTAATTTTTTAATTTGTAAAACTTTGAAAAAATGTGCATTGTTAATGAATTAGAAAAAATATTATGTGTGTGTTATGCAAGTTATGGAGGGGAGATTTTTTTGGTGAAAATATACATTGTTTAAATAAAATGTAATAAAATCCCCTAATTCCTCATTTTATTTATTTTTTGAGAGAAAAATCTATTAAATTGTTTTTATAACATTTGAAGTATATCAGATAAATCCAAGAGCTAAATCATGATTCGAATATTTAACTTACTGAACTAATTATTCTTTAAAGAATTGTGAAAATATTAGGCTAACAAATGTAATCCGCACTGGGCGTTTTATCGATATTTAAACTTAAAAAACAACAAAAGCTTGTATAGTGGTTTTATATAAATATTGTTTTTAATTTATTTAAATGAAAATGATTTACAATTTAAATTTACAGACAGTTCTTTCAAATCGGAACTTTGAAATGGAGGTCAAGGCTTCGTGCTCAATACGTCAAAAACATACGCAGAATTTCCTAACTTTTAAAACACTATTTGTTCAGTGTAACTTAAGAACTGCTTTTAAAAGATGAACAAAAGAGAGGTTTTTAGGATGAATGATTAAGACACCAGTGTCCTTTTTTTTACATAAATTGAAGCTAAAGAGCTTAGTGGAAGAAAGTGCTAAGTGAAATTTTTTTTTTTTGGGGGGGGGGGGGATTTTTGGACATGTTATGCCAGGGGCGGCGGCAGCAGGGGGGCTAGGGGTGCTTCAGCACCCCCGTCGGGGAAGGCTAGCACCCCCGTCGGGGAATTTTTTAATTTCGTCGGGAAAAATTAGTCCTCAAGTTTAAAATTTTTTTTTTATCTTTCATTTTTATATGTTAGTTTGGTTAAAATGTCGGAAAAAAATTGGTCGATAAAACAAAAGCCCTTTAAAAGTTTTAAAATTCATCACTACTTTGCATATTTTAACACAGTCCTGGTTTGTGTGATCGAGCCCTTATCGAAATACACCCCTTCCGCAAGATTTTCCATTCCACGGGGGGCGAGAAAAACGATATCATACACCACACCACCGTTCTTCATGGAGTGGGGATTGGGGTATTGGGGAACCCTTATCTTCAAACCAGCGGGAGGTTTGCGGAGGAGCAGACTTCTTAATTGGGAAAGTTTGGTTAGTTATGGGGAGGGTGGTTTCACATTACATAGTTAGGATCATCTGGGATTGTACTGTAGAGAGGTATCTGGATTCAGTTAGCGTTAGTAAACTCTTCGTCACGAACTCGTAAATTTTCGACAATGATACATGATGCTGACATGTTTTTTCTGGTCTAAAATGTAATTTTACCCGAAGTGTTAAAGGGATACCAAAAAAGGGGGTAAACAATTCTCAGAAAAAGGACATTTTGGTGATCTTCTGCTATTGGTGAAGACAGATGTGTCGTCAGAATAGAGGGCTATTGGGAAAGAAAATGCAAAAAAAAAAAAAAAAAAATAGTACCATCCGATAACGCTACAGTATTTTGAACCAGTTCACGTGTTCAACCAACGTTCGTTTTCTTTAGGTTAAAAAAAGTGTATAAACTTTTATTTTGCGTAGATTTTTTGTGAATTTTAGCAGTAAAATTAATACAGTAGGTTGCTCAGCTTTTTAAACACGAATTCGAAATAGATTTTTTTTGTTTTAATAATTTGGTTATGAATAATAAACGAGGGAAAAGTTCACGTTTTAAGGTTGAATGTTGTTTATGTGCAGAACAATTTGACAATGACTATGTAAAAAAAACACACACAGCTTTTGAAATATCAAGATTATGAAGAGCAAAACAGGAATATTCCGTTCGTAGAAGTTAGCGTAAAAAAAAGGAAAAGTCCATGGGAATCGCTAAATCTAGTGAAGACGATCAAAAAAGATCTCTCTAAAACCGAAGGTACGTAAAAAAATTATAATACATTACTGTTCGTATATATTTCAAGTTTCAACGTACAAAAATGGTTTAATTCTTTTCTCCAATTTTAGCTTTCACACTACGTTTATAACGTAAAATGGGGAAGGTATTATAATCGTTCAACCCGTCTGTCTCTCACTTTCATAGCCCAAGCAAGAAATTTATTCACAAAAAGATTCTTTGATTGTATGATGATGATATGAAATGTATTCTTTCTATTTTAAAGCGTGCAATATTCCATATTTATTCATTAAAGTATAAATTATTCTAGCAACCGATAATAAATTAATTTCGAAATAAATTACGATAACTTTCGAAAGAAAATAAATAAAACTAGTCAAACTAATAAAAAAATAATTTTTAAGATAGATTAAAAGATTAATAGAATCCGGCGGGTAGGACCGATTTTGGAAGGTACACTGAAGAAGGGACTCAGCATGCCAATACTACTTTTCTATTTTTAGCGATTTTATAGATGTCTGTACGCTCGGACGGACGGACACTTATCTACTGTCTGTCGGCGAATTAACCTTAATTAGTATTAAAATGTAATTTTACCTAATTTTAATCCGCAGTTGCCATCACCAATCGCACAAGAAACTTTATTTAAATATAATATTTGAAGTAAAGTTTATTTTTGTTATAAATCAGTTTGGAATGGATTCATTGATTGTTCATTATTATTAGTTTACTAAGAAAACGGCTAAGAAATTGCATTATTTATAAATAAAAATATTTTTAGTTTTATGTTATATTTCTTTTTTATTAGGGCACTTTAAATAAATTTCATGTTTTCCTCGCAATAAATATTTTTTAAAAAAATCAGGTTTTTGAAGATTTTATGTTGGATACATTTTCATTAAAAAATGTAAAACAATTTTTTTTTTGTGAATTTTTGTAATATGTGAATTTTTTAATGAAAATTTCAATTTTATATTATGTATGTAGTTCTACTTATGTCTAGTTAAAGTTTAATTTTATATATTGAATTGAAACGTATTTGACATATTTCTGATTGATCTCTGACATAATTTGACAGTTAATTATATAAAGTTAAGTTAGACCAGTACCTTGGAATTGAGGGAAATTTTTTTTATTGCATAATCCAAAAATAGACATAGTGCAGAAAACGTATACCAGATTTCAAAATTCTACTAGTTTGAACAACGATCCAATTGTGCTGTTTAAAAACCCTTGTCTTCGAAATTTCTACAGTTGACACTATGTTAAAATGCTTTATGTATCAAAATCTTATATATTTTTTTTCATTTCATCACAAATTAAAAAAAGTGTAATGCTTTTTTATTAATTTGCATAGATTTTAATATATTTTTTTTTTGTAATACATTTAGCATATTTAACAGAACCAAAAAATGTTGAGTAAAGTAGTCTAGTTTTTTTTTATAAAAAGCAGTTTGGAATTGAAAATTCAATTTTTAATTTTTTTTAAATATAATATATATTAAAAATTAAAACTAGTATGTATTTAAAAAAAACAGCATTTTTTAATATCACCATTACACAGTTGTAAAATAAAAAAATTAAAGTTGTAACTTAAAAGGAGTTAGGATTTAAAAAAATTAATTAAAAAAAATAATTAATTAAAAAAAGTGTAGGTTGTAATAATTTTTCTTAACATTATGCGATGGTTATACTAATATACTCTATAAATGTAAAGTTAGTTTTACAATTTTTGCACCAAATTAAACAAAAAAAACATGTTTATCCTACGGATCTACATTAAAGAATTAAGGTAATTTATTTTAAATTATACTTTAGCCCCCCCGTCGGGGTAGGTCAGCCCCCCCGTCGGGGAATTCCTAGCGCCACCACTGTGTTATGCCCTCCTTAAAATACACGGCTCAAAACAATTAGGGGGGCACTTTGCGTACTTCTGTTAACTCTTTCAGTTCCAACTTCCTATTTTTAATTCTAAGAAAATAAAATTTGTGAAATAGATTCGTTATGCATCCATAATGAAATGGTAAAAACAAGGGGGGAAAATCTTAATTTTTTAACTAAAATTTAAGGGTGAAAAAATGAAATCGTAACTTTTGAATAAATTAAAACAATAATTTTTTTTACAAATTTATTATTTTAAAAAAAGTCAAAATCAATTTTCAAGCATCTAAGAGTGCAAGAGTGAGGAATTTAGGGTCATTTTATTTCATAAAAGTTTTAGGGAGCGAATTTTATTTTACCTTGTTTTTCATATTTTCATTTAATTAAAACAAACATTATTTAATGCTTTCAAAAGGCATGATTCTTCCATCTAACGATAAATAAGAACGAGCTTAACTTAGTAAGGGAAAAACCGCAATCTGATGATCCTAAATGGAACCGTTATAGATGAAAGATTTTAAACCATGCGCTCCCCTAATTGTTGTGAGCAGTGTATAACAAGTGTCCCCTTTTTCATAAAATTCTAGTTAAGTATATTTTTTTACCGTTTCGTTTTCAGCAGATGTAATTGCAAAATAAAAACTTTAACTCTTATTTTCACGTTTTCATCTTTTTGTCATTTAGCACGTTCTTCCACTAAGCTCTTCTTAAAACATAATGTTTAAAATTGCCAGAAATGTTTTTTAATAACGTGATAACAATACATCTGCATTGGTAAATGCAAACACACTATGAAAAACAATCAGTTGCATTAAAAGTTAGCTTGGGTTTATGCAACATCTGCTGCAAACAAGGTCTGCACACGGATTACCATTTTACGTGTGACGTAGTGAGAGTAGTCCACACTCTGACAAATCGCTTACCTAAAGTAGTTGTCGAATTTTGACTTTGCATTGCCGTTCGCTTTTGTGATTGTTCGATTGGATGGTTGGTTGGTAGACATATATTTTCAGGCTGGTGTGCTTGGTCAGGGACCTGCTATAAAGCTTCGTCAAGTAAGACATACACACACAAACATACGTGACAGATGCTGCCCTCTATCGCCACCTCCACATTTTAGACATGTCCCTGAAGGAGAGGGAAATAGTCTCCAGAGACCTGTACCCGTGGGAAACTGCGCCTTGACCGCCCACAGGACTTTCGGTCCCACAGATTTAACAAGCACGTTCGCCGCATATACTCGGTGGGTCTTCTGGTACCAGGACTCGATCGTGGGACTTCCAATCCCGAGATCGAGATCTTAACCACTGGGCTAAGTTGAACTATAGTCGCACTCTAGAGCTACTCTAGGGCTAATGGCAACATGCGTCATAAATTAGAAAGACCTTTCGCATGCAAAGCAACCACCTTATCTAACTAGGCTCCCTTGCCCTAAATAATGCCTGGACGAAGACAAAACCAGCGAAGGTACCCTCTGTGGCATAATGTCTCAACTACTTGGAAATTATTAATGACATTCACTCATATCATTGTATTTTCTAGTGCGATGTACTTTCAAACAATCAACAAAAATTAGACCCCTTATTTTAGTTGATACTTTTCCCATAAGGCGGGTTTACATGAGCCATCGAATCCATGGAATGCCAAACTCTCCATTAGGGGAAAAAGTTATCGAGCAGGATTTCTAACCCAAATGATAGTCTGTGCGGCCGAATCCATGGTATGAAACATCAAAGCCCCTTCACTTTAGGGTTTGCGAAACCCCGCAATGAACCCTGCAATTCCGGTTCTGCCTGGGAGAAAATCCCCAAGAGGAAAAAATTGTGGAGTTTGATCTTCATTCCATGGATTCGATGGCTCATATAAACGCGCCTTTATGTTGTATGCTGAAATGTTCACCTGAATAAATTTTAGAATTTCCGAAACAAAGTTAAAACGCAAAATAATTTTTAGAAATTCAAAAAAGCAAAAATATGCAACATTAATTAGGGTTAGTTAGTTTGAAATATAGTCGCACTAGAGCTTCACGATGATAACATTAATTAAGACATTGCAAATAACAAGTATCATGACTTGAGTGGCAACAGTTCCTCAAGAATGAAATAAAGCTTTGATTAGGGACGCAGTAGCCCTTCGTCAAGTAAGACAGACACAACACACACACTCACACATATACGATGACAGATGCTGTCATCTATCGCACACCACCTCCACAATTTAGACATGTCCCTGAAGGGAGCGGGATCCCGTTAGACAAAATGTAAAATAAGTACCTGTGTTGCTAAATACTTTGCTTGCCCAAATAATCTTAGATAAGAGTACTTAAATATTAAACAAACATTAATTATGTCTTAACTATGCATATTATTTATTTGTCATATTCCAATTCTAAACTAGTTCCGATTATTAATATCAACAATAAATTGTTTTACAAACGTATGTTTTGTTTAGCTTAGTTCCTAAAAGAATCGAAAAATGAGAAAAATTTACTTGCTCGTTTGGAAAAGTTGAAAAAAATTATACTTGCCACAAGCGAATTTTTACTTAACTTTTTAAAAATAGGAAAATAGATTTTTCTAAAACTACTAGGTAGACACTGAACCATTTCGAATAATAGCAAATAATTATATGTTTATGTGATAACGTATTATTTCTTTCTGATAAAATGTCCATAAGTTAACTTTTTTAAATATATAAACTGTTTAATTACCTGTCAATTGTATACTTTTGAAACACTTGAATGAAAAAATCTTCTTTTGAAACCCTACATGAACATAATATATTTTTTAAATTAAATAAAAGGCAGACGAAATAATAATTACTGTTATTTATAATTTATTAACTTTTCAGAATAAAGAAGGAAGGAGGGAAGGAAGAAGGAATTCAGAATAATCAGAATAGTTTCAGCCAAAAAAAATTCAGTTAAAAAAAACCTTAGTATCTACTGCCACAATTTCTGCCACATTGGCGCTTTTTCGAATTCCCCACATTCCAACCGAGTTATTTGAAAAGATACCCCAGAGAACCTGGCAACCCGAGGTTGACCAGCCAAGTGAAATTTCGAGTTCTATTTCGTCGTCTATTTTCCCTTCTTTCTTCCCCCGCCACATTTTACAACCGAGGTAACAAGGTAGCTCAAGATTTTTTATCAGAACAGAGAAGACCGGTAAACTACTACTGCCTCATTGTGTTTGCTAAGACTTTGTTATATTAATTCGAATGTGGCTCTAATAAAACCTCGGCGTCTTTATTATGTAATTTTTAGAAGAAAAAATAAAACTTCGATTCGAAAAGAATAAACTTGACTTTGATTAGTTTCGAAGGTAGTGAAAAAAAATAATGCAGCACGTGCTGAATACTCAATCGTAATTGTGTTAACAGAGTTTCTGATTTTTTTTATGCTCTTTAGTTCCGCTGTGTAGAGGCGATCTATCAGCAGCCAAGGTCCAAAATTCAAGTCAATGGCGCTATCTGATGTGTGGCCGGAGTGAACTGCGTTTCTCGGATTAAGATTTTCCTTCCCGCTGGACCAGAAGGCGTGGCCGAAATTTTGTTCTGAAGACTTTTTGGCGGAGATCTTTAAGTTTTGCCAGAGATTCTGTTGCGGATACCTGCGTTATGCTGGAGATTATTTGCGGAGATCTACGTTACTGGTGAATTTATTAATTTGGATTCTTTATTCCTGGTTTGGACACGTCTGGTGCTTACAACTCCTTGACGACCAACAATTTCTATCTGAGCACTTGCTGATTTACGTTCACGAACGAAGTTGGTGGTGGGATGTCTTCATAAAGAATTTTACGCCTCCTTCAAAAATTCTACGAACTTAAACCTCAAGATTATTGTGCCCAGTATTCTGATCCACAAGATTTGCGATTCTGATCCTCACGATCCTGTGATTCTGATCCTCACGATCCTGTGATTCTGATCCTCACGATCCTGTGATTCTGATCCTCACGATCCTGTGATTCTGATCCTCAAGGTCTTGTGATTTGGACACTATGGCCAACATGTTCTTCCAGGAGAGCTTCACCAGCAGCGTGGATTTCCCCACGTACATCCCGTGGCAGACCCTGTCCTCGGACCTCTCCGACAAGCTGAAGCATGGCTCGATCCGGATCAACCGCAGCAACCGGGTCGAGTACGCCACGATCCAGGAGGAGGGAACTCCGCTCCTGGAAAACGGGAACAGGAAAGGGGGCGACGGCCCCGTCACGGACGGATCCATCGTCACGGAAGCTGTCAGAGGGGGTGAGTCCACTATTCATCTGTAACAATTCTTTTTATTAGTTCTAAAGCTTTTACAGATTTTTTATTGTTGTCAGTTGTCACCAACTTATTGTTCGCATTTTTTTACATAATTTTTTTAAGTAAAAGAAAAAAAACGGAGTTAAACTGATGGTTAAGACGGTATCTGTTCTTCGCACTATGTTGAGGAAAATCTTTTTTTTTTTGTATCTTTAATTGCGAAATATTATTAAAAATCCGAAGGAAGTATTATCAATATTAAACTGAACGTTTAAAATATTCCAATATAGTTTTTTTTAGGTTCTTCGAAATCTCACTGCTGTTAAGTTATATTTTGTTTCCATATACTCTATTGATTCATCGTTTATATCCATTGTGTTAATTATCTTCAAATATTTTATGAATTTAAGGTAGTACTTTTTCTGCACTTAAAACAAAATCGTCTTTTCAAACTTATTGCTTCAGTCCATGTCCGCTAATCCGATGTTCTCTTTAATACACTGACAGCCTTAGTTGATATTTTTCATGAACTAATACTTCTGATATGCGTACGAGCAATGGTATTTGATCATTTACGAAGAAACAAGTCACGACTTTGTAACATTCCTACTTGAAACTGCTGAACAAAATTTTTTAACCCTTTCAGTCCCAGTGATGCCATTTGTCATCGTCATTTTTATGATGATAATTCTTTAAAAAAAATAATAGGTCTGAATGAAGAATCGAATGATGTGCTTTTTGATATCATAAATGGCTATAGACGACAAATTTTTTTTCTAAAAAGATCATGCCAATTTGTCATTGGGACTGAAAGAGTTAAATGCTGTAACATTTTTGCGATTAATATTTTCAAATATATTTTTAAAAATACGAAATTATGTATAGGGGAGACCCAAAATGAACCAAACAGCCGCTAAAGTCTCCAATTTATCATTAATATCTTACGGATATACGGAACGCTGTAACTTGTAGCAGCGACGCATTTTGATTTATTTAATGATATTTCTTTATCAAGCCGGTTATTTGTGTCTAGTGCGTCGGATTTGTGTATGTGGACTGTATTTAAGTTTGTATACACTCTAAACTTTTTGATATTTTTTTTTCTAATGCATTCTCCAGACTAAAGAACGGACTTTCTCTCTTAGTTTTAGCCATAGTTTTTCCACTCATTTTTTTTGGCTGTTACACAAAATTACGAACTCTTAATTGGTCATTATTCTAAAAGCTTTGCAGTTCGGGGAAGTTGTTGGAATTACCTAAAACTCGATCTAATTTCACGAAAATCGGACTTTCTTCTAGTCGTCTTATTTGTGCATTCAAATTGCGTATCTAAAGCTTAGGTAGAAATGAAATGAAAAATCTGTTGCATAAAGTTACAACTGCTAGATACTTAACAAAGATAACAACCACAATGTATTCCAATCACGTTTCTACTTTTAAAAATGGTCAGAAAAAAAACTTATGCAACTAATGCCATTATTTATCTTAAGACGCCGCCGTGTTTTCTGATATTCATTTTTGGAAAACATTTTGAGCCATCTGTATAGTTGGTTTGCGGCTAGCCATTTGAATAGAAAAAGAGAAAAACGTGGGATTACCCCCCCCCCCCCCTTTCGGGTAAATGATTGATGAAGCTACCTTATATAATATGAAAGGATCGCTGTTGATTCTCGGAATTTTTTTTTACAATTAATTACTTACAAAAGTATTGTGTAATGAACCTTGAAATGCAATGTACAACAATATTAGTAACCTTTCTTACATAACGAACCTTAGAATTTCTCCAGCGATCTATATTTGGTATCTCAAAAGTAACATTTTAAAAAGAGGGTAAGAGGGCAGGAGAGTAAAAACCCTAAAATATCGACTGAGGCATGATTTAACCAATTTATAAAATAAATTGGAATAGTCACTAATAATATTAACAATATCAATAATTAATGTAAATGAATGTAGAATTTAAAAATATTATATAAAAATTAATGTTAAAAATAAAACAAATCAAATAAATAACTTTAAATTATTTAGCTTTAATAAGGGTAGATCAGCTATCCACTATTTTCTTTCGTTTAAAGTTAAAAGATGTAGTGATAATAACACTTTTTACACACGTGACCTACACTGCAAAAAAGATAGTTTTGCATGTAGTTACCCCTCTGGACGATTGGGTTAAGGGGGTCATAGGAGTCTTAAAAATGTGCAAAGGTGCAAAGCATAGTTTGATCTTTCATGTAATTTTTTAGCTACTCAATATAAAAGTATATTTTTCGTATGTAATTCTACAAGATTTATTTATTATAAAAAATTTTTTAAAATTTATGAAACTTTAGCCAAAACTAAAATAAATGCTATTAAACATAAAGCTATTTGAACACATTGGGAATAGGCTTGCGCGGCAAATTTTGAGGTCAAAATTGAAAAAATGACCAAGAAAATGACCTTATGTTGTATAAGTATGTACAAACAAAGACTTATACCTAAATTCTCAGCTCGATTTTAATTATAAATTATTTTTTAAAAAATTTTTTATCAAAATTTTCAAATCTTTATTAATTTTTTTGAGAAAAAAAGTCCTTAAAATAATTTCTAATTAAAATTGAGCTGAAAATTTAGATGTAAGTCTTTGTTTGTACATATTTGTGCAATATAAAGTCATTTTCTTGGTCATTTTTTCAATTTTGACCACAAAATCTGCCGCGCAAGCCTAATCCCAATGTGTTCAAATAGCTTTATGTTTAATATCATTTAATTTAGTTTTGGCTAAAGTTTCATAAATTTTAAAATTTGTTTTATATTAAATAAATCTTGTAGAATTACCATATAAAAAAATTATACTTGTATATTGAGTAGTTAAAAAATTACATGAAGGATCAAACTATGTTTTGTAGTACCTTCTTTGCACTTTTTAAGACTCCTATGACCCCTTAACCAATTTATGCAATAAATTGAAATAGTCACTTATAATATTAACAATATCAATAACTAATGTAAATGAATGTAGAATTTAAAAAGATTTTAAAAATAATTTTTAAAATAAAACGAATTAAATAAATAATTTAAGTTATTTGGCTTAAATAAGTGTGGATCAGCTGTTCCACTATTTTTTTTTGTTGAAAGTTAGAAGATGTAGTGATACTAATCACTTTTTACACATGTGACTTACACTGCAAAAAGGATAGTTTTGCATTGAGTTACCCCTCTGGACTCTACTGGGTTCACTGGTGAAAGTCTCACCCAGTGACTGCAAAAATATCAGCTTCTTGCGTCAGCTGATAGTTTTGCATGGAGTTACCCCTTCTAGACCATTTGAAGAGTACACGGGAAGAACCGATTGATTTATTGGGCTGACGCCCGCAATTGTCTGCTTGGCGGACATTGGCGCAGAAAAACGGTTTCTCTTTATTCTTCGCTTGGTCAAAGCGTCTGGATCGCCAATCGCCTGAATCTTGGTAGCTAGGAACCACAGAGATCGTACTTAAAGTATTAGAGTGGTAGATCACGTGACCTACAACACTGGCTTTATTTGGGCTCTTCTGGGAGCTCCTTGCGCGACCCTTCTTAGCATTAGAGGTCACGTGATCTACCACTCTATTACTTTAACTACGATCTCTGTGGTATTCACTGGCTTTCTTGCACAAGATTAGGTGATCACTCGCTATCATCGCTAAAGTGGCCTGCTAAGGAAACTTCTCTACAAAATCAATCGGTTTTTCCCGTGTACTCGTCATTTGCTATCACTGGCGAAAGTCTAGCAAAATGTCTGCAAAAATATCAGCTTCTCTTGCATCAGCCACAAGGATGTGTCCGTGACTTCACTTTCACCGACCGCCTATGGTCAAAGTTTGACAGGCCCCGACGCCTCAGCCCCGTAAATCATGCTCTGCTGAATTAATCAGGCCCTAAAAACACTTTGACGTATTGAGGTCGTCTGAAAAAAAAACTGGATCTTGTTTTAGGATGGGAACCATTTAATGGCTTATTATTGAAATTCATGGCCAAGACTTATTGCAAGCCCCTTAGGTTGTAGAGAGAGAGAAAAAAATATTAGTACGTTAGAGAGTTAAAAAATATTAGTATACTTTCTAATCCGACCGCTGCTAATCCGTCTCACCTTATATACACTGACTTCGTTGATATTTGCTTCACGTACTAGAACGTCTACTCTCCGTGCCACCCTAACTTGGGTAAAAACAAAGAGTAAAAAGGAAGAGGGAAAAGCGCGATTGGTCCGTTAGTTGGAAACTCTTGTTTCGTAATATTTACATACAAAATGATTTGAATACAATTCAACAAAAATTCACTTCATTCTGATAGAATTGCGAAATTTTCTCAAATAGTATTCAAATCTGCTAGACCTTAAACGAAATTAATCTTTTAAACATGTTTTCTGTATGTATTCACAAATAATGGTGCCACACAAAAAAAACTCTCAGTTCTGGGGATGTGCCGAGTCTGCAAAGGCTTAACCGCCAATGTTGCAGCCCCATTAGAGAAAAAAAGATAATAAGACAGTTATAATATAAATTTTAATTTTGTATAAAAAAAATTTCTCGCATTGATATGCATGTGTCCTTTTGATAAGTTCACCAAGTGCTCTTTAAAATGGTCAAGTCCTTCCTATTGACTTCTCTCTTCACAAATCTCTTGTTTCGGCCAGACAAGAACACATATAGAACAAAGGAAGGGGAAAATAATACACCTTGTTACTTAAGAGAAAAGTGTCAAGTGCAGATCGTCTTTCCACTTCTTTTAGTCAAGTTTCCCAAACGGAATTGCAAAAGTAAGAAAACTGTGAGTGACCTTGTTGATCGTCCGAACTCGGCGAAATAAAAGAATGGCCGGTTTCAACCGGTATCTTGGAAAAGAAATTATGTATTTATCAGTAAACACTTTAATATCAATGAAAAAAGAAATTACAATGCTTCGGACCAAAGCTTGTGGTAAAAAAAAAAAACTTCCCTATCTGTGTCCCTACCCATGAATTCTTATTTCAGCAACGCAATTTATAGGAATATTCATTTTTTAACTGCCTAAGTACTAATTTAAGATTCCTCCCTAAGGTAGAATATATATTTTTAGCATTTAATGTTAGTATTCTAATTTTTACCTGGCGTCAGACTATTTTAGCAACTTTGACTGCAAATTGAGATAACGAGTCCTTGAGACATAAAGGATTCTTCAGTTTATAGGTTCTTATTTTTCGTTCATGACGTTTAACATGTTTTTGTACAGGCATATTGTGTACACGTGGAACTTAACTAATTCAATCTGCATTCACGTGAATAAGAAGTGTTTTGGACCTCCTCTTACTGGCATTTAAATTAATTGCAACAGGAATTTATAGTTATGGTTTTACGACTATTTCATTTGACATTTACAGCTTTGGCGTTTTACCTACCTACCTGAATAAGCTATGCTACCAATTTGCCATAGTAATATACAAAAGACAACATTTTAAAGGTCAGCTTTTGTATTCGGCATACTGTATTGGTTCCAGAATAAGCAGTATTGTTCCCGAGCTTTTTCCTATGGATAAACTAAGAGTACATCTGGCCCATGTACACCTTGCATACTAAGTTAGCTGGTATACCCAGCTAAAAAAAACCTCAAAAATGAAATGTACCAATAACAAATAATATTTCATATTTATACATAAGACATTTCAACAAACAAATACTACGAAGTTATGACACTAACATGACATCAGCTCTTATCTAAACCCTTGAAAAGAGTTGATGACTTTTTACATAGCCATACTGACCCTGAAATTTCTGGGCCTCACTTGACCCCAAGTTTAAACCCTTTGATATGTCGTCTCGTATGTTTAGCAGGATTATCTGTAAAACGATAAGCTGATGTATACGAAGTAGAGTAATAAGTGTACACCCTTATGAAAAATCCACTACCACCGAAGTTCAGATCTAAACCCATAAAAACAAGGTGCTGACAATCTTCCGATTAAGACGAGACATGGCTACTTTTGTTGGACGAGGAGTACGCTGTCGATGATGTCTTTATCTACTTTAATAAACACATGTTGATGAGGTTTTGATTTCCAGCCACTGTGTGCCGTGTAACTGCAGGATAAAAAGTTCTATTTATAAGTTTTTATGACTTATTTGTTTTATCATAATGTTTATATCGATTGCCTTTCTGTGTTGTTTGTTTATAATTTTGACGGAATGTCTTACTTTTGCGTTTTCGGAGATCCTCGGCGCCAGGCTTAAGATAATGCCGTCTATGATACACGAATGTTCATTTGTTGATCTCTCCGTAATTTGGGGCTGGGAAGCCCAGTCGGTTAGTCACTTGCCTATCATGCGAAAGGTCCCAGGTTCGGGTCCGGGCATAGCCGAAATAACATCGCCTATAATCGGCCCGTGCAGCCAAAAATGTCGCTCTTAACTGTTGCGTTGGGTGCCTATTCTGGTGTCGGCTCGTCCCTTGATTGTGGTTCTAAAATACGACGCCTGTCGCCAATAGCCCTCATGTAGCTCTAGTGCGACGATATTCAAAACCTAACCTAACCTAACCATCAGTAATTCCCTCCGAAATTTTTGGTTCAAACAGTACATACGAACATAAACAATGACATACGAACGGAAATTTGTTGTTCCAACACATCTGACTATTGAAGGAGAAATATATTCCTTACAGATTGAGGGGGCTGGGGAGCCCAGTCGGTTAAGCACTCGCTTAGCATGCGGAAGGTCCCAGGTTCGGGTCCGGGCATCGCCAAAATAGCTGCCGACCTATAAACGGCCCGTGCAGCCAAAAATGTCCGACGAATAATACCCCGTGTAAGGAAGTGCACGTTAAATTTCCTTCAAAGTCCTAACGCTGCGTACGATGTCGCTCTTAACGGTTGCGTTGGGTGCCTATTCAGGTGTTGGCTCGTCACCTGACTGTGGTTCTAAAATACGACGCCCGTCGCCAATAGCCCTCGTGTAGCTCTAGTGCGACGATAATTCAAACCTAACCATAATCCTTACAGATTGACAATAACTATAAACAATGTTTTCTAAAATTATTCATAACAAAATTATAATTATATTAAAATACCGTAATATATTCACTTTTTAGCTATAGTATAGCTATTCGTTCGAAACATTAAAGGGCAGTTGCTGAAGGTGAGCTACGTTTCAGAAAAAAAGACATGCTCCCTACACCCTTAACACAATTTTTGCTCTAATACTGCATTCTTTGTATTAAAAGTCAACGCGTTTTTTCTAAATGTACTTCATGTTTGTTTAAAACATTTGTTTAACCTCCTAAAACCCGAGCGAAATCCTACACGTGTATTCTTAATATAAACATACTTTTCATACAAATATGTGCTAAAAAGTATGTTTTGCAAAGAATTAAAAAAAAAATGCTTTAGAAACTTAGGGACACGCCTTAAACTCTAAAGATACTTTTTGTGCTATAAATGCAACAAAACGGGCCTTATTACTTAAATTGTAGTTAAAAGATTATTTTAACATTGTTTTGAATGCAAAATGCCTTTAAAATTAACTACAAAGGCTAATTGTATTCGTGTCAGACATGACATAATACAACTTTCTTGGCTCTCAAAAAGTACTAAATGTTAACTGACTGTTAAAAAAAATTGCCATTAAGGTGATGCAAATAAAGGTCTTGATTATAAAAAACACTATGTTCATTCAAGAGAAAATACTCAAAATTAATTGGGTTAAAACATGCCGTGACGGACATGACAAAATTGAGACACATATTTTGAGTGACCTTATATTATTACCATTTGCTCTTAACTGGTATGCATTTCTAGTCTAGATTTTTTTTGGAATCAATATAATATTCTGATGTGCCAACCAGAAAGAAAAAATAAATTTATATCTAGTAAAATATTTATTAGCGTGACGGACATGACAAATGTGACGGACGTGACAAAGTTTGATGTTCTGTATTTCACTCAAATTTTAAATTTAATTCTCGAATTTTTTACGCACTGTTTATTTTGAGGTATAAAAAAAGAAAATGAAGTGTCAAGAATTTTTTCAGAGCAGATTTTTTAAGTAAAAAAAAATTAAAAACTGATGTCCATGGCGCATTTTCATGGAATCAACCCAAAAAGAACTTTTTGAAAAGTTTTAAGAGAACTTTTTTTTACGAGCTCTAATATCGTATTGACCCTCGTTCAACTTCATTTTTTATAGAAATAAATGAGTGATACCTGTAAGCAAAGGCTGAAAACTATGATATTTGGATCTTCTATCAAACCAGGTCAGTTTCGGAACTAATTAGCGTGTTAATTGTTTGTGGGGAAGTTTAAAAAAAATTTCCCAAATGGGGACGCCAAATCGCAAGAGGTTATCGACAGAGAGGTCATTGATGGTTTTCATCTTTTCCAAACTTAATAACTAATTTTGTTTAAATAAAAAATATTTTTGGAGGGTACATACTAAATTTAGTTTTAGTTCTTAGATTAATTGAAAAATTGTCACTCTAGGCTGCCGCCTAGAAAAACGGCCCTGTCTAGCCCCACCCGTCACCAGATCCTTTAAAGTTGCTTTGCTGCAATTAAACATACCTAGTCGTAAAACAACTTTTACAGCGGAGGTTCCGGTTATCAACTTTTCGACTATAAATTCATAATTTAATCTTTATAAATCGTATTTTATTTAACCATGTTATTACGTGAAAAATTAAACGGAGACCTTTTGTACTATTTTAATTGTTTCATACTTGGTTCAAACTTATCCATAACATTTTTAAACAGTATTTTGTTTCTGTGATTTGCTGCCAGTGAAAAGCCACCAAAGAAAATGATTTCTTTTTTTTAAAAAAAATACATTTTTGAATGTAAAAATAAAATTTGGCTTCGGTCTTCATCTTCAAGGGCGTACATATAAAATGAAAACTAAAGTGAATTAAAATACTACCTTCATAAAGAAAAGAATTGAATTATTCTTAAGTTTTGTATATTTTAATGTATACGTTAACTTGAATTCAACTAGAAAGTACATGGCACTTTCTAGTTCTCGGAGACATTTCTTTCTTTTATTATGATTGGCTGCGCATTTGTAGCCTACTATGGTTCCTTCAATTGTAAGTTGTAAAATAGTTAATGGAAACTTATTTGTTACAACTATATTCAATATCTTTTTTTTTTCACTCTAAGATTTCGGATGTTCTGAAATACGTTCTGAAAATGCTTAAGGTAACCCGGATTCGAAAATTCATTAAAAAATCGATTTTGAGATTTTTAAATTTTCTACTAGCCCCGTTTCTTCTTTTTAAAATTATATATAACACTTTACAATCAGTGCATTAGAAGTAATATTTTTTTGCGATTTCGCGAAAGTCACTTTATGTTCAACACTTCCCTTACTGAAACGCTCGAACAACTTAGGATTCGATAATGTTATTCCTATCAAACATTACGAGGAAGCAAAAATCCTTAGTAGCGAAAGAGTTGAAGCAAGAAAAGTTTAACTTTGAAGCTAATTTTCTCAAAACTAAGTTTTTGAATGTTCGAATTCACTTTTCTCGAGAACTATAATAGATATAGACAAAAAAATTTTTTAATGAAATGTCCATAGATATGCGCTTACACATAGACCATAGACATGGGGTTTAAGAAAAATCTTTTTAACAAAATAAATTAGAGAAATTTAAAGGGGAAAAGTGTTTTTGTAATTTTTGATACTTGACATAGAATTTTTTTTCTCAGCAATTAAGTATTACTTTACAAAATACCATGTTAAAAGTGTTTAATGTACCACTGTAAAAAATTCCACACCAATATGTCTTACAGATTCTCAGAAAAACCATTCTAAAAAAAAGGACTAACTTAACATTACAGTCTATGGGAGCTCTGCGAGATTCCGGGTTGCCTTAAGTCACGTTTTACCTCATTTCTAAAACTTGCCCTTACATAATACGCTTTATCTCGAACTAATTTTAAGGTGAGATTCTTTTAATTCTAAGTCGTGGGAAATTTATAATCTTTGCCATGTGAAGTCTAATCTTCCATTTTCAATGTGTCTATTTTTGTACAGATAAAATTAAGTTCAATAACCGAATCTGACATGCATTTGCTTTTTTTTAACATTCGTGAATGTCAAACTAAAGTTTCTTTTTTTTAATGAAAAGTTTTAGATTCATTAATTAGGATTAATTGAATTTATTTTTTAATTAAATTTGTGCCAATCTTTTTTTAAGTTCTTTAAAACAATTTTAATAGAATATACACCCAAATATCATAATTTAGTGGTTTGTTTGAAGGAAATGTAAGGCCCGGTGGTAGTGCTTCGCATTGCCCCGCCACAGGTCGATAAAATGAGTACCAAGCTTGCTTGGGAACTAAACACTGGGGGGGGGGGGTCAGCGTGAGGCTGTCCACCTTTCCGGGGCTTCTGCCCAACTGCCCAACACCCCAGAAGAGCCCTTGGTCACGAAAGCTGGAACGGGCACGGCTGGACTTGGCCCACTAACGGGTTGTTGCGCCGAGGAGTTTAGTTCTTGAAGGAAATGTAAGCATTTTGATTACATTCTTTAAAAATAGTACAGTTCATAAAGGACCATTTAACAAACAATTGGGAAAATATAAGCTTTAGCCAATAAACGACGACATTGTGTACACATTAACATCTTTCATTTACAAATAAGAACTTTAACTTTAATTTTTTTTAATTCGTTTTTTGTTGGAACTTATAATTGGTCCTACATAAATTGTTCAGGACTATGGTCTTTATTTGTCTTGAATTTTGTTTATTTAAGTGAATTTAGACAAAAAAATCGGTTTAGCGTGGTTAATTTTCTGGCCCATCTTCGTTAATGGGTGGTGTTTCAAAACAATTAGAAAAAAATTAGTAGTTATTATTACAGTTTGACTTTTTTTTTCAAATTTTTATCATTATATATATATAGACTTCACCGGGCTTACATATTACGCGAAATTTCCTTACAGAGTAAACTACAATTTTTAATATTTTTAAAACTAAAGTATTAAGACTCTAAAACCTTACAAAGTAAGTTTGCCATAATTTTGGAAACTGGAGATTTTGCAACTACGATGCCATGTGGCCGGAGCCATGCTACACTCCGTGACAACCTAACTTGGGAAAAAACAAAGGGTGAAAAGGCAGAGGGGAAAACGCGATTTGTCCATTATTGTATACTCTTGATGGTAATATTTACATACAAAATGATCTGAATACAATTTAACCAAAATACTTTTCATTCTGATAAAATTGCCAAATTTTTTCAAATTTGTTCGACTTTAAACGCAATTAATGTTTTAAACACCTATCTTTATTGACAAGTTTTCTGGATGGATTCAACAATAATTTATGGAACGCTTTACATCCGCGGAAGTGTCTTCTCCATGACATATTTATATTTACCAACTTAGGTAGGCAAGGAATGTAGAAAAGAAACCAGTATAAATGTTTTTCTTTTATTAATTTTTCCTTCGCTATAATGTTTATTCTTACAATAGTGTTAATTAATAATTATACAGAGCCAAAATTTTTCTTTTTTATTTACGAAAAAGGGACACAAATTCATATTAAAATGCATTTAGATTATATTTTAGCTCTTCCTTTAGTTTTGTACTTTGGATTTGAACTTCAATAGTGTCTTACTAGTCGAATAAGTAGGGGAAATAGTTCAGGCCTAAAAATTGACAACCAAACAAACCTCTGAATATTAGTCGAACAACGTGTTAATACGAGAAACTATGTAGTGAATAAAATTTAATTTGTGCCGAAATCGATACTTATATGGGCAATTCTACCATAATTTTTAATTTTATGTCCCTTGGGCATAACTTTTAAAAAAATTAATATTTCTTTACCATTTTTTCTTATTATACTAAAAGACTGGTCCTTTTATAATTGCAAAACGTAATTTTAAAGCAAAGAAACTCCAAAAAATTTTTAGAACACAAAACAATGCAGAAAAGTCCTTACCATCGTGTGTCCCGAATGTCAAATTTTAAGTTTAGGGCCCATTCTAATACTTTTTTTAGCTAAAAATTACATTCATTTGGATTTTAAATTGAACTAATACTGTAGCTTAACGATTTCCTTCCATTGAATTTTGGCTTTTAACATTTATAATGCGTTTTTCTCGTCTCCTAACTTTGTCCCTGGGTTTTGGTACATTCACTGACCTCATTCCAAAAGTGGTGAAGAGAGGCACTGGATTGAGCTACAGTGATTCTTCAACCTTGAAAACTGTATTGCAGAAAACTCACTTTTCAGTTAGTAGCCACATATTATTGCTAAAATTCACCAATAAGCCCAAAATTAAAAAAAACTTAGTGAAATTGCCTGCGAGGCTTTATTGCTTTCCTTACAGTCTCCCAGGTTTAAGGTTAATTTTTGCTTGATAATTGAATTTTTTTTTCTATAAATATGTTTAAGTGGAGTACAAGAAGTAAAAAAATCCCTTTTTATTAAACTGGAGTTAATTTCAACACAAGAAAGACCGGAAAACAGCGTGAATGTCCTTTCCTTCCGTTCCTGACCTTCCGATCCTTACCGTCGTTAGAATCTAGGGATGGAAAATCGAAACCAGTTTTAAGACTAACCGGTTTTTTACTATTTCGGTTTCATTGATAAACAGTTAGTTTCGTGAGGCCGGTTTCTTTAGAATCGGTGTTTTTAAAAAACTGCCGTCCCTTATTATAATTTTTTTGTTTTTTGCAAATAAGCTTTGCTAAACTTTTTTTCGTAATTCTAGAACAATTATAAACCTTTTGATAAACATTTAAAGTGATTTTGAAAAAATAAATTTTACAAGTTTTTAATACCTGAAATTAAAAATTATGGTAGAACTGCCCATATATAGATTTAACACCTGTAAAAATCCCTAGTTAATCTTAAGAACAAAAATTATCATGCATGATGTGAAAAAAATTTGTTAGTGATAACGTGTTTCAAATGAGATTTCTACTAAGTGAGTAACTCAACTAATCAATTAACCTAAAGCTTCACAATCCTTTTTTGTAATTTTTGTATTGGTGTTACTTTTTTTTTATAATAATGTGCTGTTCAGTACATTTTGACATTCCATTACGACCCTGAATATAACTCAATCCCTTCATGTCCCTATGGAATTTAGAATTTTTCAAAAATTAAACCTGAATATTTTGTCATGCGTAAGTGACAAGCATGATAATAAAATTTCACAAGCACCTTCAGCAAATTTCAATGAACCTCGGAAAATCAAGTTTTGCGGAAAGTACAGGTAAATTAACTATTCTCTATTGATTTTAAATATTAGAATGTGATTTTTTTCCCCAAACATAAATATTAAACTAATAAAATAATAAAATGCTAATTTTCGCGTAGATTTTTTTTTACTTATGGTATATTTAGGAGTTAATATAAGATTTTCAATAAAAGATCACGTTTGGGTAGGATTATCTGTCGATTTGTGTAAAACGTTAGAATATGAACTTGTCTGAAACTTTTTTTAGACAAAATTTTACACTTAACAATATACTTTAATTGTTAACGACTTAATTATTGCTAACTAGGCCTCCTAGAAAATGAACTTTGTTTCTGTTTACCCAAATTTTACGAAATTTAGCTTAATATTTATCATAGCTTTTCTAACCATACTGGAAAGTATTAGGGAAAAGGACTATCGTTTTTTATATTGATTCGATGGACATTTGTTTCTTTCTATTCTCTTTATTAGTTTCAATTCAGACCAAAGTTTATATGTTTGAAGTATTTTCACACTTCCGCAAAAAAAAAAAGTTGACAATGGTCATCGAATGTGATTTTTGAATACTTTGTACCGAACTTCATCAGGTGTTGTAGCTGTTGGTTGGACACTAATTAGTACGTGTTGTGAAGTGTTTTTAGGAATCAAACGTCCAAATCAAAGGTTTTTAAATATAAAAAAAATCAAATTTTGAAAATTTTCACTTGAGATTACGGAGGAGCGTTTGGGGGCGGGGGGGGGGGGGGGTCCGAGCCAAGTATCACCAGGGGGAAGGGGGGTCAAAAAAGTTCCAATACCACGTGATTTATGGATGCCCCTTATTTACTGTGCTACTTTTTAAAGTCAAAAGACAGGGTAAATCTTTGATATAGAAACTCAAAACAAGTTTAACCCTCTAATTCATACTGTTGCCAATTGGCAACAAGTAACATAATACACTTTATTCTATTAAAGTAGAGCTCCTTCTCGACAAATTTGTTTTTTTCATCTATTACATTCCATTTTGAAGTTTTAGTTACTAATAATCCTCATAGATGACAGGAGTAAAAGTGTATTCAAAATTAAAGAGTGAGGTTATTAACTGTTGTGAAATTACGTCTTCGGCAGTATTCAAAGTATAATAATATTAGTACTAAATACAAATAAATTGTTTTGAAAAAATCATATTATAGTTGAAGAGGGTTATTTTGAAATATATTTATTAGTTTTCTAGTCATTATCAAAATTGGAATTTTTTAGATGGTTTTTATCATATGGAAAAAAATTAAGAATTGAAATTATTTAAATTGTAATGCAGTTAAATTTTTTTCAGTATTTTCCCATAATGTATTAAAGATATATATATTTTTTTTCGGGACGAAAAAAAATTTATGCATTAGAGGGTTAAATTTACCATAAAATCATTCATTACTTTGTTTATGTGTGTACAGATTTTTCCCATGCGCTATAGGCGCATGTTTGTTAAATACTCTAATCACATGTTCTGATAGTTTCTACGTTTTGGTCTAGTTAACACTTTATATTAGAGATAAACTATACAAACCAGAGAATTTTATCGGGGGTGAACTATCAAAATTATCGCTATTTTCACGTTTTCCTGGTCGTGTTTTCCTTTCCGATGGCGAAGTACAACAAGCTAAGCCGCGTGCAAATCTTATAGGACATACGACAATCGAATTTTCCAGAATTCTCCTTTAAATAAAAAGTTGGCATTTTCAAGGACCTAGAAGAGAAATTGCATTGGTGTTTTCTTGGTAAAGATTGACTTTGATAGTTTTTAAAAGGCAGACAGAATGAATATTTTATGATGGATATCGAATCATTGACTAAATCTGCGTGTTTTCGAAATGCGACTGATGACGAGTCCATGCCGCTGCTTCCTATGTTCCATAAGGAGAGCGATGAAGTGCGGAAGAACAAGAAAATTGGTGAGTTAGAAGGTTGGAACTATAACCGAAAGAATTATTTTAGCTCTTAATGTAACGCTAACTAAATTTTTTTTAAAAATAAATTTGATATTAGTTCTTGTGTGGTGCCCTATTAACCCTTTCAGTCCCAAAAATTTACTACGCTACAGAAACATCTGATATTCACAAAATAAGCTTATTATTTTAGGTTTAAAAAAAGTTCCATAAGAAAAAAATTCATTTAATTTTTATATGGTTTTTGAAATAATGCCAATTTGTTTAACTGTGGAATACAACAAAATGAAAATATATATAACCTATAAACACTTCGAGTTATATATTTACACTTCGAGTTATATATTTTTATAATTGTTTGAAAGAAAAGCACTTATCTTTTATAATTTGTGTCCGCCTGTCTGTACGTCCGTATTTCCGTCCGTCCGTTTCAGTATCAAATTCAATTACCATACTGATAGTTCGATTTTCCAAATTCCTTTTTTATTTTAAATATATTTTATCAACCATATGTTGCACGAACGTTGTATCCATTTGTTTGTTCTTGTAGTATTAAGTACCTTTTGAAATTCGTGACAGTCCGATTTTAAAAATTGCTTATATATTTGAAAGGTATGTCACCAGATACTCGTTTTTTATACATTTAGCCGCCTGTCGTACGTCTGTCTTATTTTCGTCCACTATTTGCATAATTATCGACTTTATTCTGCCCGCGCGCGAGCGCCTAAGTTTTTAAAATGAGGTTCGAAGGGGTATGGCCATCAGACCTATTATGCATTTTTGTCCGTCAGTCTGTACTAAAAGAATTTCTTTCAGCATTAAAGTAACAGGAAAGTCGGGTTATTTTAATTCTTTCAGAACTTCTTGTTTAGAAATTTTTTTAGAATTCAACTTTACATTACCCGTCTTCTTTCCTCTCTATAAATATCATAATCTCTAAATTGGCTAGTGTCACATTTTGACAAATTTCCAAATTCTCATAACTGACGGTTAGAAAAAAATTGCGGGAGTGTGGCTTTTATTTTAATGCATCAAACGTCATATAGAAGAGGTTGACACAGTGCAGCATTTTGCGTTAGTCACAAGCGACCCTAGTCACAAGTGATGGGAGAAGTCAAAATAACATTTGACCTCATTTTGAAAAAAAATTGCTAAAATTATTTTTTACGATGAAAAGGTTTTGATGAATCATATTTTTTTCTGAGTACTAAAGTATGAACCACTGTTGTCTGAATTATGGCATTAATATATACTTTTCTTTAGGAACCAGCTGGCCTGCGTCAGCTTTCCTCCTTGTCAATGCCGCTCTTGGGGCAGGCGTGCTCAACTACCCATACGCTTATGACAAAGCTGGTGGGGTGGCATTTGCTGCCTTTTTACAAATTGTAAGTACTCTTAAGAAGATTTTGAATTGTTTTAAGTAATTATCTGTAGTAAAACTACGTAAACAAAAGTATTTTTCGTCAGGAAAAGGTAGATGCTGCATCAAGAACTAAAGATTCAATAATTTTATTTCTGTTAAACGTTATACGGCAACACAAATAACGCAGTGAAAGCTTTTTTAAATTATTTGTGAATAATTAAGCATATCATATCGGTTTTAAGTAGAAGACCTCATAAAAGTTTACACTATAAATAAAATTCTAAAAACCTAAAACTATTTTACATTAACTGCAACCGCTTGATTGTCTTGTAAACAAAACGAAAACAAACTTTTGTGCCCGATTTTGCTTCATTTTTTAAAATTGTTTCTATTCATCTTTTACTTATTTATCAGTCTTAAAGAAAGAATTACATCAAATTATTCGTTATGAAAGGCATTAACCTGTATCAAAAACAAGACATGATGAAAGATTTCCGTAATGAAATAACGGTTATCACATACTCATGGATCTATCCTTTGCAATTAATCTTCAAATATCTTAAAATGTATGTGTTGGTAAATAACTTTAAATATATTCTGCAAATAATCTATCCATTTTTATAAAGAATAGAGGTAATTTGCTAAAGTAGAGTAACATTATAACTTCTTAAATTTACTAGTTTGAGAGTTAAAAGTTGTTTCAATGTAGAGAATTTTGCTTAGTTTATTTGGTAGGTTAGTTATTTACTTAGAAATTACAAAGATATAAATACAAAATTTTAATACAGAAAATAAACTCAAAAACATTATTATAAAAAGAAAAACATAGTTGATGTTCTTACTTTTATAAAAGTAAAATTTAACTCTTTTTTCTAAATTACTAGATAATTTCAGAGAATACATTTACAGTAAAATCTCTTTTTACGAATATCATTACAACGAAATATCCAGTATAACGAAATTAATTCTCGGTCCCTTTTGAAATCCCATAAGAATAATGCTTTAAGATTTCCGATTTAACGAAATTTTCAAAACTCCTAGTTTCATTATAACGAAGGATTTTTCTGCGGATAACTCCGTACTTTTCTGTTTGTGCTGTTTTGTAAAGACACCAAACAAGTTTTAAAAGTGTGTATCTAGCACTTTATTGTCACTCCAGAGGAAAAGGGGAGGGTGGGTTCACCCCATACTTCCATTCTTCTTATCTGCCTTCTTCCCTAACCCCCTAGGAATGGCAGAAATTTCTATTCAATGTTTCATACTCAAACATCTGTAGTGAGTGACCAGTACAATGCCTTTTAGAATTCTCTAATGATAGCGTGTCATTATGACACTTTGAGATTTTGTTGTTTCTGGGATTGATTTTGAAACCTTGTGTACATGGGCGTTACTTTATTTTTGTCACTAAAGCAGTCTTTTAAGTAGGAGAAGGACCGTTGGCTTTGTTGTCACAGAAAATTATTCCTTGAAGACTAATGGTTTTGTTACACACTTAACCTTAACCAAAGGGGAAAGGATAGACACTTACATTCTGTATTTTTCTTCACTTTTCTCTATGGTGTGAGCAGGTTGTCTTTTACTCTGTCTCATTCCGATTTCATGCTTACATGAAAGCTAGAATAAATGTTTTACCCCCGAGTTTTGTTCTTTTAACTTTTTTATTGTTCTTCAACTTTTATAAACTATACTTAGTTATATATTATTTTAAACTTAATTATTTAAAATATAAATATTGTAACTTGCATATTAATGAAATTTTTGCATTTTTATTGACTTTTGAAGCATTTTGAATTTAAGATTTTTTTGTGAAATTCCGTTTTAACGAACATTCCACTATAACGAAAAACTATTTCGGTCCCTTGAATTTCGTTGTAACGGGAATTTACTGTATTTTCATTCCAAAAGTACTTAATTGGTGGTCTTAAGCTGCTGCGAAATGTAAGTTTTTAACTTGCGACACAGTACAAAAATCTCTAGTGCAATGATAATTTTATCCTTCGGTTTAATGGAATTAGCTGCATGTATTGTCTTGGTCAATGTTCAAGATCTGTAAAGAGGCTATAGCTAGAAGGTATTAAGTTTTATAACATTTTGACTTTCCAATATTTTTATATGAGGCCCAGGGCTTAGTGGTAGTATTTCACATTGCCACACCACAGGTCCCGGGATCGAATCCCGGATTAAAGGAGGTTGACTCATCCTTTAATTTCTTGACTCATCCCTTGCGTGGGTCAATAAAATTAGTACCAAGCCTGATTGTGTACTAAACACTGGCGATTCGGGGTTAGGCTAGGGTACCTTCAATACACTGTGTGCTGTTCAGGGTAACGACAAGGAGCTTAGCAGGTGAGCCATGCTAAAATCGTTATCGCTCAGCCAAACTCGCCAATAAAAAAAAACTAGTTATTTTTCCAGTTTTACACATATAAACATTATGTTGTTGCTTAGTTTGGAAGAAATAAGAATGTTTTCAACTTTCAAGTAAGCAATGACTTTGATTTGCGGTTTTTTTACGTTACCCCGCCAACTATTGTTCCGCCAACGCATGCAAAAGACATGCCAAATACTGTCTGTTAGCTTCGACATTAAAAATGGCATTTTCTGGTAGTATAATGATAAAAAAATACTATTTTTAGAAATGTAATAGTCCACATGATGTTTAATTTACAATACAAAGAATAAAAAGTAAAGCTTTATACCTGTTTTCCGAGTTTAAACAGCTTTTTTATTCCATAGCAATGACACACGCCGGTATTAAAACATGAATTACAGCTTTACCGTTAAGAATTTTAATCCAAAAAAGAATAAATATTGAAGAATATAGATCATTAAAAAGAAAAATCAATAACAAATAGTGGTTACGTTCCTTTGATTATATAGTTTAGATGCGATTTATTAGAGCTTCGCTGAGTCACCGTGTAATGTCTACGGGGGGAAAAATAACAGCGCCGTATCTCTGGAGCATGGATATGCTCCAGCCAATCAGGTGAGAGCATCATGTCGCAACCCTCATACGCAGATATTCCAGTAACCCTAGGTTAGGCTGACCACCTAACCGGGCATATGCCTTGCACCCCAAAGCCCTTTGTCAAGTAAGCTGAAACGGGTAGATCAGACCTTGGCCCACTTAAGGGCTGTTGGTATCAGATTTACTGAATGGTCCCCCTTGGCTGAACGGTCCCCCGCAGCTTTATCAGATTTGGTGATAGATTTTTTTCTGGCAACCTTTCTGACTTCGACTGATGATTCGAATTCTATGAAATATTCCCATACAATCATTTCTTTCAATCGTGTTTTTTTAAAAGTCGCAGAAATACTGACTTTTGGGTGCTATCGTTCTGTTGTGCCTAGGAGTTTTTTTAATATTTTTTCTATTCCTTTCAGATCATGATGGTTGTTTTAATTTCCACTATGCTAGTGCTAGTACATGCGGCTGACGTCAATCATGACAGCACCTACCACGATGTTCTACTGTCGCTGTGTGGAAGGAGGGCCCAACAGTGTGCTGCTCTGTCCATTCTTCTCACCTGCTATGGGATCTGCATCACATTTTTAATTATCATCGGGGATCAGTACGATCGGTGTAAGTATTTGCGTTGGAAGTGCATGGGGATGATTCTCTCAAAAGTGTATAATTTCAGTTTGTAATTTTTGAAAAGCAAGTGGAATTTTTAACAAATGCAGAAAATTGATGAGGTATGTTTTGAATACTGTACATCATTCAGTCATGAACTTTTAATGGGTTTTCTTTTCAGTCTGTTGTTTTTCTACTAGACTGGTTTTATAAAAAAAATCAACGAAGTACAATAATTGACAAATAGTAACATACCCTTTTGTATACATTATTGGTTAGGCTTGAAAAACATTCTACAGTATGTTTTGAAATATTGCCAAAGTATTTTGTATGTGATACAATAAAAAAGTTATATATAATAAAAATAAAAAGAAACTGAATGTAATATAAAATAAATGTAAGCAAAGGACAGAAGTGACATTTAAAAAATTGTCTTTGCTATCTTAAAGTTTATAAATTTCTTAAGTCAAAGTAAAAAAAATTACTAAGCTAATTGCCTAAATCATGTCTAGCTCTTTTAAACCATTAGTCCAACTAAACCATCTATGTATTTTGGATTAATAATTAATTGTCCTTTGTATTTCTTTGCAGTGTTTCTATCATTGTTTGAAAAAGATTTCTGTCACACCTGGTACCTGGATCGGCAGTTCACCATTACAGTCACAGCTATACTCCTCATTCTTCCCATGTGCTATTTCCAGAGGCTCGATTTCTTAAGATATGCTAGGTAAGTTTTCCCCATAGTAAGTAGAAACTTTTTATTTAGTTAATTTTGTATTTACCAGGGATGCACCGAATATTCGGTTACTATTCGGTTAATCAGCCTGTTCGGCCACTTGAGCCGAATATTCGGTTTGGCTGAATAGTTTTACTATTCAGCCGAATAGTTACATTTAAAAAACCATTTCATTTTTTCATGTTACCATCTTTTTAAATGCTGAAAAATTCGAAAACAGGACTTGTTTTCTTTTTTGATAGGCTCAAATTCTAAGTTTTAGTTGTTTATAATGTTAAATCAAGCCTTACTCAAGTTATTCAAGTTTATTCATACCTAAAAAAATTGTTGACCAGAGAAGGTAAAATTCTACTACCACTATTAATGAAACATAGGGTTGTGAAATTTATTCAATAGATAGAATTTTATAAATTTAATTTAATAGCATGAGTTAATATGTATTTTACGTGATTTGCTATGCTATTCTGCCTGTTTGTAATTGTGTTTGTTTATGGTGTTGCATACACTTTTGTATTATGATATTTGTGTATTGTGATTTAAGATTTCATAATTCCAAATATTTTGCAGCACTCTTGGCATATTTGCAATGTTGTATCCTGTTTTTCTCACAATATATGAATATTACAAACTTGGAGCTGCTCCAGGAAAAATCAAATATATGTAAGTTTTTACATTTTCTCATAATGCTATAGTACATGCTTCAGGTATTTTGTAAATTTGATTGTTTAAAAAACAAAATTTAGTACCTTTAGAATTGTTATTTTATAAATGTTTTTCTTTCGGTATTGCTTTTTTTTATTTTTTTACACATTTAATTTTTTTAGTTCTGCTTGTTAATATTGTTGATTGTCTTCTTAAGAAGAATCATAACACTTGTGTTTACATAAAATTTGAAATATAACTTTAAAATCATAAATAATTATGGGGCAACTATAACTTATATTTAAAAGTATGGTGAATAAAATCATAGGTTGAAAAATGTATAAATAATTGTTTTTAATTATCCTTTGTGAAAACTGCTGCAGAGTTTTATTCCAATTTTAAAAACTTAAAAGTGTTAACACCTTCATATCCATATTCATTCATAGATAGCAAAAAGGCACTTGTTGTACAGGCATTGTGTATATTCATACACACTGAGAGTAAATGCCTTTTGGATACTGTACTATATTCTTTTTCCTGTAGGAAATTTTATTATCCTAAAAAAATTGTGGTAATTAGTACAATTTTATGAAAATACTTTTATTATAAAAATCTTTATAAATTTGGATGAAATGCTATAGATAAAAATTCTTTTAGAAATTAATTATTAAAATTCTTCTATAGGAATAGTTAGATATCCCAGAAAATTCAATATTAGATAATTTTTAATTAGAGCTATATAATGCTTTTGTTTCCATTTTTAACAATGGTTTTTACATATTTTTTTAAATTTCAGCTGTTTTAATTACATAGTTATAAAGACATTCTCATGATATAATTAAAAACTTATGCAATCTATATTTATTGATTTATATCTCTTCTATTTTAACACATTAAATTTTCTACCAATAGTCTATTCTGTTTCACTAACAGCGAAGCCAAATTTTTTACATTGAAAAAAATATATTGTTCCTCCGATTTGTTCATTTTATTAAAACTGCTTAAAAATATCTGGGCAAATATTGGGTGAACAAAATAAGGTTATTTATTTAATCTGTGAAGTGTGATTTTAATATTAAAGTAATAATCATGCATTCATCTGTAGAAATTAATATTAAAAAGCTTAAGCTTCTACAATTTATGAATTTAGAAAATTAATGGGACTAATTATTTATTTAAAGTTGCTTTAATCAAAAAATTCCATAAAATATATTTAATATTTTGAATAAAATTATTTGTATTGTCGCCCTCGTAGTGTAACGGTTATAGCTCTGGACTGCAGAGTTGGGGGTCTGGGTTCGATTCCCGGGTAAGGCGTGGTTGCAAATTGTACTCATCTCAGTCTTGTAATTCGGTGTAATTCTGTTAGGCTGTGTAATAATAATAATTAACATTGTCAGAATAGAGACTTTGAATGTGTTATGTTATTTTTACAACTTGGCTATTCTGTACAATTTTGTGTTCTTTTTTATTTAGGCCAAGCAGTGCTGTACAAGTTTTTGTAGTCATACCAGTATTTTCATTTGCATATCAGGTATTTTTTGTTTGTTCCATTTTTAGCTGCCACACCAAGTTTATAACGTAAACAGTGAAAGGGATTATAACCATTCCGTCCTTCCATTACAAACTTTCATAGCCCAAACTGCTATTGCTACAGGCAAATGTGATACGTCAACACATTCAGCGCATTGAAATATGATAAAATTGAAAATCTCTCAGACATTTTTTCTAATTCGAAATTTAATGCTCATTTAAAAAGCTTAAGAAGCATTTTTATTAGAATTAAATCACCATTGCTATACACAACAATCGCCCTCAAGGAACTTTATTTACTTTAAAGAGTTAGTTAAAAGACATTTATTTTTGCATCATAAATCAGTTTGAAATGACATCAATATTTCGCAGAGAAATTCTTTGATTGTATATTGATATGAAGTATTTTGCTTCGATTTAAAAGCATGGAATATTACATATTTATTCTTTGAAATCTAAATTTTGCAATCAGTAATTATTGAATTTTATTAAATAATTATTGAATGTTATTAAATAATTATTGAATTTTCAAAAGAAAGTTGCTGTATCGCAATTAATTGTTATCAATCTATAGTGGCTATATAAGTTATTCTGTATTTTAAAACTGTTCCTCTCTTTGTTAAACTTAACTTTTGAAAAATTAAACTTTGAAAACTTTTGGAAATTATTCTGCTTTTGAAAAAGTTTCATTTGGCATTCTAATAATTACTATGGTTATGCATAGTCTATCCTTAGAGCATCATTGTTTTTTGATACACTATATATAACTACTTCAGAGTGTTTTTATTTTTCAATGTAAAGCCATCAAAGTCTTTATCTTAAGGTCAGTGTGATCAGATCTATGCAATAAAATAAGTCAAACTATAATAAAAAAAAAAAACATGAAATGTCTTAAATTCTATGACGATCTAATTTCAAATGTTTTTAGAGTGGATTCTTAATTATATTTTATAATTGACTGGATATATACTTCATTTCAGATCATTTCTAATAGCACAAAATAAACCTGATATCTTTTATTTTTTGTAATATTCTATAAAAACAGTTCCTATATGTTTGAAATATATACCATTGAACTCAAACTAATACCAACTCTCATACATTTCAGACCCACGAAATAGTGGTCCCCGTGTATGCTTGCATGAAGCACAGGAACATCAAAGACTTCACCAAGGCCACCTTCCTGGCCATGGGCATCCTCTTCTTCATTTACTGTTTTGCCGGCAGTTTCGGATACATGACATTCGGAAGCTTGATCGCACCTGATATAATGGAACAGTACGATGCTAATGATCCCTTTGTGCTTGTGGGTATAGGAGCACTGGTCATTAAGATGATTACTACGTATCCGCAACTAGTTCTTTGCGGAAGGTAAGGAGAATTTTAGTTTTGAAACTTGTATTTTATGTGCATTGTTACATTGACTCTAAATTTGTTTTAAATCCTAAGGGTTTATTTCCTTGTTTTTTTGGTTTTTTTTAACTTTTGTATCTAAAAAAAAGTATTAATTATAAAGCATCACTTTACAAAATTTGGTGTTATACTGGCAAAAATGTTACAAATATCAGAGGAAATTTTCCCCGAAATCATTAAAATATCTTTTTGTTTATGGAATTAATACTACTTATTAAGTTAAGTTTTATATTATCTAAAATATCAAAATATTTTGTTTTACTAAAGTTCTGTTGTGTAATACATGCTTTAAAATGTGTAAAGAAATGAAAAATGTATTTATTGCTAAGTATTTCCTAACAAAATAATAGTAAGATTAACCTATCAAATTCTGCTTAATTTAATACCAATACAGCAAAATAACACTGATACAACAATGTATTAAAGCTTTTATAATTTACCAAAGAAAATTAAAGGTTAATTAATACTTTGTATATGTGCACTACTGTTAATAACTTTTTGACATACTTTTAGTTTGTCAATTTTTTAGTAAACTAATTTTAAAACAATTTTGAATTATATATTTTTAAGTATTTCTAAGTTAGGTTTGCTGTATCTTAAAGTTGTTCACTCTAATTTTCTTTTATTATTTTTATAGAGGTGCACTCGATGGTCTCTACGCAGAATTCGCCAAACTCACCACTGATCAGTTCATCAAGGGTGAATTCAAGAGGAGGATTGTGGTCACCACTTTGTGGTTTATATCCACTGTTTTACTGGCAGTGCTGGCCCCTAACATTGGTGTTGTCATAGAGTTGCTGGGCTGCTTGGCTTCTGTGAACATTTTCATTTTTCCTGGTAGGTTTTTACTTGTAATCATAGCTAGATTTTATTTTTTGGATTGTAATTTAAGAAAAAGCAATGCAAGAACATGCAAAAATCTATTATCTTCAATGTCTCAACTAATTTTCAAATATCTTCCCAAAAAACGAAAATCGCAAAAAACATATTTCTCGGTTAATAATTTATATTGACACCTTTATAGAATTAGAAATTAATAATCGAATAAATGTAAATTAAAGCTTACTAGTTTTTTTATGGGAAAAAAATTGAACAGTGCCTCCTTTCTTAGTAAACAAATGTTGAACCATCAAAGATTCACATTGAGGTTCTTTGATTCATATTATGATGTTATTCCAAACTGATTAATACTGTAAAACATCTATAACCGATCACCTCTTTTAAGTGAACACCTCCACAAACGAGCAATTATTCAAGGCACCGATTTTTTACCCCTATACGCTTAATGTTAAAACTACCTCTTGAATGGACCAGGCTTCCGGTTACGACCGGATTTAAGGTCTCCTCCGGGGGTCACTTTTCCAAAAAGTCTAGCTTTTTCGACACTACTGTACATCGTTTGCTCTTTTTGTCCTTTTAATGACCTTCAACCATTGTTAACTGTTGAAGATTTCGCCAGCCAGTAAATTCTCCTTACAATTATATTTTCGTTTTGTATCGTTTAATGGAATTGTGTCTAGACAAATTTAATAATATTTGTTGTAGTTAAATGAAAATATGAAACACATGATAAAAGAAAATTCATCCTGAAACAATTTTCTTAAATAAATTGACCCTAAATGCTTCATGCTTGCATTTTTAGATGTTTAAAAATTGAATTTACATATTTTTAACAAATAAAATTTTAAAACGTTACTGTTATAATTTATTCAAAAGTTATGATTGGAGAATTTGTTCATCTAGTTTTATTTTAAAAAAAATTAAGATTCTTCACCTTGCTTTTCACCATTTTCTTCTGTATGCATATTAAGTCTATTTTACAAATTTTAGATT
This sequence comes from Hylyphantes graminicola, assembly GCA_023701765.1. Taxonomy (NCBI): domain Eukaryota; kingdom Metazoa; phylum Arthropoda; class Arachnida; order Araneae; family Linyphiidae; genus Hylyphantes; species Hylyphantes graminicola. The sequence continues at coordinate 69,333,402 of CM043119.1, forward strand.
TTTAAATAAATTTTTTAAAAAATTGGGATTGAAAGGGTTGAGGTAACTGGGAAACAAAAAATATGCTTTTCAGCTCCCAGAAGATCACTGTTGCTGTGACTATATGATAAAGCTTTAGTTTGTGGAACTCCAATTATTCAAAAATATATTCAATAACGCATTTTTCAATAACTCTTTAATTTATGTTTTACATAAATGTTTTCCAAAAAGTTAGTGATAAGTTTTCAAAAGGATTTCTCTAAAATTTATGGTCAAGACTTAAACACAATTATTTTTCTTACGTATCTCGAAATAAAGATTATTTATTGTAAAATTAATTTGTAGGGCCATTTGTGAAGGTTAGGTAAGGTTTATAGTAATTATTCTTCACCTGCTTTAGACTAATATTAATTAATTGCATTGATATAAAGCATGCTATAATACTCAATTCAATCGTTAACATGGTTAAATTTGAACTTTATAAACAAGTTTTCATTTGTTTTTATAAAACTGAATTATGCCTGAAAATTTACATCACTCATCTGGCACTCATCTGGCATGCGAAAGGTCCCAGGTTCGGGTCAGGGCATCGCCAAAATCGCAAAAATAGCTGCCGACCTATAAACGACCCATGCAGCCAAAAATGTCTGACAAATAATACCTCGTGTAAGGGAGTGCACGTTAAATATCCTTCAAATTCCTAACTCTGTGTATGATGTCGCCCTTAACAGTTGTGTTGGGTGCCTATCCAGGTGTCAGCTTGTCACTTGACGGATGTTCTAAAATACGATTCTCGTCGCCAATAGCCCTCGTGTACATCTAGTGCGACGATAATTCAAACCTAACCCAATATAACATAAATTAATTGAAAATTTTATATTTATACTTATTTTTTTATATCCAGGTCTATGCTTGATCGCTCTGACATTCCGAACAGATGATAACTTGGAGGATTGGAAGAGTCGTGCAAAGGTCTTCGTGGCCTGTGCAATGATCGCTTTTGGCGCTTTTGTGTTCGGAGTCGTCTTTTCCAAAGTGATCATGTATGACATGATGAGTAATGGGCCCAAAGAAGGCAGCCATCCTAAATGTCTGTGATCAACAAAAATAAATTGGATCTGTTGAATTTACTATGGTGTTATTACTTTACTTGAAAAAAGTTAACGAAATTATGGGAAAATGTTGCGGAAGTTGGTGAAAGATTTTCAAAAGTTCTGTATTGTGGTAATCTTTTCTAGAAGATTTATCAAGTGTGTAAGTATGGAACCCAATTTGAATGTGTTAGTGCATTTCCTGGAATATCTATTTGGGAAAAATTATTTCTACTTGAAAAAACTTGCTTCGTTATCTTTAGGTTCTCGATAAACATAAGAAAAAGATACTTGTATGCAGTTTATGATAATAATCTTGAGTTCACTTGGTTAACATGGAATTTCAGGACATTTCTATATTTGTGGCGACCCCAAGAAGGTAGTTTTACTTGTTTTATTGAGTTAAAATTGTGTCCGAAAGTTAAGAGATTTTCTTCGAGTTGTCATGTGTGCTTGATAGGATTGTTCACCGGTGACTGAAAACACTGGTTTCAATAAGTCCCAAAAGAAAGTTTGACTCTGATCATAAGAAACAGCATTCTAAACTGCAATCAAACTTTTAATGATTGACTGTGGAAACTGCAGTGTGTGTTTGTCGGAGCGTTTTACCTTGGAGACTTTTCTAAGCTTAGTGTTTTTTAATGCCTGGGATTTGTTTTGTTGTTGATACATTGAGTATTTGGATCTGAATGTAAAAGTGTTAAGTGAATTTTTATTGTTCCTTAGGCCGAAGGATTTTTAAATAAGTGGGCCTATGGATGATAGCCATGTACGGATAGTTATATTTATATGAAATGTATTTTTGGGCTTTTATCTGATAGTCAAACCTCATTAACACAATTGAAGAGCTTAGTGGAAGAACGTGCCAAGTGACATTTTTGGGAAACTTCAGATTTTTGTGTCAATGAACATATTGCTATCTTCTTTAAGGATCACAAGTTTTCCCTAAGTTTAGTATATTTTTGACGCTTTACTAGTACTGTTTTCAACAGATCTTGGTGCAACGAAAAACTTTGAAGCTCATTTTCTCGTTTTCACCTTTTTGTCACTTAGCACGTTCTTCCATTAAGCTCTTCAATTGAAGAGCTTAGTGGATGAAGGTGCTAAATCACAAAAAAAGTTTAAAAACAAGAAACTGAGCTTTAGCTTCTTCGTTTGTACTCGGATATGTTAAACGGTACTTGAAAACCATAAAAATATATTAAACTTAAAGTTTAGGAAAAAAGGGAGAAACTGTTATCCTTAATAAAAAGTTAGCAATATGTTCATTGACAGTAAAATCTATTTTTTTTTTAAATCACTTAGCCTGTTCTTCCAATAAGCTCTTCTAATATTTCATGAGCAGGTTATCTGCAAACATCTACAAAAATGACTTGGACCCTTTTTGTCGTGAAATCAATATTTCATACACTTTTTTTATGGGTATAATTACTGAGTTTTTACTGCAATGATCCAAGTCATATTTGCAGGTACAGCAGCTTCCCTGCCCACTTTAAAATGTTATTTGAATCATTCAGAATCAGTTTAAAACATTGTAGGAAGGGTAAAATCTTCCATATTTTGACCCTCTGAGATATACCTAATCTGATTGAATCATAATCTTCTCTAAACTGCATAATATCAAAATTTTTAAATGAAATTTAAAATTTATTTATGTTGCAGATGATTAGATATGACTGCACAATATCGAAAATTTAGTATTAAATTATAAAATTTTTGAAAATCATGTGTGTTCCAGGATAACCTGACAGGTTTGCAAGCGTATCCTTCAGAGGTTTGAAAACTATTTGCGCTAAAGAGGTTTGACTACAATGCAAATTTGTTTATTATTAAGATTCCTGTGTCATATTGAAGATGTATTTTATTATGTTTTATAATCTCAGAATATTTTTATGTGGCTATTTTTTGTTAATTATACATGAGGCATAAATTTTATCTAAGTTACTTGCAATGCTGATGAATCTGTTCCTCAAATTTTGTGAGAAAAAGAAATCTTGAATGAAATTGGATGTATATATAAACAATGCATGAATAAAATTGTAATTGGTACATAAATTTGTGAAGGGGACTTTTATATTTTTCTGCTACGCATTTTGAAAAGCATCTTATGTTTAGAAAGTTTCATGAAACAATATTTTGATGCAGCACAGAGAGAATCAGTTTTTTAAAAAAACAACTCCATTTTTCATTGTTTTCTGGTTATTAGCACAATGTTTTTGTGCTCTTTAATTAGCTTGTTAATTGTGCCTGTCTGTCCAGTTGACCTTGTAATTTTAACCTCTTAAGACCCGAGCAAAATCCTATGTGTGTATTCTTAATCTAAACATACTTTTCATACAAACATATGCTAAAAAATGCTTTTTCAAAGATTTTTTTAAAGTTATATTTAATAGTTACTTAGGAACACGCCTTAAACTCTAAAAATACAAATTTTTTGGGCTATAAATGCAACAAAAAAAGCTAATATTTGTAGTTGCAGATTATTTTGACATTGTTTTTAATGCAAAATGCCTTTAAAAATAACTACTAAAAGAACTTCTTGAAAAGTTTGAAAAAAAATTAAAATAATTTATTTAAGAACTTTAATATCGTAAAGACCCTCGTTCAACTTCATTGTTTTAAATAAATGACTGATACCTGTAATGAAAGGCTGAAAATTGATATTTGGATCTTCTATCGGACAAGGTAAATTTCGGAACTAATTAAAGTGTTAATTGTTTTTGGGAAGTTTTAAAAAATGTCTCCAAATGGGCACACCATGGTCGCAAGAGGTTAAACTTTTTCAGTGGTTATTCCTTATTACGAAATTTGCAAAATTTACTTGTACAGTTCTATTGCTACTGCTAATAAATGCAAACCTGAATACCACTTCTGTTTTGAAATTACCTTGTCCTTACAGTGAATTTAATTACCTTTTAAATGCATTGATGTATCCAGTGGCAATTGTAAGTCGTTTTATTTTCTTAAAATTGAATCAATAGTAGATTGACTAATTATTGTGAATAAGCATTTCATTTTGAATGCTATCAATTTATATTAGTCAATTGAAAAATGTATCGAAAATATGGCATTTTTTCAGTCTGTCATATTTGAAGCCCCAGTTAAAAAAAGACTTCCCGATACTCAAGCCAAAAAGACAAGAAATCCCCCATTTTTAGAGGGAGCTCAGTCGATAAGGTGCTAGCCTCTGATGCGAAAGGTCCCAGGTTAGGGTCCGGGCATTGCTAAAATAACTGCCGATCTATAAATGCTGGACCGCTAAAAGTCGTATGCCCCTCTTAAAGAGGGAGGGCACGTTTAATATGCTCCTAAGTCCCGTTACCGCGGTCGATGTCAATCTTAAAAATTTCTTTTTGTGCCTAGTCATTCTCACTTGACTGGTCTAACTTATAACGCCCGTTGCCAGAGGCCCTCGTGTAGCTTTAGTGCAGTTGTTGTTGTTACATACAAAATGTTACATAGTCTTGACACAGTGCACGATGTCGCCTTATATAGTTATAAACTGTTACTGGGTACCTACTCGTATATCAGCTCTTCACTTGACTGTGGTTTTAGGTCATAAATAACGCCTATGACCAATAGCATTCATGTAGCTCTTGTGCGACTATGACGATGATCCAACCAAACCCTAACCCTCATATTTAAATTTAGGGCCTCTCCCATTCTCCCCGCGGTTTCGGACGAGTCTATTCCACCGATCAGGTCCATTCCAGTTCGAGCCCGGTTCTCGGCGCATGCGTTCGAGGGGATGGGGGGTGAATGACCCCTGGAGTTGAGTGACCCCGCGGTGGGGGTGCAATGACCAAACGGGAGAGAGGGGAAGGGTTCATTTTCGGGGCCGCGCCACCAAGGACGCAACTCTCGCTTTTCATTTCACTTTCTCCCCACTTTCTCTTTTTCCGGGAGTGATTCATTCATGAGAGTTGGGCCTGGGTTGCCGAGTGTGGTAGAGTATTGCTCTTTTGGCGAAGTTTATTGATTTTAAACTATTTTTGCATTTTTTTCTCTAAAATATCTAGTAAGTTTAAAAACCTCCATTTCGGATTTTCAACATCAACCAATACGTTCAACTTTTTTTTTAACATTTTATGTTAGGAAATTGAAAGCTAAAAAACAGTGTGAAGGCTAGTGCAAGTTAAATCCGTATTGGGTCAGAACGCTGTCGTTCCTAGTTTCATTTCCCCAAAATATTAACCCTAATATGAGTCAGGGCTGGGTAGTCCAGCCGGTAAGGCACTCACTCGCCTAGCATGAAAAAGGCCCCAGGTTCAGGTCCGGGCATCGCCAAAATAAATACCGACCTATAAACAGCCCGTGAAGCCAAAAATGTCCGATGATTAATACCCCGTGCTGAGGGAGTGCACGTTAAAAATGTTCCAATCCAAACGATACGTACGCACGAAACGTACGATGGATGTCGCCCTTATCGGTTGCGTTGGGTGCCCATTCAGGTGTCGGCTTGTCACTTGACTATGGTTCTAAAATACGACGCCCGTCACCAATAGGCCTCGTGCGACGATATTTCAAACTAAACTTTTTAACTAATATTCGGCAACCTTCATGTAGTTATTGCTTCGTCTTTCCAACAACTAAAAACTGAGAGGATGTCGTAACAGTGAAACATCGCCAACGAAAACCTGCCAAATCCAAAAAATCAGCAACCCCCACCCAAACTGTGAAAACGAAAGTAAAACAGGTCGTTTCCCCAATCGCAAAGTGAACGAACGAAAACACTTTCCCTCTTTTTTTCCAGTTCCTTTCACTCTCTCCAACAACCTTGGCCAGTTCGTGGACCCAGTTACCTCTTCCCCGAAGTAGACTCGCCCGCCGCGTGCTAAACCAAGCCAACGACTGCCTGCACCCCTCTCCCGGGCTCGCTTACTATACAACAAAAGGGTGGATTTGTAGGTCGGGTTCAGTGACAGGTGTCGCACCTTTTGGCCTGGAATCGTCTGCGAATATGGGGCGAGGGGGGAGGTCGAGGTGGTATCGTCTGCGCTAGAGGTCACTCGTCGGTCGTCAGGGGTTGGTAAACTCTTGTCCCCGATTGTGACTTTGATTTCAGAATGTGCCCTGCATCGTTTCACGCGTTCCTCTAATTTCACCTCATGTGACTCTTTATTTTTATAGAACGCGGCCACGCACACCAAAGAAAAAAAGACGAAAGCAACCGAATTAATTTTTAAAAACCTCCAGTCTTCAGACTCGGCTTTTTCCGTATATTGTACACCAGTTTTTCTTACAATAAACGTAAATGTTAAAATTTTATTATTAATAAACTTTTATTCACAATGTACTTTTTTTTCATTCGGAATTGTTTTAAAAATCATCTCTTCAAAAATAAACCGAATTCCGAATTTAGAAATAAAGACGATAATCAACCAAATCTTTCGATCGCACTGGAACATTCGTATAATTAATTATTCTTTTATATTCCCAAAAAGTTGTAAGTCGAGCCCTACGCTCACATCACCCACTGCGTCTTTTTATATTTATTATTATTTATAAATAATTATATAGTGAGGGTTCTAGTTTCTTGCACCTAGAAAACAACACTCGCAAAGCTCTTACGTAAACAAAAATGAAACTTGTTTTAATTTTAACCAAAAAAACCTTCAGTGGAAATCTCATTCTGCATACAGAAAGTTAATAATGAATAGCTACACTGGCCAATGCTCAAAAGAATTAGGAGAGCGCATGTTTTAAACCCACCGCTCCCACTTATTTATCGTTAGATGGAAGAATCATGTCTTTTGAAGAACTAAAATACGTTTGTTTCAAAAGAAAATATGAAAACAAGGTAAAATAAAATGGATGCCGGAGATTTCACCCGGCGACATTTTATCCGATTAGGCTTCGCTTCGGAAAACTCACCCGCGGATAACTCGACTGATAGCGATTTTGGATAGTGCTGCTGTATTTGGCGCCTTTTCGCCCAGTCCAGCGATTTTTCTCATCTCAAGTTATTTGAGGTCTTTTTCTCGTTTGTCTTTTTTCTTGAGAATTCATTCCAATGATTTTGTCACAGGGACCATCCTCAAATGACGCCACGCTTGAGACAAGGGAGGGTGGAGGGTTCATATAGCTGTAATTGTTTGTGGATATCTATTGGAGTGTATGTCGGAAGGGGAGGGGGGGGGGGGTAGTAGAAGTGTAGCGTAGGAAGGAGAGGGGGGGGGGGGCTAGTAGAAGTGTGGCGCAGGAAAGGGGGGGGGGTAGTAGAAGTGTAGGAAGGAGGGGGGGGGCGCTCCGAACGCTGTTAGAAAGTAGAATTATAATAGTATCGAACTAGTATCGATATAATTAATTATGATACTGCTCCTTATACAATTTTCTTTCTAATTAAACAGGTTGTATGAGATATCATATCAGAATATCAGAATAAAGAATTCGATTTCAATTTTTTTTTCCTGTATACCAGTCATAAACTTTGTTTGCTATTCACACGCGTTTAAAATAAAATTGTGACTAAAACTTTTACTTTTAAATTATTCTTTAGAATCAAGTTTCTAGAAAGTTTTTTCATCTCCTGAAATTAGAATCGGTTTTATAAGCTTTAATATATTCTATATTATATAGCTATTTCAAGTTTTCTATGGTTTGGAAAAATACCGGTACCAAGCGGTTAAATATATTAATGAATTTTTTTTTGGATGAAATTAATTAATTTGTCAAATTTTATGATTTGTAGCTTCAGATAATCTTGTAATGTATCTAAATACTAAAAAATTCAATAGTTTTATAAAGAATTTTACAATTTAATTTTTTTCTAGAAAAACTTTAAAAACTCTTTAAAAAATACTTCCAGGTGTCCAATTTTTCATTTTTGAGATCTTTATGACTGTAGTTGGTCATATAGTAAAGGAAATCGATTGTAGACCAGGATTTCAAAATTCCGACTGAAAGGGTTAAGTAAAAATTAACGCTGATGAAAACACGTCTTTTATGACCCAAGAATCACTTGTCTTCAGAAATCAGCACTGCCCAAAAGTGTTCATTGTCCACTTTTTATTACAAAAAGGCAAGCCGCCAATCGACATCGATCGGCCTTTAGTGATATTCTGACCGTTATCGTATCCCGATACAGAGCTTGAGAATTAAGATAGATTACTTTTTTTGCCTTCGGACTCCACCAGACCAGACTCCAAAACAAATGACAAAGGACCGCGAGGAGACACCGGCGGTCAAACAACATTCTCACAAAGTCGCGCACCGCACCTCAGGGTAAAAGTGTGTGGGGGGAGGGGGGGGGGGATAATCGTGCGACACCAAACTGCCCTGTCCTTTGTAAACATGACACTAGCAATTAGATTAGTGTGTCCAACATGCCAGACGTGGTAATCGCCAGACCTCCCTCGTTGAAAACAAATCTTATAGGAACGAAACTGCGTGTTTCGGTCATATTTTTTAGCTCACCTTTGTAAATTCTTTAAAGCGAAAATTCGATTAAACCGGAGTAATGAAATGAATTTAGCACATTTATCATTGATGATATTTACTTTTTAATAAATACACAATTAAAATAACGCTTCAATTTATTCAAAGTATTAATACATTACACGTTACATTCCATCAGGCGCGGATCCAGAGTTCCCCTATAGGGGGGGGGGGGGTAATCTAGATTTCCTTTTTTAAGGGGGGATTTTAAAAAAAATGAATGAATTTAATAATTCTTAATTTTGAATAAATAATTTTTAATCATTCATAATTTTAATTAAAAAATTAATATTAACAATTCTTTTCAAATACTTGTTTAAAACTATCTTGCTTTTATGGATGATTATAAAACAAATAAAAAAAACTGTACAAAATGTTTTAATAATTTTAAAAGATATTAAAGTCCCTAAAGAAAGTAGATGTGTTTATGACGGACAAGATAACTCAACAAGATCTCAACGGATTCTAATGAAATTTGGAATTAATTAATTAAGGTAGCTTAGCTTCTAGTTGAAAATTAAAAATGCAATATTTAAAAAAAAAAAAATACCCAAAACCCATGGTCCATGGTTTTTTACCCAAAAACCATGGAAGAAATGGGTAGAAATATAATTTTCTTGTTTCTGAATTGTGTCAATTTGCGATTTTTTGATTTTTTTTATTGGGTTAAATACGTTTTATAAACACATACAAATAACAAAATTTGATTTCCAATCACTATATTGAAAACAGTAAGAAAATCTTGTATTTAGCTGCGGTTCTAAATAACAATATAAATTAGCTCAATTCTTAAAAACTTATCTATCAATCTATTTTGCATAGATTAAAATAAAGCTAAATGTCAACTTAACTTTTCAACATTGCATTTAAAATTCAAGATATTTATCGTAGATTTTATACATAGCTTTTCTTTTTTTTTTTTTCTCTCTTTTTCTTTTAAAAAAATACCATTAGTCATTACCCTATTTCACTTAACTTAATTGTTTTGAGACTCTGAGGGCCCGACTTTGCGTTAGTTCCTGAGAAAATAGAATTTAATAGTGAATTACTAATTCTATACAAATTCTATCTATATCCTATATTAAAAGTTCATAATTTTTAGCAACTCCTAAAAGAACTCAGTATTATTGTTTTGTTTAATAAAAAAAATAACGAGTTTATGAACACTCTAAAAAAACTGCGCAAATTTTGATTACTGAAGACGACAAATTGTGATAAAGTACCTTAAAAATATGTTTGTATAAAAGTGCTGGATAAAAGTTAAGATCTTAGAGGGGGGGGGGGGGGTAATTACCCTATTTACCCCCTGCTGGATCCTCCACTGCATTCCATTAATTTTGCTTGATATTCTAATAACTTTAACCAGGTTCACATTTTTAAATATCATCATCATTATGTTTCATCTTGAATGTAATGTTAATTATGTCACTTTTTTGTTAGATAAAATGTAATTATTTTTATTTAATACACCAAAATTTAGTTAAAAAGCCTACTGCAATTTCTAACAATTTCTTTGTAATTCGTTGTTAATTTCATGCTATATATATATTTTGATATCTTTGTTTAAATTAACGTCCACGTGCCTTGGGAAATAATTTCAGAAACACCACAAATTTATCTTCGAAAAACTCATCCACGTACATATAAAAACCTAATTACTAATATAATAGATCTTTCGATGATCCGCATCCGGTAACGCTTTGAGGTCACCGTCTATGCAACATCATGCAAATCTATGCAACTTCAAGTGTCACATGTCTATGAGAGTTATTAGTAACTAAAACTTCAAAATGGAATGTAATACATAGATGAAAAAAAAACACACACACACATTTGTCAAAAGGAAGCTCTACTTTAATAGAATAAAGTGGATTATTTTGCTTGTTGCCATATTGCAACAGTATGCTTTAGAGGTTAATCAGGCAAAATTATGCTTCTAAAGGAATAGCAAAAAAACACACTTTTTCTCATTATCCCTTTATTTTGTTATTTCAATATAATTTTTTTCAAAAATTATAATCACGTGAGTAAAGGAATATAAAAACAAAAGACGATTTTTGTATTCACTTTTGCTTCCAACTTTTAATATATGTTTTTACGCAAGAAAAAAAAAGGGTTTTTTTATCGAATTCAATAATCAAAACGTTTCCAAAAATATGAAAAACGAAATGTTTAGCTGCCATTATTAAATAAAATCGATTTGATTTGTCAAAAATGAATGAATTCCACATTCATGTCCCTTTATGTGACTATAATAAGTTAGAAAGACTTATTATACGTCAAATGGTAGAGAATTTTCTGCACTTCAATTTGATAAACTATTTTCTGCATAAATCGCAAGCTTCTTATTACGTACAGTGCAAATAAAACTTTTGACGGCTTTTTTCCCCCTTGCTTTTTTTTTTCACTGCTTCTTTTCCGGTATTCTTTTATGGTTATTGGTAAATGAGTTTTTCCCCTCACAACTTTAAAAAGTATAGTCAAAGCTCAGAATCGTATTTAACACCTTCGAAGACACATAAAGATACTAAACCACAATAATAACACTTTTTAAAAAAGTTTATTTCTTTTAGAAAAAAATTGCAATAACTTTTATTTATATTGAAATTTTTTAGTTATTAATCATCAAACGAACTACATGTGTTGGCAGTGATTACAAAACTTTGAACGAAACTTTAAAAAATAAAAAAACTAATCTTTAAAGTATTTTAGCTTGGCGTCGTATTATAGAACCACAGTCAAGTGACGAGCCGACCCCTGAGTGAGCACCCAACGCAAATGTTAAGGGCGGCATTGCACTCAGCGTTGGGACTTTGGAGCAAAAAAAAAAGTGCCCTCCCTCTCGGTATTATTCGTCGGACATTTTTGGCTGCTCGGTCCGTTTATAGGTCGGCAATTATTTTGTCGGTGCCCGGACAAGAACCTGGGACCTTTGTCATGCTTGGCAAGTGCCGAACTGACTGGGCTCCCCTGCCTCTTATTATGAAAGAATTATAGTAGTGTATTTTTTGTAGAAAGATTAATAAGGATTTCGCTCATGATTATCATTTATGCATAAGAGATACAAAAATGAAAAAATATTTTAAAGCAGGGCAGTTCAACCTCAAATAATGTGACCAGATTTTCAATGAAAAAAATCAGGATATTAAACCTCTTTTTGGTATCTTCTTATTTTCTCTTGGGTCTGGCGAGCCCAATCGGTTAGGCATTCGCCTAGCATGAGGAAGATCCCAGGTTCGGGTCCGGGCATCGCCAAAATTACTGCCGACCTATAAACGGCCCGTACAGACAAAAATGTTCGAATAATACATCGTGTGGAGGAAGCGCACGTTGAATATAGTCCTAACGCAGCGTACGATGCCGCCCTTAACGGTTGCGTTGAGTACCTACTCAGGTGTCGGCTCGTCACTTGACTGTGTTTTTAAAATTCGTTGTCCATATCCCTCGTGTAGCTCTAGTGCTACGGATGATTCCAATCAAACCAAACTTATTTTCTTTCATTGTTCCTTTCGTCGTCTTTGTTCTCTTTATTTTACGCTTATTAATTTTTTGTACAGTTATCCAAAGAATACTTTTTATTGAATTCTAATAAAATCAGTGGTAGAAGTGAGGGAAAAAAAGTGTGGGGATGCCTTCAATAAGGATGTCATGTCCCATTCCACCTAATGAAAATGTGGTAATTTTTTTTTTCACACCAACTTATCCACCACATATCAGTTTTTTTACTGGGAAGTAAGAGATAAAAAAAAGAACTATGCAACATTATTTTACAAGAAATTTTTTTTATTGCAATTTTTAATTATATTATAGACAAAATTTAAGTTATGTACCTTTTGTTTCCAATCCATTTAGAAGTGACAGAATATTTTTTCTTACATATTCGGCTATTTGCTATTTCTTACATACTTTGCTATAGTAAAAAATATGTAATGTCCATGTTGAGATGGATGATGCACGGTAAATACGTCAATGTCCAAACCTGAAGATGCCGCTCTTTTGAGTTTTAATGCTCACTCAGGTGTCGGCTACGTCACTTGACCGTTGTTAAGAATTAAAACCCCCGTCACCAATAGCCCACTTGTATCTCTAGTGCAACGCTATCACTTTAACTTAGCTTGAGAGTAGAAAAAGCAATTAATTGTGAAATTTTATAATACTTATACGCGTCAACTTTTACCATTAAGTAGCTTATTTCATTGTAGTTCCGACACTATTCTAATTCTATTTTTGAACATTGCTCGGAACCCACCCTCTCCCTTCTTTCTACGCCACATTTCTATATAGCCCCCTCCCCCCCCAATCCATATACCCAAACAATTACAGCTGTATGAACCCTCCCCCTTGTCAAGCGTAGCGTCATTTGTTGATGGTCCCTCTGCCAAAATCATTCGATCCCGCATACCCCCCTCCCTCCGACCCCCACCCCGTTTCAGAAAAACTACCGCCATTCCAACCAACTTGCCATATCGCCAAACTCTAAAACTTCCCCGCCAAGCTTGGCAGCCCTATCGGATGAAATCTCCGCTTTCGAATCGGACGAATTGTACACGGACGAAATCTCCGCATCCCAAATAAAATTCACGCTTGAAAAATTGTATGAATTAAATTGACTCAATATTCTTCAGTTCTTCACGCTTGCATTCTTAGATGTTCAAACATTGATTTTAACTATATAAGTCTTTAAAAAAAATTATTGTTATAATTTATTCTATAAAAAGTTATGGTTCCAATTTTATCCCATTAAATTTTAGTTACAGCAAATTAAATGTTTTCCCTATTTTTACCATTTCATTTGGATGCATAATGAATCTATTTCGCAAATTTTAGGTTTTTAGAAAAAAAAAATTGGAACTGAAAGGATTAACAAAAGTACGCAAAGTGCCCCCCTAATTGTTTTGAGCAGTATACAAAAAAATACTTCATAAGCCCAAAAATAAACGAACAAAATCCCACCTGTTGCATCAACCCAACCCAAACAATCCACAGGTTACCTAGGCAACCGCCAGTCCATTCTCAAGGGGAGGGGCGAACAAAAAAGGGGCCTCCCCCATTCCCCCAAGGGGGTGGAAGGTGGAACCGGAAATGGGTGCGAATTTAGTGCCGAAAGGGGAAGGATGACGTCGACCTTCGGCGCGCGCCGCTGACGTCACTCACCTCCCTACGACCTTGGCCCGACCTTGGGGGACGTCATATGACCTCCAAACGTCCTCTGGTGACCCAAGAGGCGGAATTGTGGGGGAGCACTTCCCCTTCGAGGGGAGGCCCCCCGATCAGGCGGCCCCTCCTATTTCCGCCTCGCCGCCAAAAGATAGGGGTGCGACGTTCGATTTTGGGGGTGGGAGGATGTTGTGGAATGTTGGAGGGAATTGTGGAACGTTTGGGGTAAGCGCGGGGATTTTTCGTGGAACTCCGAGAGGTAAAGCGCGGGAATTATTCTCGGAAGTTTTGGTGGATGGCTAAGGAAAGAGGGTTATGTTTTTAGAAAGTTTTAATTGGACATTGGCGAATAAATAAGGGACGGGTTATTTATTTAAAGTTCTCTTGGTTTTTTAAGTCAAGTAAAATTTTCAAATAACGCATTTTTACAAAAGAATTTCGGAAAGTTGTTTGAAATGTATTGATTGCAACAAAACAAAAAATCTCATACTTGTGTTTAAAAGAAGAAAAAAATCATAGAGTGACAGGTTTTTTGTTTCAAATAAAAATTATCAACTAAACCTTATAATAAATGGAAATTCAAACCAGTTGATTGTCATACTATTGTATTTGAAAATCAAAGGTTTTTTTTAATGGATAGATTGAAAAAAAAAACCCCAGTAAAATTCGTTTTCCCATAGTTGTTTTTAACCTGAAAATAAAAATGATGAAGTGAAGTAATTTTTAAAAAAAATATCGACAAAACCTTTTAACAATTGTACGTTAAACCCTCATTGATAACCACACATTTGGAGTAATGTTCGAATTGAGAATTCATCATTAGAAAGAAGTTTTAAAAAAAATTCGATACCCACATAGGTTCAACACAGTTGTAAAACTAAACAGTTTTTGGACTATATTATACATTGAATAAGCTTTAAAAAAAATTGCGAATTGCGCTTCATAGCTCCCTTCAGTCTCTTTCACTGCGATCTGCTTATTTAAATGATATAACCATATACCTAGTCAAGAAGCAAAGTAAAATAAAAAAGTTGAATTTTAAACTTTTTCTTTTTTAATGGTTATTTTTTTTATTTTATTTTTTTTTTTGAAACTTTCAGGTTTTTGAAAAGAATGAAGGAACACAAAAAAAGTCGTCTAAGTTCCGCAGGTTGCAGATGGAGTATTACATAGACAAGAGTGTAATCAGGCGCGCACCCACAGGGGGGGCTAAAGGGGCTATAGCCCCCCCCTCAAGAAAAAATTACCCAATGTTTTTAAATCGGCCAATCATAAGTTCCTAACAAAACAAGCAACAGCATGTTCTTGTAGTTAGCCTGTGGGTTTGAACAAAAAGTCTCTTTCAAATCTGACGTCATAATTGTTCGAAACGCTAAACCCATTATTCCGGCAGCCAAATAGATTTCAAAACGATTACAATGGAAGAACACTGAATAGGTGTTCTCAGTTCTTTTTGTATGATCTTTGATGCATTTTCGTCGTGCGATAGCCAGGGCCGTAAGTTATAGGTGGGAGGGGGAGAGCCCCCCAATAATTAGGTGAGGGGAGGGGGGGAGCCCCCCCCCCCCAATAATTTTACAGAAGGCGACGTTAGGAACCCATAAAGCCCATTTCCATTTATTATCATACAGGCGCCCTTTTTAACTTTTTTAACAATCCATTTTTTTGACAGTTATTCGGCAATAATATTTATTTTTATCTTTATTTTAATTTCTTATTTCACCTTAATATTTTTTTAAAACCACTATTTGCGTTGCGCCTTCACTAATAATATAATAAACAACCGATGTTTAAACTGGTATGAAGAACATACTGTTTTTTCTATAAAAAATAACGGAAAATTTCCCCGTCCTATCATTCCTTT
Source organism: Hylyphantes graminicola (assembly GCA_023701765.1). Classification (NCBI taxonomy): domain Eukaryota; kingdom Metazoa; phylum Arthropoda; class Arachnida; order Araneae; family Linyphiidae; genus Hylyphantes; species Hylyphantes graminicola. Next base: position 69,348,930 of record CM043119.1, read on the forward strand.
CGTTTTCTCTCTTAGAAAATTCCTACCTTATTCAGTTGCAGATATATGGGGACTAAGGGGGCTATATCAAGGCCGTACCCCCAAATTATCAGTGTCTTTATCTTTTTTCCCCCGAAATGTAACTGGACCAGCTGGACTAGGACACAAAAGACCGTCTAGACATTTCTATATGGGATTTTTTTTTCTGTGCGGGGAAAATCCGTTATCTCGAAGACTGAAGTGATTTTCAAGGAAAGCCGGTGTCCTTGGCAAAGCAATAAAATTTGGTGGGGGATCACAAGATTGACTCTGGGGACAAAAAGACACAAAAAGGGGCTTGGAAATTGGGGGGGCTTGGCTTATAGTTGTACAACTGTCTGCTGTTGTTCCATATTTCAGTAGCAAGAGACCATCTACGGAGGGGAGGTCGGTTCCTGGTCGCGTGATTTGAAGTAAATCCTTTCTATTTATTTGCGAGTGTTTTTTTTTTTTAAAACGAGTATGCGCGTTGTTCAAAAATGCAAGCTAATTTTTATCACTTTTTTCCTTGCTTTTCTAATGGTCGTAATTTTCGAAACCTTCTAAACTTCTTAATAAGTACATGGTGAAAGTTAAATATATCTTTTAAAATAAGTTTTATTTTTAGTCAAAAATAAGGTAAGAAATTACTATTTATTTTTTATTATCGTTATATAATTACTTATTAAATGAATAATTTTGGAGTGTTAAATTGCATATTTTTTTCAAATATGTACTTGTACATAAAATATTCTAAATCAACAAAAGAAACTAAAATCTTTGTTATTATAAATATAAATAATAAATGTAAATTGTACAATTAAATTGCGTGTCGAAGCTACTTTTCGATAATTCATGAAGCAATAAAGTTTTTTTGCACGGTTATATAGATATTCGCATTGTTATTTTAGAAAAATGTATAAAAGATCAATTAACTTGGAATCTTACTATTTTCCTCTCTACTCTCTATTAATACATTCCGAGGCAAAATAAACAAAAAAAAAACTTCAGTAGAGAAAATGTTGCAGGCATGTTAGGCCAAAAATTCAACTTTTTACAAGGTACTATTATAAAGCCAATAATTTTTAGTGTGGTAGTTTGGTTTTTGCTTTGCTTGAGTGGAATATCTTTCGTTTATTTCCTATTATATTTATTTTATTATTATTTTAAATTACTATTATTTTTTAATTACTATTATTATTTAAATTACTATTATTTTATAAATAAAACATCTCTTATTCTAAGGAGTATTTAAAAAGTTTTCCCTTGGTTGGCCCAAGTCCCCGGTCAGCCCCCCCTATAAATATTTTCTGAGTGCGCCACTGAGTGTAATGCGCCAGCATTACACTTGTCTATGCTAATAATTACAACAACCTATGTAATAATTACAACTTACACATGTCTAAGCTAATAATTACTTGAGCTTGTGCTTACAATTATCTTAAATGCAGGGCCTGGCTGGCCTGATCTATCAAAAGGCCTGGGTTAGGCCTAGGCTCAGGCCAAGGATTCCAAATTTTAGGAGCCCCTAAATATTAGTTTCTGTTATGCTAAATGCTGTTGATTACCAGAATTTCTGTACATTTTATAATTTTCCCACACCCTACTTTGTTTTTAGTTTGGCTTTAAGTAATTGGTTTCATCGATTATTGTAAGGAGGCCGGTAAAATGTTAGCAAAAAATACTTAGTCAATTTTTTAAAATTCTTAAGAATTAAAAAAAGGTAGGCTAAAAATGTCAGAAGAAATTGTTAAATTGTAAAACATAAATACCCCAACTGAACCCATTAACGACTGATGACCTTGCGTGTTCCATTAACACCTTACTTTTTAAATGAAAACGTTTACTTTGTTTTTCAAATTCGTTTTTCATGTGTCCAGCGCATGGAGTTATAGTCCAGCGTAAATTGTTGAGTACTATGGTCTTCATGTGCCTTATTATTATTTTTTTTTTATTTCCTTAGGTGATCTTTTGCTGAGAGCTCATTTTCTTCGAGGTGCGTCTTTTATAGTTTTAATTTTAAAGAAAATTAGTTCAATATTTATTTGAAAATTAGCTTGCTGAGTATTTTGTAGTAGAGTTTTGAGTTAGTTAAAATAAGTCTTTTTTATGCATGGTATAATTATTCAAACACCTGCAGCTAAATTATTTTAGCTGCAGGTGTTTGATTACAGGTGTTATTACATATTTTCTATTCTTATAATAACAGTAAAATTAGGATGGGGAAAAAATTAATTAAAAATGGGCAAGTTAGAAACATAAATTAGCTCGATTTGCGTAAGAAATTATTACTTTTAAGTAACCTATTCGTCATACATTAAATTCGAAATTAAGGGGACGCATTACCCAAAATATTATTTCTATAAATAATAACATAAACTTGTAAATTATATTGGTTTTGTATAATGTTCACTCTAAATAAAAAATTTCTAGCAATAAAAATGAATATTTACAAGTAGTTTTTCATTTATTCAAAAAGTCAAAATTTAAAACTTTTTTTAAACCCTACTCCTCCTTCAATTTTAAGAATAACTTCACCAAACTTTTATGGTTTCTTTTTAGTACTATTTGTTCAAGAAATGTGCATGGATTTTAAAATGTTAGCGACGGTTAAAAAGTAACATGCATTTACAGTGAAAATCACAAAAAAATACACAAAAAATACAAATTATTGAATTCAACATTTAAAAAAAAATAACTATACACAGAAGACCGTATTCCATGCACAATTTTGTGCATAATATATGTAAGAACACAGGTAAAAATTTCAAAATTCTAACTTAATTAGCAAAAAAGCCTTAGGGATTTATTAAACACAAGAAATGAAAAACGTGAAACAGAGAAAAAAATGTTGAAAGCAGACGAAATAAGTATTCAAACTTATAGGAATGACTCCAGAAAATATTTAGTAACTTTTTTCCTACATAAGATATCATTATGAAACTTTCAGTAAATGTTTAGAAGAATATTGTAAATAATAAAAAGTAAAAATTGAAAAATCGACATTTTGAGTTATTTTTTGTGAACTTATAATTCTGAATTGTAATTAATCAAGGGCCCCTTCGTGTGCTTATTCATTGGAAAAATGATGCTTTAAATATTTATTGCATGCCTTTCAACAATAAATAAGTTAAATTTTGTTTTGTACGTTTGTTGTTGTTCTTGGTTGATTTATGATTTATGCATGCTATTCTTAATTTTGTTTCATTATTTATTTTGATTATTATTTTCATTCTATAATTTACTTATTACCATGCTTGCCATTTACTATGGCACACTTTAATTGCGATGCGAATGATTTTTCGTTAATATATTTTTTTTATTTTGTTGAGAAAAATATAATTTATTATGATTGTTCATTGTCAATTTTCATCAATAGATGGCGGCACGAAACTATAAAAAAATTGCAATGGATTTAAAATAATGCGTAGGTGGTAGGTAAATATTGCCTCGTAATTTAAAATCCTGGTCAAGTGACGAAAACAATACAAGAACGGGCACCAAACGGAACTTCGGTCGACATAGGTCATAGGGCGCTAAAGTGGACTTTCGAGTTCACTGATTTTGTATTTATGGCAGTGTACTCGATTGTGTCCCCCAGGGATTTTTGTGGGATGGGTAGATGTGTTATTCGTATGTTCATAAAGCAAAAGCAATTTTAATAGTTTAGATTTAATTTTAGTTTATAATGTATTGTATAAACTAATATTTTATATTTAAATATATTGCAAAATTGCTTGAAATAAATAGGTAAAATCATTCTAAATCTTGCCTAAAAAGCTTTACTGACAATTGAAGAGGAAATAGCAGCGCCGCCTAGTGGATTTAGGTAATTTAATTCTTAACGATTTTTTGATCAGATCATAGTACTTTTTCGTTCTTTTCTATATAAAATTAATCAAAATAAATGTTTTAACTCCAAATATAGAAAGTTTTCAAAAAAAAATGTCTACTTTACAAATTCGGAATAGATAGAGCGTATTTTAAAAATTATATTTATTGATTATCTTTTTCGTTTAAATATTTATTTGTTAAGTGTATAAATTGATTTTTATACTCCAATTATGTATTTTAGCATGATTTTGTATGCATATATATGGTATATTAATTGAATTAAAAACTTAATACATAAAAAATCCGAGTATTTGTCAATAAAACCACGCCATCTATGAGCGAAAATTTCTTATGGCATTCAATGATTTTGAGCAATACATAGTTACAAAGCTGTTTTGAGTTTCTCCCTGTTTTAAAATAGTTAATATAATTTAATTTTTGAAATATTTTTTCACAATTTATGATAAATGATTGGCAATATTTCTATAACAACTAAACTTCCATATATAGATACCACTAAAGTTGAAATTCTTTTTAAGCATACTATATAAATAAAAAAGTAGCACAGGTATATTGTACTCGCTTCGGCAGTACATATACTAAAATTGGAACGATACAGAGAAGATTAGCATGGCCCCTGCGCAAGGATGACACGCAAAATCGTGAAGCGTTCCACATTTTTTTTGACAATAATATTCATTTGAAATGTTTGTTTACAAATAATTCTGGAATATTTTCTTTCGTTTTTTTTATTTTCTACATTGAAGCCTAAATTTTATTTCATTGATCACACTAGGAACATCTAAAGTGTGTATTAAATGAGAAATGGCAATTTTTTAAGAATAAAATTAAAATAAATTAATTACGAAAAGAAAAATTACCTTTGTAGGATAAAATGCTTTAAAAAACAATAATATGTATTCAACTATAAAGGGGCCAGGTTACCGTGGGCAGGTAAACAGCAGTAGCCGCAACAATGATAGTTGTACCATTTTTGATCTGAAATATTTTTTTATCCAGTATGTTTTCTTATTATTAGTGTAATTGAGTGCTTTCAACTCAACAATGGTCCAAGTCATTTATTGCAGTTACTGCAGTTTACGCTGACCACGGCTGAGTTAAATTTAGGTAGAAATATCGCTTAAAAAAGCAAGAGCGTAACTTTATTGTAAAGGTTTTAAGTTATTATTCCTTTAAGGTTCTTTATTTTGTTTCGGTATTTTGAAATGGACGAGTCTAGTCCTTAGAAGTATTTAAGAAATGTTTACTGATTTAGTTATATTTTCGGCATAGAAAAAATAAATAAATAAAAACGAAAGCCGTGGGTCACTCATACAGCAGCGACATCTAGTAGTCACTTTCAAACCTTGAATAAAAAATAATATTTTTCTTTTATAAATAAATTTAGTTTTAATAAACATTATAAAATAATAAATTTTATAAATAAAGTATTAGCATCTAAATAAATTGCTTGTTTTATAAATTCAAGTCATTTCTAAAAAAATATTATAGCTACCAACTTTTTGAGAAAATAAAAATATCTTACTATAAATACAATAAATTGACATATGATTAACGTGGTCCGATGTCAAGTTGATTTCAAACCTTCACAATTCAATAGTGTATTATTACTTTCAGTTAGCTTGGCGAAGTTGACCACACCTTTTGCTTTTAAGTCACCAAAAGTGTAATGCTTTTTTTAAACTTTTCTTCAAAAAATATGATATTTGTACAAAAAAAAAAATTAAGGGGCCAAGTGTTATTTCTTAAAGTCAAGGGATGTCCTCTAATTTTGTTCAGACACAATTACAATTATACTCAATGCATTAACTTCAAACTTAGATTTAAACAAAAAAAAATATGCACGCAAAATGTGTGTAAGGAAAGTTAACTATAAAACTACTTAATATAACTTATAAAATCATTGAATAAAATAAATTCTCACAAAACACAATAAATTTCAAGAATTAAAGCATGTATTGTAAGCCAATTATAATTTTTTTCAAGCTGGAATGTTAAAAACAAAAAATTCAAATATATATATATTTTTTATTTTAAATATTATTAAACAAGTGTCCCCCCCCCATAAGAAAATTACAAAATATCTTAAATTATTACATATTTATTTACCAATGGTAAAACTCAGAAAAAAAATTTTTAACAAGTAATTTACTTCTCTTTTTTTGACATGAATAAAAATCCAACAGTGGTGGCAGATATTTCCTAAAATTCGAATTTCGAACAAATGCAAACACACATAAGGCAGATCGACTCTTATTTGCTGGTTGTTTCCCCCCCCCCCCCCCATTTTTTATTAATTCAGATTATAAGCATGATTTTTAATAATTTGTAATAATTTAATAATTTTTATTCATATGTACTATAGTATCATCGGTTATAATAAAACAACGTTGCAGATCAGGTAGGAATTTTTATGAATGCTAATGTACAAAAATGAAGCTTAACATAAAAAATAAGGCTATTATCTATATATAAAATATGATACATTTCTTCTCTGAGAATGAAATATATATATTAAAAAATACAAATGGAAATTGTAGTTTAACCTTTTTTTCACTCTCATTGATTCCATTTGGATTCATCAACTTGCAATTTTTTCAATCTCACTAAGTTCTTATATCCCCAACACATTTTATAAAATTCTCCAAACATTCTTCTACAGTTAAATTTTCTTTTAGTATAGTTAGATGGTAGAGACATGTCTTTAGAATGTTAAGAATAAGTATGTAGAAGAATAATGTTTTTAGTGAAGGAAATTAAAAAATATAGTAAAATAAAATTCATTATGAAACAATTTTATTAAATAAATTGGCCCTAAATTTTTCATGGTTGCATTTTTAAATGGTTAAAATTTGAATTTTAATTAATAAAAAATATTGTTGTACATATAATTTAATCAAAAGTTTAAATTGCAATTTCCCCCCTTAAATCTTAGTTAACAAAATTAAGATATTCCCCCTGCTTTTTACCATTTCATTCTGAAAGCGTACTGAATCTGTTTCCGAAATTTTAGATTTTTAAAATGAATTTAAGTGAGGAATTTGTTGAAAATTAAGTGAATGAATTTAGATTTTTAGAATAAAAAATAAAAAGTTGCGATTGAAAAAGTTAATAAGCCAATGGAGTTGTTTCACGTCGTGGATGGCAACACCTTCAGATGTTTTTTTTTTTTTTTTTTTTAATTTTTTGCCTGGAATTACTTTTTTTTGTATTCGAAAATGAGTTTTCTAAGAATATTTTACTCATTGAATTTTTTAAATACCAACTTCTTGCTCTACTGTCGGTTGTTCAAGTAGTTAACGAAAGCTTGCACACAAAGAAAAGTTTCTTTTCATCTATATTGGTCATTTTGAGAGTGAAACTAAAGAGTTCTATAGTAGGGTAAAGGAACGATTCGTACTGAGATATAATATAAGTTATACATTTTGTAAACTGTAAAAAAAATAATAATCTGCACCATCAGCAGCCATGAATCACTATACGGAGTCCGAATAGAGTGGCAAAAGTGCTAGTTAATTTATAATTTTTATACTGAGAAAGGAAGTACACAAAGAGCTAACGGGGGATCGAACCCACACCCGTTACAGCTCGCGGACTGCTAGCGTTATATCTGGCCATCCAAACCACTCTGCCATCGGGTCCCACATGCCACCCTATATTGTCTCCGTGTTGGTCCATGGTGCGGTTGGTAGGTTCAGTCTCTGCCGTACTATAGAATTCTTTGAGTGAAACGCAAGAAACCAATGAATTTGTAGAACAAGGAAAGTGAAAACAACACTCTTAAAACAAAAGGGTGAAATCCACTCCAGTAGGAGAAGTGCATCTTCGACACTGGAAAGGAGTGAATATTAACTCAGACTAAGTTAAAATCACTCGTTTGGAGTGATCCTGTCGGAGGTTTAACACACAAAAGATCCACTCCAAAAGGAGAAGTGCATTTTCCAGACTGGAGGAGTGAAAATTAATCAGACTGAGTTAAAATCGGTCGTTTGTTTTAAGAGTGAAGAGCGTTACATCATCTGAAACATCCCCATCAAACGTAGAAGAAGTTTCCGCAGATCGGGCCAATGAGAGAGCAGGATTTCGCGAATTCTTCCACGTCGAAGTTATTCCGAACAAGGTTGAGCCTGAGCTTGTTCATGATGCCAGGCGAGCCTTCCTCGAATTTGTGCGGTTGTTCGTATACGGAGATTACATACCTGTGAGGATCTGTGGAAATACATAATGTAAATAAGTTAATGGCGTCTTGTTGCTAATAGACGAGCTGTAATATAAGTTAAACATCATGTAAACTGTAAAAAAAAAAAATAATCTGCACCATCAGCAGCCATGGCTCACTACAGAGCCCGAATAGAATGGCAAAAGTGCTAGTTAATTTATGATTTTGATACTGAGAAAAGAAGCACACCCAGGGCAAAGGCGGGAATCGGGCACGCGCATATGTTACAGCGAGCGGACTGCTAGCGTTATGGCCTGCGATCCAAACCCCTCGGCCATCGGTCCCCCGCCCCCCACATGCCACCCTACACTCTTAAAACAAACGAGCGATTTTAACTCCAGTCTGAGTTAATTTTCACTTCTCCAGTGTCGAAAATGCACTTCCCCTATAGGAATGGATCCTTTGTACGTTAAACCTGCGACAGGATCACTCCAAACGAGTGATTTTAAGTTAGTCTGAGTTAATATTCACTCCTTTCCAGTGTCGAAAATGAACTTCTCCTACACTCTTAAAACAAAAGAGTGAAATCCACTCCAGTAGGAGAAGTGCATTTTCGTCACTGAAAAGGAAGGAATACTAACTCAGACTGAGTTAAAATCACTCGTTTGGAGTGATCCTGTCGGAGGTTTTTAACACACAAAGGATCCACTTCTTTCGGGGAAGTGCATCTACCCTACTATAGGACTCTTTGTTTCAGACAGCCTCAATAGTTTTTCTCGCTAAGCATCTCCCTGAATTCGTGGGGGCCCGGATGGTCGAGTGGTTTGGACCATCACGCTAGCAGTCTGCGCGCTGTATCCGGTGCGGGTTCGATTTCCGCCTTCAGCCTGGGTGTACTTCCTTTCTCTGTGACAGTAAGAATTCTTTCTGTGTCTGTCTTCCTTGACGAAGGCTTATAAGCGGGTCTCCAATCAAGCACGCAAGCCGGAATATAATGTCCCTACCATACCCTCCCCTCCCTGAATTCGTAGCTCCTTACCGGGGCCACTTTTATTTGCACCACCCTGTATTTTAATGTTATTGTATTAAAAGAAAGAATTGAAGTTGCAACATTACAAATGTTATGTATTGGTCTTATATCAATGGTACACCCTCAAAAATGAATACTCAAAAACAACGAAATTTCCATAATTTTGACGATTCGTTTACTGGCAAATGCTCCGAGTTTTCGTTTCCTAAAATTGAGAAAATTTGAATCGTCATTTTTATGAGGATTTGAATGTCGTCTAATCTAAAGAAATATTTCGTCATTTTTGAGCATCTGAGTACAACAATGCGATTCAGTTTCCTCAATATCAAGATACAGAATCGTCAAATCACGATCGTAAAAGTGAGGATTCGCGTTTACTCAGAAGTCACGTGATAGTTTGACGAAACAATCCTCAAAATTAACGAAATGAGACTTGAGGATTCATGAATCGTCAAAAATGAAAGTGTTAATTCAGAGAGTGTAGTGAAACTAAGTAATAATAATTTCTATTGTTGCCATACCTAGGAAAAATAAGCAGGGCAAAGGAGGGATGTACACCGAGCAAGTATCTCCTCGATCCACTCTATCTCCTGGAACATTCTGCACTAGCCAGTGGAGAAAGGGCGAAACCAAGGGCGCATCGGGACCTATCAAATGAAACCATCGAAATTGTGAAAGTAGACGCTAAAATTGTAACTTACCCTTGTCCTCTTGGCACACACACCGATTTTTCTATATGAAGAGTACAGGGGAAGAAACACTTGATTTTTTAGAAGTCTTCCCGCCGTAATTATGTCTGCTTGGCGTACATTTGCGACAGGAATCATGTTTTTCTTTAGATTCTTCATTCGCGGTACAAACGTGTGACTCGTGTCCATTGATCTCTGGCGTGAATCCGGGTGGCCGCGAAAGGAAAACAAAGGGAGTAACTGGTTTCTTTACACTAGTTTGTGCGATTTCTCGCTATCATCGCCAAAGAGGCCTATTGAGGAAAGCTTTCTACGAAATCAAGTGGTTCTTCCCCTGTACTCTCTTCATACGTCATTGAATTCACACTACTCTCAACACTTCACATGGAGTGCAGTAGCAAAACCATGTATTGCATCGACATCCATGCTACGTGAAAAACGTCGCGTGCATGGGAAAATCGGTGTTTAGGCAACGAGCCTCATATGGAAATATTCAACTACACACCAACATACATAAAAAAAGGTGGGTGTTACGCCACCATACTTTTAATTACAATAAATTAAACATACTAAAAGGTAGTTATACCCTATAAGATAAGATATAATTTCGATAACTTATGCATGCGCGATTTTCTCAAAAATCACATTATAACGCCCGACTTATACCGAGAACTCATGTACCAAATTTGAAGTCAGTACGTCTTTTTGTTTTTCAGCAATACCTTTGTAACCAAAAAAAGTCGTATTTCAGGTCCCCTTTGTGCCTGCGTGATTTTGTCGAATAATTATGACGCCCGATAGGTACTAGGTACTTCGATAGGTGCTAAGAACCAATAGGTATACTTCACTCTAAAAAATGAATGCTCAAAAACGACGAAATTTTCCTTAATTTTGACGATTCCGTTACTGGCAAATGCTCCGAGTTTTCGTTTCCTCAAAGTGAGGAAATTTGAATCGTCATTTTTATGAGGAATTGAATGTCGTCTAATCTAAAGATATCGTCATTTTTGAGCATGTAAGAACAACAATGAGATTCAGTTTCCTCAAAATCAAGATACAGAATCATCAAATCACGATCGTAAAAGTGAGGATTCGGTTTACTCAAAAGTCACGTGATATTTTGACGAAACAATCCTCAAAATTAACGAAATGAGGCTTGAGGATTCATGAATCGTCAAAAATGAAAGTGTTATTTCTAAGAGTGTACTACTAAATTTAAAGTCCGTAGATCTGTTAATTTGAGCTGTACATAGGTTTCAGACAGACGGAGCAATGTTAAAAAAAGAACAGAATCAACATCATGACATCTTAGTTCTCCACCGCGCTTGATTAGGATTATTTTGACACTATTACACAGTGAAAAATCATGCTTTCACCATAGAGATAGAAAAACAGTGCGCTATAGCCCACTATCTAGAGGGGGAAACAGAGGGTCAAAATCTGTTTTCTTTGAACACCTCAACATGGCGGTCAGTTGCGTAGAAAATGACAGTACTAAAATTGCGCTTTTTTAGACGCTGATGTTATCTTGGAGCTGGTGCCTCTTTGAAATTTTTTCTAAACGTGGATTGTGTACTTTTATGATTTATGAATCAGGATAATTTTTTTGGGTAGTTCTATTTCTATTCAGTGAAATAATTTTAAATGACATTTTATGATTGTTTAGGCTAAAGAATGAATATAATATCAATAATTCCAAATTATCAATAAACAACTATGCAAATTTTCGGTTACTTAATAATATTACTTTTGACACTTACAAAAGGAAATTTGAAATACTTGCAGTTATCAACTAGAATCAACTCAACAATCATGATTCTAAAGAAAGCGCAATTTTAGTACTGATTTTTTCTACGCCAATCGCTGCCATATTGAAGTGATGCTTCGGCACTAAATAACCTCTTGTTTCACCATTTCGTTTCTCCTCCATATCGTGTGGGATAGCGTTCGGTTTTTCAATCACTATGGTTTTAACACCGGTAAACAGTTTCAGTTATAAAAAAAAACGAATCTTAAAATAAAGGGGTCATAGGAGTCTTAAAAATGTGCAAGGAAGGAACTACAAAGTATAGTTTGATCTTTCATGTAATTTTTTAACTACTCAATATATAAGTATAATTTTTTTATATGTAATTCTATAAGATTTATTTAATATAAAACAAATTTTAAAATGTATGAAACTTTAGCCAAAACTAAAATAAATGATATTAAACATGACGATTAAACATTTTAATTAGAAATTATTTTTTAAAAAAATTTAAATCAAAATTTTAAAAATTTTATTAATTTTTTTAGAAAAAAGTTCTTAAAATAATTTCTAATTCCAATTGAGCTGAGAATTTAGGTATAAGTCTTTGTTCGTACATATTTGTACAATATAAAGTCATTTCCTTGGTCATTTTTTCAATTTTGACCTCACAATTTTCCGCGCAAGCCTCATCCCAATGTGTTCAAATAGCTTTGTGTTTAGCCAAAACTAAAATGAATCATATTAAAGTTTCATAAATTTTAAAATGTGTCTTATAATAAATAAATCTTGCAGAATTACATATAAAAAAATTATTCATATATATTGAGTAGTTCAAAAATTACATGAAAGATCAAACTATGCTTTGTAGTACCTTCTTTGCACATTTTTAAGACTCCTATGACCTTTTAAAATTAAGAAAGACTTACCAACCATAATTACCGAGTAATATTTTTCTATATCTGCAGGAAAACTCACGGTTGGCTTTTGTAATACTTTAACTCGACGTTCTGTACATCCACAGTCTATTGAATGGTCATCATAGGTCACCTAGTCAGAAAAAGATATTCAGACACCAAATCTATTTTTTTTAATCTTTATCCCAATGCTCTATTTATCGAAAGAGATATGAAGAGTACACGGGAAGAACCGCTTGATTTCGTAGAAGGCTTTCCTCAATAAGCCTTTGCTAGATAAGACGGCCTGCTATCTATCCGGAAAGAATGTTCTGTGGTTGTAATGAACCTGACGACCAAGCGGTTAACGAAACACAACTGTAATATTTTCCAAACATAAACATAACATAAAAATAAAATGGTAGCTACTCGTAAAATCAAATCATATCGAGTAAGGTTTTAAGAGAGTGTTTACAAAAATAGTCACGGTATATATACATTGCAGTCAGTTACAGTTACAGGTGCAGTGTCAGTTACAGGTGCAGGTAAAGAACAATAATTTGCATATGGATAAACTAGATCCGCCACAAGCCTCTTTGGCAATGATAGCGAGAAATCGCCTAAACTGGCACAAAGAAACCGGTGACTCACTTTATTTTTCTTTCGCGGCAACCTGATTCACACCAGAGATCAGTGGAACCAAGTAACACGTTTGTACCGTGATTGAAGAACCGAAAGAAAAACCGGTTTCCTGTCGCCAATGTCCGCCAAGCAGACACATAAGATAAGACTCCCAAAAAAATCAAGTGGTTCTTCCCGTGTACTCTTCATATATGAACATTTAAACTAAATGATCAAATAACAGGATGATATTTTCTTTTCAAATTTTGTTTTGAATTGATGTTATGATGATTCCCATACCTGGTGAAAACGAGATAAAATGGCAAAGCAATTCTTTTGCAAAAGTTGTGATTTCTAAACTTTAATGCATTAGCTCTATAGGACTGATATTCCCTCTTAAATATAAAAAAAAATACTTTAAAATAAATAAATATAATATGGAGACTATAGTATTTTTTGCAATTTAAATTTAAATTGGGGATAATTTGAACACATTTAAACTTTTTAAGGCGACGCATTACCCAAAATATTATTTCTAGAAATAATAACATTAACTTTTAAATTATATTGGTTTTGTATAATGTTCATTCTAAATAAAAAAAATTCTAGCAATAAAAATGAATATTTACAAGTAGTTTTTCATTTATTCAAAAAAAAAAAGTCAAAATTTTGAACTTTTTTAAACCCTATCCCTCCTTCAACGTAAGAATAACTTCACCAAACTTTTATGGTTTCTTTTTAGTACTATTTGTTCAAGAACTGTGCATGGATTTTAAAATGTGAGCGACACTTAAAAAGTAATATGCATTTACAGTGGAAATCACAAAAAATACAAATTACTGAATTCAACATTAAAAAAAAAACTATACATAGAAGACCTTATTCCATTCACAATTTTGTGCATAATATATGTAAGAACACAGGTAAAAAAATTTCAAAATTCTAACTTAATTAGCAAAAAAGCCTTAGGGATTTATTAAACACAAGAATTGAAAAACGTGAACCAGAGAAAAAAAGGTTGAAAGCAGACGAAATAAGTATTCAATCTTATAAGAATGACTCCAGAAAATATTTAATAACTTTTTTTCTACAAAAGATATCATTATGAGACTTTCAGTAAATGTTCAGAAAGATATTGTAAATAATAAGAAGTAAAAACTGAAAAATTAATATTTTGACCAATTTTTGGGTAGTGCGTCCCAGCAGACGAAATACGTATTCAAACGTATAGGAATGACTCCAGAAAATATTTAATAACTTTTTTCAACACAAGATATCATTATGAAACTTTCAGTAAATGTTTAGAAGAATATTGTTAATAATAAAAAGTAAAAACTGAAAAATCGACATTTTGACCAATTTTTGGGTAATGCGTCCCCTTAAGAGAAAATTGAGTTAGTTTAAAGTTTCTCTAGTTTTAATTGCCACAAAACTACCAGATAGATGATAACAGATTAAGAACTTTAAATAAGTATTCCCTGGAAAATAAAAGAACAAGGTGTGATTTAATTCAGTTATTCAAATTCATAAAACAGAGATACATGGAGAACTTACGTTTTACCTTGAATAGTCGGGCCATCAGCCATGACCAGAAATTGAATAAATCGTGCTTTAGAAAGGAGGTAAGAAAACATTATTTTTACAATTGAGTTGTCAATGAGTGGAATTCTTTACCATATTATGTTGTGTATTCGAAGAGAATAGAAGAATTTATGAAGAATCTCGATAGTTACTGGGGAAAAAAACCTATTAAATAATTAGAAATATTTTGGGCCAACCTTGCTGGACTTCTAGACTGTTGTTGGTCGACAATTTTGTATTTGCATTTATATAAAAAGATATTCAGGCTCCAAATATATTTTTTTAAATCTTTATCCCAATGCCCTATTTATCGAAAAAGATATTAAAAGATGAAAATTTAATAATCAAGCAATTACAGTTGGACATTTATCTATACATCCTGGATAACTATACTGGAATTTTTCAGTAATATGGCCGTTAACAAATCTTACGAAGTTTTTCGTTTGGTAATTGATTAAATAAAAAAAAATTTAAATGAATAAATAGTGAGACTATAGTATTTTTTGAAGTTGGGGATAATTTAAAAACAGTTAAACTCTTTAAGGGAAAATGGTGTTAGTTTAAATTTTTTAGTTTTAATTGCCACAAAATTCGAGCATTACGTTAGTACAAAGGTAATGTTATCATTGTGGTTTATGACCTTCTCTTCTTCCAAGCTTGAACGCTGGTATGCCAAAGTCTACAGTGTCCAAATGGACAGTGCTAATATCATCGGACTTGCGTGTTTATAGAGTCACCGGAGTTAGGCGATTTTATGGAATCACAAGAGTTTCGCCATTTAAGGATAAGTGGAGATCAAAATTTTAAGAGATCACAATTTATTAAAGCTTTTTTGCTAAGTTTGTATTAGGTATTATGGTCGTCTGAGTTTTTCAAGATTTTATTAGAGTTTCTATGCATTTGACAATCACCACAATTTGGGGATTTTACAATATCCCCGATTCGGAGATTTTATGAAGTTCGACAAAGTTACGAAATTTGTAGGTCGATGTAAAGGGATTTTAGAACTGCCGAATTTTCGAGACTATATGACCACGGCAATGGTTAAAGAAATTTATAGGATAGGTTAAGAATTCTGATCTTAAGATAATTATTTTTAGTGAAATTCTTGGAAACCACAATATAAAAAAAGTTGTATTGAAGACATTTTTTTAAAAAATGTTGTCGCAATAACTGCTAATAGAACTATTTTATTATCGCCAAATTGAAAAAACTGTTCGTATTTTCCGACTACACTCCGAGCCAACCTAACTTGGGTAAAAACAAATAGTAAAAAGGCAGGGGGAATAGCGCGATTGGTCCGTTAATTGGAAACTCTTGTAAGGTAATATTTACATAAAAAATGATATTAGTACAATTTAACCGCAATAACTTTACATTCTGATAAAAAAAAATTGCGAAATTTTCTCAAATAATATTCTAATCTGTTAAACCTTAAATGAAATTAATGTTTTAAACATGTTTTCTGGATGGACTCACATATAATTTATGGAACTCTTTACATCCGTGGAAGGATCTTCTCTATAGCATATTTCTATTTACCCAACTTAGGTTGGCAAGGAGTGTAGCGATTGTGCACTCTTAAAACAAAAGAGTGAAATCCACTCCAGTTGGAGAAGTGCATTTTCGACACTGGAAAGGATTGAATATTAACTCAGACTGAGTTAAATTCACTCGTTTAGAGTGATCCTGTCGGAGGCTTAACACACAAAGAATCCACTCCTTCCGGGTAAGTGCATTTTCCAGACTGGAAGAGTGAAATTAACTCAATCTGAGTGAAAATCGGACGTTCGTTTTAAGAGTGTAATTTCGTACTCTGGCTGTATGAGCAAAAATCTAAATTTAATTCAGATAGGTATTGTTTATTTGTTTAACCTCTTGCGACCTGCCGTCTCCATTTGGGGACATTTTAAAAAACCTTCCCACAAACAATTAACATGTTAATTAGTTCCAAAATTTTCCTGGTCCGATAGAAAAATATCCAAACATCAGTTTTCAGTTTCTGATTACAGGTATCAGTCATTTATTTCTATAAAAAATGAAGTTGAACGCGGTCAATACGATATGAGAGTTCTTAAAAAAATTAATTTAAACTTTTTTTTTCAAACTTTTCAAAAAGTTCTTTTAGTGTTTTAGTAGTTTATTTTAATGGCATTTTGCATTAAAAACAATGTTAAAATTAACTGTTAACTACATATAAGTGATACGGCCTTTTTTTGCATTTATAGCACAAAAAATTTGTATGTTTAGAGCTTAAGGCGTGTCCCTCTAAGTAACTATAAACAATTCTTTGAAAAACATACTTTTTACCATTATATTTGTATGAAAAGTACGTTTAGATTAAAAATATAACGTGTAGGATTTTGCTCGGGTCTTACACTCTTAAAACAAAGGAGTGAAATCTACTAGTGAAGGAGAAGTGCATTTTCGACACTGGAAAGGAGTGAATATTAACTCAGACTGAGTTAAAATCACTCGTTTGGAGTGATCTTGTCGCAGATTCAACATACAAAGGATCCACTCCTGTATGAGAAATGCATTTTCGACACTGGAGAAGTGAAAATTAACTCAGACTGAGTTAAAATCGCTCGTTTCTCTTAAGAGTGTAAGAGGTTAAGATATCTATTATCTTACCTTACATTCCTTCTTTGGTGTGGTTGGTAAGATTTCCGGTACAATGCCTTTACTTTTGAACAAATTAAAGTCGCAACCACTAACAAATGCATGGCTCAAAAAACAAGCGAGGAACAAACGTGAAAGTTCCATCTTCTGACTTAAATTGGAAAGAATTACGAATTTTTCTCGTGATAACGGATTTAAGGAATACAATGATTTTTATCCATTGTATGCTCTTTTTAGATACCGACTAAACATTTTGTTATTGATGTATGATCGTGCCCGATGTTCAAAATATTCTTTTTAAGATATCCACTACACGTAAAGATGTCACGATCACGATATGGTAATTAGATTGTAGGTTGGTTGGTTGTTTGGTATACATATATTTTCAGGCTTGTGTGCTTGCTCAGAGAGCCGCTTATAAACCTTCGTCAAGTAAGACAGTCACAACACACCTCACACTCACATACACACATACACGTGACAGATGCTGCCATCTATCACGCGCCATCTCCACAATTTAGACATGTCCCTGAAGGGGAGGGAAATAGTCTCCAGGAACCTGTACCCGTGGGAAACTGCGCAATGACCGCCCACAGGGCTTTCGGACCCAACAGATTTAACGAGCACGTACTCCGCATATACAGGGTGGTTATAAAATAACGCTCGCTATTTGGAATGGTCTGTAGCTTGAATGAATAATCCAAATGCATCAAAAATTGAGACACTTACGGTCGTATCCACCAGCCACGGGATCAACCTGAGACAGCCTAATCTAGCTTTGTTGCTCCAACTGCTTGATCGTGTTTTAAATCGGCATCCCTATCCACCAGCGCAGGATTTAGTCGTCCGCAGAACATCTTCCGGAAGTCTTCTATGATTGGCCAACTGCAATTTTAGGCTTTATTTGATTGGTTGGTTGGTATGATATAGGTGTATGTATTTTCCGGCTTGCTTTATATGATTAACTTTGAATACGGATTGTAAAAAACAAAGTGAAATATATATGTTTATTTATTGTGCTTTGAAGTATTTTTTTCGTAGTAATATCTCTCTTCTGGTAGTGTTTCAATTTGAAAATGGATTTTTTAGTTGCTTCATGTGAAAGGGACCTGGTTTTCTTGCTGATCGCCAATGAACAAGATTTAGCAACACTTTTTTTTAAATATGTTTGGCTCAAAAAATTAGTCAATTTTATAAATAAAAAAATATCTAATATTAGTGTTACGATCAAGTTGACACTGTTTTCATTAAAAAAAAGTATAACATTACAAGGAAAATAAAATTAAAAGGATTGTAGAAAATAGTACACAAAAAATAATATAGATGGGGCTACTGCATGTGAAAATCGTTACATTTTCAATGTTCCGCTGCATCGTTATTTATTGTTAATAAAAAGTTTATATACTATGAAAAACATTTTGGTAAGCTTAAATAAATTTGGTGTCTACTCCGATTATATCTCGCCTTCCAATGTATTCTAAATTTTCTAAATCATTTAAATCTTCCTCATCATAAGACTCGTTAGAAATCGGCCATCTTTTCTGTTCGCAAAACTGCTCGAACGCTATTGGTAGATGGAATGTAGTACTAGGTTTAAACCACCTCGAGAGGTGGTTTATTCTCGAACGACTAGTCTAGGTTTATTCTCGCGATTACGTGTTGGTGGATACCGTTTTGCGGCTAGTCCCGCACTAGAACCTGTTCAGAGAATAAACCGCGCCTAATCGTGGTTGGTGGATACGACCGTTACTAATCAAGAAGGGGGACAAAGAATGGAATCATAAAAAAGGCAAAATCCTAAAAAATAATATAAAAAAACAGAATAATCATGAAAAACAAACTAGTCTCTTAACCAGAATCTAAATTACGAAGCGTCGTCAATTATGGCCAATTACGGCCAACACAGCTAATTACGCCTCATAATTTAGAACCCCAGTCAAGAGACGAGTTTGTTTTTTATGATTCCATTCTTTTCCCCCCTTCTTGATTAGTAAGTGTCGCAACGTTTTTTGCATTTGGATTATTCATTCAAGCTACAGACCACTCCGAATAGCGAGCGATATTTTATAACCACCCTGTATACTTATTAAATTTCCCAACTAATGATACAATGGATTGAAAGCGGGTTTTTTCCTTTTGCAATTAAAACCTTTTTAATATTAAAATAAAATATATATTGCTACTTCCTTCATAACTTTTTCTTGTTCAAATACAGGTTTTTCTTTTCGTTACATAATATATTATTAATTTTATTGAAAATTTAGGTGTTACATACTTTTGAAAATTTTAATAATTTAAATACTCATTTAATGTTTAGATAAACTAAATGACCAGGCAAGAAATGTTTTATCTTTAAATATGTTAAAACATTTCATGAATCCTCTTTTTTTGTCCATTATATATATATTTAGAATTTTATTGAAATCTATTTTTAAAATGTTTTTTCGAAAAGTAGCTAGTATTATAAATGATATCATTGAGTGTTACAAATGAAACTTGAGATACTTTTTCTTAGTATCATTATCTTGATATAACTTTACTCACAATATTTTTATTTTCACCTAGTATTTATTTTTTTGTTCAACAGTAATAATAATAAGTTTTATTTTAACTATGTATGGTAATATATTTGAGGTTTTATTTAAAATATATTTATTAATTAAATTTTCCATCTAGAATGATACAACTTGGATTCCGGATTAAAAATTTTCTTTTTTCGTGGCATTAATTTTTTTTTTTTGACATTATAATATACACAGTTATTCCTTCATTAGTCCCAAGTCTTCCATCACTCTTATTCTTCCATAATATTCACTAATGTAATATAGATTTTTCTTTTTGTAACATAATATTGTAGAATTTATTTAAATGGTTATGAATTTAGGTATCGCATAATTTAGAAAAAGATGCGTTGCTTAATGTGTACACTATATATACTAATTTAATGTTTAGATTAACTAAATGACCAGTAAATGAAATATCTTATAATATGTTGAAATATTTGATAAATCCTCTTTTGCCTATTATAAAGTATTAAAATGTTATTATAAAATTGGTACATTTTTTAATAGTAAATTTTATTTTTATAGTATTAAAATTTTATTATGAAAAATTTACATTTTTTATGTTTCTTGAAAAGTAGCTATTCTAAATGATCATCGAGTGTTACATATGCAACTTGGAGACTTTTTCTAAAATGGTCATTATCCTGTTAGGGTGACACGGGGTAATTATTGGACAAAAATAAAACTTTTACCATAGCTGTCACATTTATGTAATTTTCTGACCAGTAATTTCTGTCGTAATGACTATTAGATATATCTGCCGGGAACCATGTTGAAATTAACTATTTCCTCTGTAGAATTAAAAAAACAACAACATGTGTCCAAAAGTTTCCACGGTCATTGGGGAAAGTATTGGACAGTAGTTTTCAATCTGTTCTGCACAATATTTAGACTGGTAACAAGGGGTAAATAGTGTGATATATTGTGTACTATATTACTGTGTATTTGATAATTATTTAACACCACGGTCTTTGTAAAAAAAGTATAACCGTTAAATCTAGTAAAAATTACCAAACATTTAAATTTCTTCTTTTTCCAAAGTTTCACTAATTTTTCCAGTGCTTTGGATTATTAATCTATTTTTTGAGAAAAATTATTAATCTAATCTCAATAATAAATCAGAAATCATTGCTGGATATGCAATTAACAAAGTGTTAGACCTGTGGCGGTTCACCACACACGCTACCTCAATATGATATCAACAACTGCACTCTTAAAACAAACGTGCGATTTTAACTCAGTCTGAGTTAGTTTTCACTCTTTTCGGTGTCGAAAATGCACTTCCCCTATATGAGTGGATTTCGCTCTTTTGTTTTGTTAAACATCCAACAATCTAAACAACAAACAAGCGATTTTAACACGTTGGATGCTACTGACTCCTGTCGCGGGGTTCCGATTCACCGATAACAGCACATTCTGATGAAATTCATAGTACCATTTCGCCAACCGTTCTTATGAGTTCAAGTTCGTTAGTAACTTTTGCAACCGATCCTTCTGTGCTTGGAATAATACTTGGGGATTTGAAAGAGGGCATTCTATTTAAAATTACGAGGAATTTAAATCCTTCGTCTCAAGTGTAGGGCGACCAGACACATGACATGCCGCATTTCGTTAAGTGATTCAGTTTGTTATTCAACAATCTAGCAATAAATTTTTTTCAAATATTCTATTTTATTAATTTTTTATTTTTTTCCAAACAAAAACTACCCAAAAATAAGAATTAGGAAAATTTCAGGATTATTTCTTAGTCGAAAAGTTAATCACTGAGGCAAATCTGGTAATTGGCTTTCAATTCAATTATTGGTGTCAGATGATGAGTTATCCGGTTGGAAAAGGCCAGGAACATTTCCTTGTATTTTTACGAAAGGTAGGTATCGTGTAGCTTTAGTCAGTGACGTTAATTCAACCTAACCTTGGTATTTTACGATCTCGAACTAAGATTTGTACTCTTTCAAAAATGAACAGTTTGTTTAGTTCCATTGTAACGAACAGGTTTAAAAAAACAGGATGTTTTTCTATTTCATCAGCCTCTATCGATGATTTAGTGGCAGCGAATGTGTTAATGTGATTAGGAGCGATTTATGGCGATTACGAGCGATTTGGTAGTTAATTTTCACTCCTTTCCAGTATCGAAAATGCACTTCTCCTGTAGGAGTGGATTTCACTCTTGTTTTAAGAGTTTAGGTGGCTCTGATTTACAGCCACGTTCCTACAACTATTCCTGATTACAACAGATATAGTACTACCAAAGATTTCTATAGTGGGATAGAGACTGAATCTACCAACAGCACCGTGGACCATTACGGATACAATATCGCACCGTACCACGCGGAGAAGAGGCCCATGGCGAGAAAGGCCATTCTTCATGAGAGCCGTTTAAAGTTTTCGTAAAATTTCAAATTATCACAGAATTGTTCCAAAGGAACCTAGATAAAAAAATATTTGGCATAAATATCCGTTTTATGAGTACCAAAAGGCATGCATAGGCATTTTTTTACTTTAAATTTGTCTTTGCTGAGATATTTCTAGATGGGCCTTTCTTTCGCTAACAAATTTGAACGATTTTGTTCGCGAAAGAAAAACCCATCTAAAAATGTCTCAGCAAAGACAATTTCTAACTAAACTATTTTCTAACTATAAAAATTTATGAAAAATTGAAATCACAATCTTTCTACGTTTTTTAATTATTTTACTCTGCAATTGTTTGTTACTTTTATGGTGACAGAAATAAAGCTGAGTCAATAAGAAATGAAAACGAAGAAAGATTATCATTTCGATTTAAATCATTTTTCTTGTTTAGTTAGAAAATTAGTAGCGCCATATCGCGCCACAAGATGCGTGGGATAAAGTCTGAACTTGATAGAGACCCCTTTAAAATGTCTAGGAAAAGTTTCGGCCGACGAAAAGTGCTTTCTCCGCCCCTTCAGGGACATGTCTAAGTTGCGGAGGTAGCGACAGATGGCAGCATGAGTCACTTATATGTGTGTGTTGTGTCTGTCTTACTTGATAAAGGTTTATAAGCGGGTCACTGATCAAGCACACAAACCTGAATATATATGTCTAGCAACCACGGCTTCTCCCCATGCTTCTTCTCTCACAGTACAATCGTGGAACTCCGTGTATCGCGTGAATCAGGATTTCCGCGAGAAAAGAACCAAGTGAGAAAACTGTGTTCCTACACCAGTTTAGGCGATGGCTCGCTATCTTCGCCAAAGAGGCCTGTTGTGCACAGATATCCTGTCGATGAAGGGGTTCTTCTTCTTGACTCTTCATATGAAGAGTAAAAGGGGAAAACCACTTGATTTCGTAGAAGGCTTTCCTCAACAGGCCTCTTTGGCAATGATAGTGAGAAATCGCCTATAAGGAAACCGGTTACTCGCTTTGTTTTTTTCTTTCAACCATGATTCACACCAGAGATCAGTGGACACGCGTAACACGTTTGTACCGCGAATGAAGAACCGAAAGACAAACCGGTTTCCAGTCGCCAATGTCCGCCAAGCAGACACATAAGGTAAGACTCCTAAAAAATCAAGTGGTTCTTCCCGTGTACTCTTTATATGTGTCCCATAATCAGAGGTGCCGATCCCCCCCAGAGTCAACGACGCACCCCCCCCCCCCGACGCACCCCCGCCCTAGAATTTTTTAAATCCCCCCCCCCCCCCAAAAAAAAAAAAAGGGAAGCACATTTTTTATTTGCTTTTACAATACGGAATTACAACTTATTTTTAATTTTCCTTTAAATAGATTTTCTTTACAGTAAAAGTTAGCGGGAATCTAAATAATCGGTACAAATTCCACCCAAAATTTAATTTATGTAATTATATTATTTTTTAATCCATAAAAATAGCCGGACACGCGATCCAATCAAAAACAGTTTCCAATTCCTTCACTCAATTCTTAATGCATAAAAATGCTGTCTTCGCTTTTTATCTAACTAGCAGTATGGTCCCGCCTTACAGGTAACCCATTAACTTCGCATTGCTTCCTTTTAGAGGCATGCTTTGCTTACTTGTGAAAATACACTCAATATCTAATGCGAATGGCGTCAAGCACCCATTTCGACACGATCCATGTATTTTCAAGCCCTGTTATGGTCCCGCACTCCCACGTGGATGACCTTTTTTTTAAAACTAATTATATTAATTAAAAATCACAATCAAATGTGAAAAAACTACGCCTCAGGTGCACACGTAGGTATTAAAAGGAATCTATATTAAAAATTTCGGATATTTTACAGCAGTCTAAGTAGGTCTTTTGCCATCCACAGACATACACACAGACAGACTCTTTCTTTTGTTATTATAGATGCAATGCAACACAATCGATATCATTAAACAAATCAAAATTATTTTATAATGTTTACAGATATATTACAGATTTAGTTAAAAATAAGTTACTAATTATTAAATTACTACAATTAAAATGAAATATTAAACAGTCAAAATTCTTACCGTAAAACTCGGAACTGAACTACTTAACTAAATTCAATCACTCACGGCATGTATGCTAAGCCAGAAATATTATCCGAAGCTCATTCATTCAAAGAAATGTTATACAAAATTCTGAATATTTATAATGCCTGCTTCAAATGCTATAACAATGATTAAGAAATGTTTATGTGGAATAATTGCCAGCACATGGCTTTCTTCGACGCCGGGACATATTGTTAAAGATTTTAGTTGCGATTAATGTAGTTAGAGCATTAAGTGCGTTAAAACTGTTAAAAAAATCCCGCCACTCTAAAATATTTTATGTAATTTCGTGTCATTAGTCGACTTTATTAAAAAAAAAAGCCACGTTAAGATTCAGGTGCATTTAAAAAAAATAAGAAAACAATGTTTTCATTATAAAAATTGATCAATATTTTTGGTGCCCATAAATGTTTGAAAGTGTAAAATTTGAAACTAAAATTATTGTAGCAATATCAAATATAATTAACTTCTCAGTATTTGTATGATTTAAAATTCTTTAGTATCTTTTCTTTATTTGCCTAACCTTCTGAAGGATACAGGCGTATAAACCCGTCAAATGACAGATTTTCCAGCAACGCACATAATTTTAAAGTTTTATCAATTTAATAATTTTATTAAATTCCAAAATTTAAAGCATGGGGGAGTCATTTATAACCACCTACTACAGAAAAATATTTTTTTTTTTGATTGAGAAATTAAATTTTCAGTTAAAATTTTAAATCTCAAGCAGTGAAAACAAGTTTACATTTCAGCCAATTTACTTTTTCAGAGGGTTAACACGATTAATATATTCAAATTATATAATTACGACGAAAATCTTACCTTAATCACTGCCATAACACTTCAAAATAAGCTCTTGGAGTATTTATAGTGCAGTGCATTTTAACTTCATGTAGTTTAAAATAGATCAAATAGGTGCATTTAATAAAGATATATCTTTGATGCTCTCTCCTCCGTTTCAAAATGAACAATCTACATCTACAAAAAAAAAAAAAAAAAAAAAAAAAACCTTCTAACAACACTTCAAAGCGAGAGGGAAAATTGCACGAGTGTCATTGGTGAAAAAGAAATATTTGGTAGTCATCATTTAACCGAATTGTATATGTTATACAGACAGAATGGCAGCTGCAAATGTTTTGTTTACAGAAATGATGAGTTGTTTATGGGTAATAAATGCCAGAAAGATTCGTTAGGCCGACGCGATATTCGATTATCTATGATCTTCTTTCCGTAATGTTCTTGTGGATTTTGGTTACCATTTTTGATTCTTGAAGGCTGGGGGGGGGGGGGGCAGGTTAATGCCCCCTTCTCTTGGTGTTTGGGGGGGGGGGGGTGATGATTAGAAAGAACTAGTATTTGTAACTTAGAAAAAAATAAACCATTTACACTGGAAATTTTCTAATTTTTTTCGACCCCCCCCTAAAATTTCAATGACGCAGTCTGCGCCGTTGACCCCGCCCTGTAGGCACCCCTGCCATAATAATCGAAAAGAAATGCACATCTCTTCAATTTCATCAGCAATTTTTAATCTTACAACAACATTTTCATATGCATTTTTCATTGAAAGTATTTTACTATTTCAACTCAAATGGATGGAAGCTTTTCTTGTCCCTCGCGTCTGACGTAGAAGAATATTCCCGCGATGGGCGTTCCAAGTTGGAATTCTTGTTCAAGTTGGTTGACATTAAAATTTGACCGTCCTTTGGCCCCATTTTCTTTAGAATCGAAGATGTAGAACGGCTGCTGGTAGACAAGTAAAATGTATCTATGTGCATCTGAAACCATAAAAAAAACTACATTCTATACATAATCTTTGGGTGAATTTAAAATTATATATAAGCTGTATCGCAATATCGCTAAGAGCGGAGCAATAAACCAGCTATACAAACCCAACCAAACAACATATCGGCACTTTTAAAGTTGTTTCTTTTAACGCAATTTAATTTCATTTGGAAATGGAATTTGAAATATGTATATGTAATTCTTGTTCAAGTTGGATGGCATTAAAATACGAACATCTTTTGGCACAATGTGAGTTAGAATTGTAGATGTAGAACGGCTGCTGGTAAAATAAGTAGAAGGTATCTATATGTGCATCTGAAAAAAAAAAAACATTCTATACATTCTAGTTCTAGCGTACAAAAGTGACCTATCGACAAAAAGCTAATTTTTTTAGAAATATCGTCTGAAGTTTATTTTCTGTCATTGCATTTCTTTATGACCACAAATAAGAATCCTCTAAACTATATCCCAACTATTGTACCAATCGATTTTTCCTCTAATTGATAGATTTTTAAACTTTGAATATATTAGAATCTGCAAAACGAAAAGCCATATTTGTCCGATAGGTCACTTTTACGCTCACAGTACGATGTAAAACAATCCCTTTCGGTGTGCCGAGACAGTCTTCGCAGTGAAGGAAATTCTGCTCAAATTGCGCCAAAATTGATATACTGAGCAAATTTAAATTTAAGATGCATTTATTTGTGTTCAATTTCGCTGCCTACAATTTATCGTTTTTTTAGTTATATTTTGAGGCTATAATTTCTCTACTTTCTGCTCCAAAAAATGCCCCAAATTGCCGCTGAAAATTGCTCCGAATTCCCGTCCCCTGTCTTTGGATAATCGCTTTTCGGTTTAGAAAGTGTGACGAAAGAGCACCGCCTTCAACTTTTGGGGCCCAGGACACAAACTAGATTGGATACTCCCATGATTATACCCACTAATATACCTACGAACGAGATTTTTCTCATTTTAAATTTGTCCAAATAGGTAACTTTTGGCAATTATTTTTAATACGCGTGTATAAGCATTGTACAGTATTTTATTTAAAAAAAATTTAATGCATGCATAAGATATGACACGAGAGAACTATCATATTGTCCCATGTAATGCCATACCATATTTTATGAATGCATAACTTTTATTCACATGGTCAGGGCATAATTTTCGAGCCAAACAGATGTTCAAGTACGATACAAGGTACTCCACCTTGAGGATTCTTTTGGTGGACAGTGGGTTGCTGAGGCAACTACACATAATGGGTAATGTAATAAATTTCGCCTGCCTATTTCTAGCCTCCTTAAGGAGCTTTTACACAGCCAATTACGCCTCGTAATTTAGAACCCTGGTCAAGTACCGAGGTCGACACCTGAGCGGGCACCCGAGGAACTTCGAGCGACATCGTACGCTAACGCCTCGCCGGGGCTTTCGACTCCACAGATTTAACGAGCACGTATATCGCAGTGTACTCGGGCACCCCAGTGAATTTCAGAGGATTTTTTCCACCAGCACGAATACGTCTATAGTATAGCTAGGACAAGGACAGAACCAATAACCTTCTCGGTGTGAGATCGTCGCTTACACCTCTCGGTCACCGCGGGGGCCACAACTACGTACGTCTTTCGGTTTAGCAAGTGTGCGGACTGTACTTGCCGGAGTAGGATGGTGGACTCGGTGGCATGTAGGGGAAGACTGTCTTCCCGTCCCCGACTCGGGTCCCTGGAATGTTCATCACTTTCCAGTGCAAGTACTGGCGAACCAGCACTAAACCAGTACTCTGGAACCAGCACTGAGTCTCTTGAGGGGGGATGAGCCCGATCGGCAGCGGGTGTTACACAGTTTTTGGACCATACAATACACATTTCAAAGTTAACATTGGAAATATTCCGTTTGACGGCAGATGCACAATTTTGGCGACTTTATCGCTTGTGCTCGCGAAATGGAAAAGTAGGGTAGTCTAACCAGTGAATGAACGCTTAAGACGTCACGTTCGCCAGTGAATGAACACCAGGATATAATGACCAGGACAACCAACCAATGTCAGATGGTAATGGGACAAAATATCGCGGCCGAAATATCGCGGGCCAAAATATCGCGGCCGAAATATCGCCGGCCGAAATATCGTGCGCCCAAAATATCGCGGGCCCAAAATATCGCGGGCCGAAATATCGCGGGCCAAAATATCGCGTGCCCATAATATCGCGTGGACAAAATATCGCCGTAAAGTAAAAATTGAGTGGATTTAGTGGATTTTATTGTGTTTATCAGTGAGAGGGAGTTCGATGGTAAAATGGTATTACTTATCTAGTACATTGTGATGAACTTCGGTTTTACCTATTAGAACCTGGATTTTTATAAAAATGTATTTTAGGTCATGCATTTTTATGCATTTTTTTTGTTTTGTTTTGTTGTTATGACCATTTAGTCACGAGGTGGGTTTAATGGGTTAGGGTTTTATATTTGAACTTGATTTTTATAATAGATATAATGGAGTTCGATGGTAAAATGGTATTACTTATCTAGTAAATTGTGATGAAGTCCGGTTTTACCTATTCGAGCCTGGATTTTTTATAAAAATGTATTTTAAGTCATTCATTTTTATGCATTTTTTTGTTATGACCATTTAGTCACGAGGGGGGTTTAATGGGTTAAGGTTTATATATGAACTTGATTTTTAGCTCGATGGTAAAATGGTATTACTTATCTATTAAATTGTGATGAAGTTCGGTTTTACCTATTAGAGCAGTGCCGGCCCGCCGGCGTAGTGGTTAGTGTACTAGCCCATTGAGCTGCTGGGCTCTGGTTCGAATCCCGGTAACGGCATGGATGTTTCTGCTTGTCAATAAATGTTGCTATTTGTCTATGTGTTTGTGTCGTCCTTCTTTGTGTGCCTCTTGTGACTGTCTCTTCTGGCGAGCTGGGTAATGGGCTGTAAAGCCTACACTCTCCCTTCTAGAGTGCGCAATCACTGTCATTTACCTATTAGAGCCTGGATTTTTGTGAAAATGTATTTTAAGTCATGCATTTTCATGCATTTTTTTTGTTATGAGCATTTAGTCACGAGGTAGGGGTTTAATGGGCCTAGGTTTTATATTTGAACTTGATTTTTATAAATCCTATTAAATTTGGCCAAAATATGGCGTCGACTAAAGTAAGTGGATTCGTGTGTGATTTTCAAGATAGGTATGAGATGGTAAATTTGTATAGTGCTTTGTACAAAGTGAGTATATAAATATTATATATGCTGTACGGTAAGTTACGTATGGTTTGTTTGATACGATATGTGTGGTCTGTTTGGGAGTATTTATTATTGGTGGATACATAATTAAGGTTGAAACAGTTATTTAAAAAATTTTCCTAATCAAAACTAATTTTTAATATTTGTTCATTTGGGTTAAAAGAGATTATTAAAATGTATCTTATTTTGTAAATTCGCGATTTCTTTATAAAAATCGTAAGCGTTGTCCGATGTGCGGCTTATTCGTGCTGGTTAATTTTGTTTTCAAATAAGTAAGATTGTCTAAGTCTATTTTTGAATGAATTTCAAGGTTGTTTCTGAGCATTTATATTAGTATTATATTATAAATAGTGTATTATTTCAGATTGGACAAAATAGTTATCAATAGTTGAATCTGGTTGTAAGAAAATTTATCACTACTTAAGTGATGTTCACAATGCATTGATTCAATTTTATTATTTTTTACAAATAAACATATTCGATTCCTTTATATTATTTTTACATTTTCATATCATTATATATGGAAACTTTTACCAAGTTGGGTAATTGAAATATTTCTATACGTTTTGAACTCATTTAGACCATTTAGTAAAACACAAATTTTCTTTCAAAAACTCATCATTAAAGTTTACGCGGTTTTAGGAGTTCTTCGAAAGGTGTTTAAGAGTTTCAATAGTGTATCAATTACTACTGTCAAATAACTCTCCGTTAAATTTATTTCAAAAATCGCCAGTGGTTTAAGTAGCGAGTACAAGTAATTTTTATTGTTCTATAAATATTTTTTTTTATCATCACTAACGACAGCAGCTGGGCATTATTTAAATCTAAGGAAAACGGTTTATGGAAGAAAAACGCAGACACTCAGGTATATGGAACCTGGGGGGAGGGGGGGGGGGGCTCAAAGGGTCAACCCCTCTGTCGTTTCGACAAAGGAACTTTTCTCTAACCCCATCCCCCCTTTTTACTCAAAACTCCGAGACTCTGAACAGGTGTCTGCTTCTTTGTGTTGAGTTTTCGAAATCCCGTAGAGGCTAAACATAATTATAGGTTAACTACCATCTTCTACACATAGACATATTTGCTAAAGCCGGCTTCTTTTATAAAAGGTTTGTTTACGCGTGCAAGTCGAGTCCGTGCTCTATTGTATCATTTTGTCAGACAGGGCTCAAGCGTACGATGGAGTCAAAGTTTGTTTTATTTGTATTTTAGCTAAAAGGAAGACTTTTCTTTAAAAATGTGTGATATACATACCATTTGGCATCATCATGTTTCTGATCATAATTTATAACAAATAATAGGGATAACATTTATTGGGGTTAATAAAAAATATTTCCAATAGAAAAAAGGTTTAAAGAAATTATGATGTGCTTTTGGGGTTACGGCTTTTTGACATCATAAATGGCTATTTACGATCAGAAAAAAAATTCTAAAATAATGATGCCAAATTGTGATTGGGACTGAAAGGGTTAGCAGCCTGCTCATAGGCGCAATGGTTAGAGTGCTAGCCTTTGGAGCTGCTGAGCACGGGTTCGAATCCCGATTAAGGCGTGGATGTTTATGTTTGTCAATAAATGTTATTATTTTTCTATGTGTACTTCTTTGTGTGTCTCTTGTGACTGTCTCTTCTGGTGAGCGGGGTAACGGGCTAAAAGGCCTACACTCTTCCCTTATAAAGTTCGCAATAACTGTCATTGGTTAAAGGGTCAAAAAATATTTTTCTTATAAAAATCACAAAAAAAGTTATAAATTATTAATACTTTTGACCCCCCCCCAAAAAAACACTTGAACCTGGGTTTTATTGTTTGTTTTTTAAGGTTTTTTTTCAATAAAACTTGCCCGGTAGTTTTTGGGTTTGTGGGCGGGTCATAAACACTGGTAAAACAACAGTTTGACATTCCTTAGAACAACTCGTGTTTCATCTAGCTTCTCTAAGCGTGTTTGTGGCATGCTGCAATGACTTAAAATAAAATTAGTTAAATGAGTTCAATCAGCGCTCAATTTTGGGCCCTATGCTGTTAATAATTTTTATAAAAGATTTTAGTAATCTATCATTATTTGGAAAATTAATCATATATTCAGATGATACTAATTTGGTATATTCAAGTAAAAACTACAACTTATTAAAGGAAATTATAAATCCTGATCTAATAAAAGTTAAAAAATGGTATCAACAAAATGACTTTAGGTAGGCGAGTACCCAAAATTCTTAAAATTTTACTATTACTTTAATATTTTCCAAATTTGGCATAGTGATTTCAAATATAATGAACAATGCTTTTTGGGCAATTTTTTGTATTTAAATATAATTGATTTATTTTAAACGGTGTTTTTCAACTAAAAAAAAGGGTTTACGCTAACACTTATAGCATAAAAAGTATTACATTAATTTACCTGAAATTTTTTACAGATGGTATTTCAATATATATCTGTGCCATGAACCTCTAACATCTGGTGTAAATATACAAGATTTTTTTTTTAAAAAATGTCCAAGTGTAAGTTAATCGAAAAAATCTTTTTTTGGGGGGTTAATTTATAACATTTTTCTTAATAACTTCTTTCCTTGTAATATGTATGTAACTCTAAAGGGTCATTGCATGCATCAGTTCAAAACGAAGAATTTAACACATAATTAATGTTTATAGGATGAAAGTTCAATGTGGTAGACTTGTTAGCGTAAACCTCTTTTTTTAGTAAAGAAACACCGTTTAAAATAAATAAATTATATTTAAATAAAACAAAATGCCAAAATAGTATTATTCATTATATTTGAAATCACTCTGCCAAATTTGGAAAAGGATTAAAGTAATAGTAAAAATTTTAGAATTTTGGGTATTTGCCTACCTTAATTATTAATAGTGATAAAACTAAATATATAAATTTTAATATGATCACTGGTCATGCAGTAGACTTAACTTATAAATATAATATTTTATGCCAAGGAAATGTTTTAAATTGTTAATGTCCTCTTATAAACCGAGTAGAAATTATCAAATATCTTAGATTATGTGTCGATCAAACATTGAAAAAGAAATTACATGTAAAAAAATTTAAATGACAAGTTGCGTTTTGGAATTTATGCATTTTATTATTTAAAAATATATATATATATAAGTCTCAGTAAGCATGATTTATTTGAAAACCCCTCTTTTTCGTAGATACATGTAATTGCGGAGCTTATAATGTGATACTTAGAAAAGTAAACAGACTGGGGGAAACATTCGTACTTTGACAATTCTGTCTGAAAGCCGCCGTCACGCATTTAGCAGAAAAAGTAGACCATATGCCTTACTATTTTCCCTCCCAAGAAAAGCTCGTATTTCGGGAAAGCGAAATGTTCCCTTCTTAGTAGTGTAATTTCAAAATAAGCATCAGGCATTATTCGGAAAGTAACGGAAAAGTAAACAATTTTTCGTTACCGCTAAAAGTAATTAAGTTACTGATACTTTTTGAAAAATATAACTGCGTTACCCGACGTTACTTAAAAAAAAAGTGTTATAAGTAGCGCTACATAATTTTATATGAATGTACTTAAAAAATTAATATATATTTTTAAAAAAATAATGTTTGTACTATTTTAACTTCCTCCCATTCCCAAAATCACATTCGAAATAACCCTAAACTAATCCTCCTATTAAAAACGAGTCTCTTTTTAAAAAGCAGTACAGAAAGATAACGCCTCAAACATCGCTTACATTTTCGTTAAATAATTACTAATTTTTAAAATTCAGACACTTTTTAAACTACAATTACCCCAACTGAATTCTTTAAAAAAAATTTAATGGTATTAATAAAAATCAAGTTTAAAAAAAACCTTAACCCATTGAACTTAACTCGTGATTACGTTGTCATAATTAATAAGGGATAAAAATACATGTCCTAAAATACATTTTAATAAAAATTCAGGATCCATTACGTAAAACAGAACTTCACCACAAATTATTAAATAAGTAAGTAACGCCATATCATTTTACCATCGAACCCCTTCCCACTGCCAAACACCTAAAAATCCATTAAATACACTCCATATATACTTTAAGCGATATTTTGGGCACGCGATATTTTGGCCACGCGATATTATGGGCACGCGATATTTTGGCCCACGATATTTTGGGCCCGCGATATTTTGGGCGCACGATATTTCGGCCGGCGATATTTTGGCCGCGATATTTTGGCCCGCGATATTTCGGCCGCGATATTTTGTCCCCAAACCATGTCAGATAGCTTCCTACTAGATGGGAGGAAGTCAGTGTTGCCAATCCATCTAGTGGAACGATTTTAAATTCTTATTTTTTTTTAATTATATTTACTAAATGTTCATTCACTGGGGCCTGTTCACTTACTGGTCAGTCTACCCTACCGTTAAATTTTGCTGCTCCAAAAATTGCTCCAAATTCCCACCCCGCAGACTTCGGATTAGTGCCCTTCTGTTTAGCAAGTGTGCGGACTGAATACTTACTGGAGTAGGACGGCGGACTCGGTGGCATGTAGGGGAAGACCGTCTTCCCGTCCCCGACTCGGGTCCCTGGAATGTTCATCACTTCCCAGTGCAAGTACTGGGCGAACACCGGCCTCTGGGGATCCGGGGCATCCGGGTCTGGAACCAGGACAGGGTCTTAATAAGGGTGAATGAGATCGCTGGACCCCGGGTCACCAAACCAAAGTGCCTCAGTGTTAATGCAATGGAGAGAAAAAACATTACTAAGCCACATTTCTCCGGCTGTATTAATTTACTTTACATAATGGATTTTCTCATCTGATAAATGTAAATAACTAACAGGTCCCGAGAATCCCATTTTTTAAAAATTCGTTCGAATATTTGTTTAATTTTCAAAAATAATTGTACACAAAATATTCGTAATAATTTAAAGAAGAAAGGAATTACACTACGTGACAACAAAACTTGGGTAAAAACAAAGAGTAAAAAGGCAGTGAGAAAAACGTGATTGGTCCGTTGGTTGGAAACTCGTTTAAGGTAAATTTACATACAAAATGATCTGAATACAATTTAACAAAAGTACACTTTTCATTCTGATAAAAAAAAATTGCCTAATTTTCTCAAATAATATTCAAATCTATTAGACCTTAAACGAAATTAATGTTTTAAACATGTTTTCTGGATGGATTCACAAATAATTTATGGAACTCTTTACATGCGCGGAATAATCTTCTCCAAAGCATATTTCTATTTACCCAAATTAGGTTGTCAAGGAGTATAGTGTCTTACAGGTATATAATATATATACCTGTAAGTTATCTACACTTATCATTTTTGAAAAACCGTTTTCAAAAATATTCAATGGTGGCGGGGAAAACGTGGCTTAGAAAATAATTTATTCTCCTTTTGGATTAACACTATGAGGCACTTCGGTTTATTTTTATAAGTCTTAGGTTTTTTTATAGTTTTTTCAAACTAAAACAACGTAAAGAAAGTATCATTTGCGAAAATTTAATAATGGTTTTATAGTCCTAAAGTTTATTATTGAAACAAATCTGGTCGAGCTGATTGCGTTTATAATATAAAATTGAACATAACAAAAATAGTACACTCTAGAAGGGAAGAGTGTAGGCTAGCCCATTACTCTTATACGCGTAGAATGACAAAAACATGTTAATGGTCCATTTACTGGACTTGAATAGATGATATAGATCGGTATATTATTTTAGGGTTCCGGACATAATTCCGCCAGCCGAAAGTCCGACAAGCCAGAAACCCGACAACCGAAATCCCTGTTTGGAAATAATCCCGGCCAGTTCGAACAATTCAATAAATTCCGCAACAATTTAATAAATTAATGCCGTTAGTCTTAATTAAGGCAATTTAAGTACTAATTTTTGCATTTGGGAAGCGGGATTGTTGTTTTATTGATATGTAAACATAAAATACTTTTGGTTCAAAACAGTTTCATTCTGAATTCGGAAAAAAAAAATGGGAAATGAACAAAAAAAAATATATTTCTAGTGTCGGAATTATGGCCTGTTGGGATTTCGTCCTTGTCGGATCGGATTATGGCAGGTCGGAATATTGTCTATGTCAGGATTGTGACCTTTCCATTTTGATTTATAAGGTGTAGTATAATATTTCTCGTTTTGCATTATAAGTGGATATCTCTTTAACAGTTAGTAGCCCAGTCGGTTAAGCACTCGCTTAACATGCGGAAGGTCGCAGGTTCGGGTCCGGGCATCGCCAAAATAGCTGCCGACCTATAAACGGCCCGTGCAGCCAAAAATGTCCGACGAATAATACCCCGTGTAAGGGAGTGCACGTAAAATATCCTTCCAAGTCCCAACGCTGCGTACGATGTCGCCCTTAACGGTAGCGTTGGGTGCCTTTTCAAGTGTTGGCTCGTCACCTGACTGTGGTTCTAAAATGCGACGCCCGTCGCCAATAGCCCTCGTGTAGCTCTAGTGCGACGATAATTCAAACCTAACCTTTAACAGTTAGTTAATTTTGAATTATCGTCGCACTAGAGCTACACGAGGGCTATTGGCGACGGACGTCATATTTTCTTTGACAGAGTTATAATATGTCTTAAATTATTGTAGTTAAAATGCTAAAATTTTCTTACCAATCATTACTAAAGTATACAATGAGTTTCCAGAAGCGGAATATTCCAATGTAGGCTGGTAGAGAGTTGTATTTTGAATAACTTCACTGCTGCATTGTATTAAGACGTTACTGACGCCATACTTAACCTGGCAATTAATTATATTTTTAAATAGACAAGTTTAAGAAGACAATGTGTACTAAGTAGTTAAGTAGACAATATGTATTGAGGATAATTTTTCATTTCGCGGGTGCAAGTAATAAAGTCGCCAAAAATGTACAACCTCTGCCAAGTAGATTGTTTTCTATGATAGCCTTTAACTGTGTATATTGTGTTTCGTCACAAAAAATAAGTTTATCGCCAAAAAATTCCGTTTGGCGAGATTATCACTCACAAAATGAAAAAATACCCTATTGAGTAAAATACACGTTGCATTTTTTTAAAAACATTTTTTAGATAATCAAGATATTTAAATTAAGCTACAAATTTAACGAGTTTTTATAAAACATGTGACTTTCTATTAGTAACTGACACATTTAAGTGAACACTTAACATTTGTTTAATGGTCACACAATCACCTTTTAGTCCATTTAAACTTTAACGCTCTGCTACGTACGTGTCGCTACTATAGAGATGTACATAAAAATAACACTAATGCTAATATATCTAAAAAAACTAAATTACACTTACCTATCTCGCCAGATGGAATATTTGGCGACAAACGGCATTTTTAGGCGACAAAACGCAGTAATTACAATATATTCAGATTTAAAAAATATGGATGTTGAAGGTTACCATTGGAAATATTGAGTTTGGCGGGTTTGCATCACAGTTTTGACGACGAATCAGATTTACAGTTCGGTCATCCTTGGCGCGATTTTTTTTACTTTCGGTGTTGTATATTTTTTTCTACAAACCATCCTCTGAGTTGGCTGCGATAAGGTATTTCGACAACATTATGGGACATGGGAATGTAGCCGCCATTTAGCTTTTTTGCTCATTTCGTATTTTTGCCAAAAATCGCAAAATTCGGACTTTTGGCGAATTTTTTTAATTCGCCTAAAGTGACCGTACGTTAAATTTTTATCAACAATTTTAGATTTTGCTCCCATGAAATTTAAAGTACCAAGTAAATGTAACAAACATTGTGTGAATAAAAATATTGTGCGTACATAATAAACATTATGCGTTGAATAATCTTTTACCTTTAATTCTTCTTTGGGAAAGTTGGGAATAATATCAGGTACAATGTGATCTTCAGTATACTTTTTCGCATCACACTGACATTTTACACTCACTACACAAATACCAAATATTAATATTATACAAGTTAAAGTGTTTTCCATATTAGAGGGGATTTCTTTAATTTTTGAGGTAAAGTCCTTCAGAAATGAGAGAGCAACCAACTTATAACAACCAGAAAAATTGTTTTCGTCTTTTACGAAAGAATGGAAGTCTTCGCTCAAAATTTAAAACTTTAATGTAAACAAATTCACGTTCTCGTGCTGTTGGTTATAAAAGCAAATGCCCGTGACATAATTTACAATGGAAATATGTTTCAGTTGTATGCTCTTTTTTTCATTTTTCTCTGTACTTCGATTTCATTGGTTGTCTCGATATTATTCTCAAAATGAAGTATGAACATGCTCGGTGTCTGCTCCGTCAACATGCAACTTATTTTTATATGATCAGAATGCGGAAACAGACGAAAAGAAACTTTTCTTTCTAAGCAAGCTTTCTCTACAAAAAATGTTTTGTCACAACCAACAGCACAGCAAGAAGTTGCCATTTAAAATATTGGTTCTTTTCATCGATTACAGTCATCATGCGGAGTTTCCTTTCATCGATATCGGTCATTTTTAGAGTGAAACCGAAGCAACCAAGCAAATCACAGGACACAGAAAAATGAAAACAAGAGCGTTACATCATCCGAAACATTCCCTTTCGATCACCAATGTAATAATGCCCTCAATATTATTATAACCTCTTTCAGTTTTAAAAACAGTACCCCACTTACAGTGGTGCTGGTGACTGTGTGGACATGTTTTGAAAGTTTCGTGTTTTTCAACTTTGTGTGCTTGTAGAATATATCAAATTTCGCTTAAATACAAACATTTAAAATTTACGGTAATTTAATGTAGAATTTTTATAACAAAAACAGAATTAAAATATCTGTATTATACAAGAAAAAGTGATGTTCATTTTACTTGAGCAAACAAGCACAACCAATGGCTTCTCCTATGCTGAAATTGCAATACAAGTTA
This sequence comes from Hylyphantes graminicola, assembly GCA_023701765.1. NCBI lineage: Eukaryota > Metazoa > Arthropoda > Arachnida > Araneae > Linyphiidae > Hylyphantes > Hylyphantes graminicola. Next base: position 69,386,992 of record CM043119.1, read on the forward strand.
ATGGCTCAGTGACTTGCAAAACTAAGATAGATCTTACTTTTAGTTTCATAACTGCTTTTGTAATACCTATATTGTAATACTGTATTTATTATTAAATTTTACCTTAAATTACTTTCAATTTGACATATAAACATTTGTATTTTAGTAAATTTTAATATATTCTATAAGTACATAAAACGTTGAAAAACATGAAACTTTTAACAAAAATGGCCACACTTTTGGCCACCACTGTATAATCTAAAGCCGACATAAATGACGTTATCTAATCGTCCTTATGGCCCCCCGGTGGCCGAGAGGTGTAAGCGACGTGCCTCACACCGAGAAGGTTTTTAGTTCTGTTCTTGTCCTAGCCATAATAGACGTATTCGTGCTGGTGGAAAAAATCCTCTAAAATTCATCAGGGTGCCCGAGTACACTGCGATATACGTGCTCGTTAAATGCGTGGAGTAGAAAGTCCCGACGGCGTTAGCGTACGATGTCTCTCGAAGTTCTGTTGGGTGCCCGCTCAGGTGTCGACTTCATCACTTGACCAGCGTTCTAAATTACGAAGCTTAATTGGGTGTGTTAAAGCTCCTAAAGGAGGCTAGAAATAGGCAGTCGGAATCGATTACATTACCCATTACCCACATTACATTATCGTCCTAATGACGTCTTAAAAAATGGCATTCGACATTAGCAACTGTTTACAGAACATCAGAAATTTATTAGTAATGACCCTTTTTATGGCAGTCTACGCATTTCCATAGCAACCACCATCAATCAAAACTATTAATTTACAAGTCATTGACCCGTTCTATATATTCACCCACGAAATCTTTAGAGGACATGGACTTTCTTGTCTCAAAAAAGAATTTATAAAAGAATGAAACATTTCCTGAATTTATAGTTTTTGTGACTTTTACTCTTTGTCGTAATGAAAAGGGTAATGGTTAAGGACACGGACATGAATAAAATCTGTGTTTGGGTTACTGAATCACCAAGTGTTATTGATGTGATGTATATAAATATTTTTCGGGGTTGTTTATGAAAATGTATAGATAAATTATTTGGGAAAAGAATGTTTTCATAACAAAAACTGTGGAGATTTTATTTGGCAAGAGAAGCAATTGTAGTGAGAATGGTTAACGTAATATAGTTTATAGTTCAATATTACTCAAATTTTTTCAAAGAAACTTACTATTTTAAGTCTTCTTAAGAAAAATATCAAAAAGTGGTCTTTTTGATTGTTAGAGTAAACATTAAATACACATAACCACCACCAATGTTTGAAAAGTTTAAAATATATTTTTTTCCGATTTGCTAATGTGAATGTATCAGTAGCGGTGTAACATTAATATATCTTCAACGAGATTTAATTAAGGTCCTATATTTTTTTAATTAAAAATTTATAAGAGCAATATTATACAAATTAAGCTTTTTCAAATCGATATTTCTGTATAAAATGTTTATAAATGCCTTTTTTAAATACCATTATTGACAACTGTTAAAATAAACAAAGAAAAAATTTGCTAAATTTATAAAAAGTATTATTTAAAAAAAAATCCGTGTTGCTGAAAAACCTGAAATATAGGTGAACTTATTAATATGTCCGTATCTCTTAGTTAACCGTAATCGATTATAGTACTTGGAATTTAAGTTATATAAGGAAACTGTTCTTAACCATCTAATCCTTACACCACGTTTACATGTTTCGAGTGCTGCCTCCAGCTTCATCGTAAGCACTTTGACCTTCATCGATTCGACCTTTGGTTGGCGAGAAATTGGCGAGTGAGATTGCACAGCGCGGCGATTTTATTCATTGTTTAAAATCAACTAGATTATGGATGACGAAGTTTTGATTGCTGCTTGTGTTTTACATTTAGAGAGCTTAGAGTTATCTAGAGGTAATTAGAAAAAAATCTAGACCCACTAAACAAAAGACCTTATCTCAAATCGCCGTATTTTTACAGTTTTTAACTGTTTGTACCATCTTTAAGGGGCATGACTGTTTAAAAAAGAAACGCGACATAAATGTTTTTTAACGGGGCATGCCTGGAATCTCTGCTGCCTGTCCCTGAACATTATTAATATTTTACGGGGAATTTTTTTATGTTTTAAAGTGTATAGGAAAGTGCATTTTTTTCTTGATTGTTTTTGTTTTTTGTTGACTGTTCTTTTCCGTTCTTATATTTAAAACTTTTAATGCCGGAGTATTACTGATTAAAATCAGGTCAAATAAAAAAGTTTTTTCAGTATTGTCTGACAAAAATTTCGAAATTATTTGTATTAAAATAACTGATTAAGCTATTAACTCCAATCAGGTTTCAGTATTTTATTACAAAATCTTGTTTAAAAATTAATTGTATTGATTACGGGTAAGATATAAATAAGAGTTTCAATACTTTTATTAACATCGAAGCATTTTATCATCAACATATTTTACAGTGTCAAATTTTGAATTTCATTCATATATGTGCTTGAATTTTATTTTCAAAATAATGAATGCGCCCTGCTTTAAATAAAAAAAAATTAAGAAAAACTCATACAATTCAATTTGATGTTTTACATAATTTTTCAAAGGATCACTTAAAAAAGAGATAACACGCCAAGATGTTTGCTATTTACCTTATGGCAACCATTTCCTTTAATCTTGGGAAGAAAACCGAAAAAATAGGGGTTGGTGGCCTTGAGATCCAATTTCAGCGGATGTTCGCATGAATACGTATAAAGCGGTTACCTTGAGAAAATCAAGGTCACGCTCAAATGGCTGCTCGTAGCAGCGCTCGAAGCATGTAAACGCGATATTAGAGGGTTAAGAACAGTATCCTTATAACTTTTATGGCAATGACAGTGATTGCGCCCTCTAGAAGGGAGAGTGTAGGCCTTATAGCCCAGTACCCAGCTCGCCAGAAGAGACAGTCACAAGAGACACACAAAGAAGGACGACACAAACACATAGACAAATAGCAACATTTATTGACAAGCACAAACATCCATGCCTTAACCGGGATTCGAACTCTGGTCCAGCTGCTCCAAAGTCTAATACACTAACCACTGCGCCGGCGGGCCGGCCCTTATAACTTTTAACTCCAAATACTATTATCGATTACTGTTAAAATATCTGGAGACTATTATTGTGAAAGCACGCCATCATAGGTTTTCCGATCATTTATAATATGGGTCATTTTAATAATTTGATTTTACGGCTCAGCGAAACTCGGGTGTTTGGGACGGGCCATTAATATTTAAGATTAGTTTTCTCACTGGAAGTTTGTTTAATAACGCATAAAATTATTTTGGGGGCTCCCATTTATTACGTGACGCGATTTTGACGATATTTTGACACCCTTCCTCCTATAGTTATATTCCGTGATATTTAACTCACCCCCCCCCCCTCCCCATAATACCACGCGACCTTATACAAAATTCGTATTTTTATTCGAAAGTTTTGGGTAGGGTAGGAACATATGTATTCCGGTTGTGTGCTTTATCAGAGACCCGATTATAAGTCATCGTCAAGTGATATGGACATAGAAATAATTTTTACTGTCACAGAGAAAGTAAGTACACCCTGGGTAAAGGCGGGAATCGAACCCGCACCCGTTACAACCGACATCTCCAATATGTGGTGTCATATCGGAGATGTCTTTACAGCGCGCCGACTGTTAGCGTAATGGTCCAAACCACTATACCAAAACCGAGCTTAAGTTTGCAGCATAGAAATGTACTAGGCGGAGGAAACTGCGTAAACAACGCTGCTGGCGCCGAAATTTCGCCTGTTCCCATTGGTTGCTAATTTGACCCTGATATTCGTGCGCCCTGTTACGTCAAAATCGAAGGAAAAAATAATTAAATTAACACTCTAACAAAAGCTAAACTAATAAAAATAATAAATTTATGTCTTGAAATAACAAATAAAATTGTTTATTGAATGTGAAACACCTTTTTTTATTCGATTTTTGCACTCGAAAATGGGAACTATTTACCCTTTTTCTCGTAGAACATTTGTATACTGCAAACTTAAGGTCGGTTTAGGTGTAGGACAACCCTAAGTTTTGTTTTGGACGTTCGATACTCGGAAAACTTCAAAACACATGGAATGGGAATCGGCAAAGTATACTTAAGAATCCCATACGGGCACTCAAGATCCCGACGCGTTTCTTTTGATCTGAATTAAAACTGAAAAAGAAAACAGAAGTAAACGGACGCCAACTGAATCAATATAAAAGAAGTGTACATATTTCCCTAACACTTTTAAGAATGTTTTTGGAAACCCAAGATGAATATTATCGTGTAAAATTTTGGAAATTTAAGTCCAGTAATAAATTCACTCTAATGTAACTGACTCTTTTTCGCAATTTTACTTTCATTTTTCGCACGACAAAATATACATGTTTTTGGACGTAAACATCCCCACGTGAGATTTGATGATATTCGGCACACCCCCTCCCCTAAAAACGTCACGTAATTTATAGACGACCCCATTATAGGTTGTTCTAGTATATTGGTATCATTATCGTAGTAAACTTTTTTTGCAGATATAGTTCTGCGAAATAAAATGATGTAATGAACTACAAAACTGTGTCTTGCATCATTATGTACGTGTGTCTATACTAATTATTGATGTTACTTTTTCCGATAACGTAATTAAGTGTCTTTTGACCATAACAATAAATTTACTCCTCCTAAAGTTTTATATGCATAATTATCGTCCCTGTAAAACCCGTTTCTCTACTAGTGTACTCATGCAACGGAGAAAGTATATTGAAAGAAGTATAAGAGTTCTATATGCATAATTATCGTTCCTGTAAAACCCGTTTCTCTGCTAGTGTATTCATGTAACGGAGAAAGTATATTGAAAGCAGTACAAGAGTTCTATATGCATAATTATCGTTCCTGTAAAACCCGTTTCTCTGCTAGTGTATTCATGTAACGGAGAAAGTATATAGAAAGCAGTACAAGAGTTCTATATGCATAATTATCGTTCCTGTAAAACCCGTTTCTCTGTAGTGTACTCATGTAACCGAGAAAGTATATTGAAAGCAGTATAAGAGTTCTATATGCATAATTATCGTCCCTGTAAAACCCGTTTCTCTACTAGTGTACTCATGCAACGGAGAAAGTATTGGAACTCTGTTTTCCGCATCCAATATATTTTTTTTAGTATTTTAGACGACTTTTACGCGCAGTTTTAAGAATAATCTTAACACTCCAATTTATTTATTTTATTTATTCTTACGAATCTTATAATAAAGAATCAATTATTAACAAATCAAAACGTAAAAGTTGTATCCAACTGATACTTTGTTTATTTTAACTACTATATTTGTTTACAAATAACTCATTTATTCTTCCCATATTTTAATATCATAAATAGGTTTTTCTTTGGATATTAAAAAAATATTTACATTAATTAAATATTTAACGATAATTTTTGTCCATTTATTACTAAAAAGTAACTTTTTTAGTTGCGTAATATATCAGCACAATAGTCTAACCTAACTGATATTAGATGTAGTACCTGTCGGACGCCATAATAGGGTTTTCGAAAAAATGTAATGGCAGCTGTAGAACTTTTTTTTGATTTTAAAGGTAATGCTGAAAACAGAAAGAGATAAAACCTTCAAATTTAATACAAGTTTTCCCAGTACCTATCGGTCGTTAAAATAAGGTTTTCGGTAAAATTGCGCATTCGCAAGTGGTGGAACGACCAAAAGACACGATCAGGCAAACATTTTTATACCTAAAAAAAGCATCTTAAGACATTTTTTTAACTGCTAGAATGTTAAACTGCTTTATTGAAAATTTTAGTGAAAAGTAAAAAGTTTAGTTTGTTAAGTAGTAGTTTATTAAACGTAACGATTCGGAAAATTAATTATTTACAACTTTTTTCTAGTATATATAGTCGCAAAATAATGTTGCTTTGGAGAAATATTTGCATGAGTAAAAATAATTTTTTACAAAAAATTTTAACTTGTAAATAAAAGGTTTCAATTAAGAATTTAGGCTTGATTGATAAATAAATCGGTAAAATATTGATTAAAAACGTGATGATCATGAAAAGAATCTTTGCTTTTTCCCAAATTTACATTCATAAAAAGATACTTTCATTTATATAGGTAAAATATTGATTAGAAGAGTAATGACTGTGTCCGAATTCTGCTTCTTCTCAAATTTATGCTCATAAAGCATACTTTTAATTATATATGTAAAGCAGTGATTAGAAACCGTTGCAAAAATCTGCTTCTTCTCACAATTACCCTCATAAAAAGATATTTTTATTTATATAGGTACAAGATTTATTTAGAAACGTGATGACCGTGACAAAAATCTGCTTCCTGCCGCCGGCGCAAATCTTTAAGACTCTAACCTTTTCAGCTGCTGGGATCGGGTTCGAATCCCGGTCAGGCATGGATTGACAGAAATCCCGTCTTGTGCCGTCAATAAATGTTGTTATTTGTCTATGTATTATTCATTTCTTTGTGACTGTAAAAATTCTTTCTGTGTCGGTCCCACTTGACGAAAGCTTATAAGCGGGTCTGCCCTTACTAAAATTTAAGGTATTTTAGAGGTTTTTTGGATGTTTAAACTAGGTATTCATGGTATTAAAAGGTATTTTTGAGGTTTTCAGTAATAATACCTCTTGGAATAATACCTGACCGAAGGTATTTTTAAGGTTTTATTTTCAAATACCTAGAGAAACCTCTGAAGTTTTAGGTATTTTACAAGTTTCGCGAGGTTTCTAAAAAAAACCTATGGTATTTTAAGGTATGCAGATAAATACCTCCTGAATACTACAGGTATTTTGAGGTTTTATTTTTTAAAACCTATATACCTCGGAATCATTTGGTATTCATATAGTTTATATAGGTTTCTAATATAAATACCTATGGTATTTTAAGGTATTTAAGTTAATACCTCCTGAATACTTCAGGTTGTTTGAGGTTTTATTTTTTAAAACCTATATACCTCAGAATCATTTGGTATTCATATAGTTTAGCGAGGTTTCTAATAAATACTTATGGTATTTTAAGGTATATAGATGAATACCTCCTGAATACTACAGGTATTTTGAGGTTTTATTTTTTAAAACTTGTAAACCTCGGAATCATTTGGTATTCATATAGTTAGCGAGGTTTCTAATAAATACTTATGGTATTTTAAGGTATTCAGAGGAATACCTCTTTAATACTACAGGTATTTTGAGATTTTATTTAAGTATTCTGAAAAATATATTTATAATTGCGTGAAAAAAATACGACTTTTACATTATAATTTCAATATCAGACGCGTGCAAAAAGTTAGACTTTTTGAAACAGTGAAAAAAGTACTTTTTGTCACCCAATAAAGCAGCGAATAAAAAGCCTTTTTCACTATTTTCATAAGATGCCAACATTTCAAGCTAAAAGTTCTATTTCATAATATTAATAAAATCCAGATATTATATACGATCTGCTTTTTTTTAAACATAGTAATGCGCGTGAAATATTTTTGGACCAATGATTTTTTTTCACACAATTATAATAGATATTTATGCAACTAGTGCGAAAAGTAATGCTTTTTAAAACAAGTGGATTTTATTTCACGAGCGAGGTACGAGCGAGTGAAATAAAGACACGTGTTTTAAAAAGTTTACTTTTCGCACGTGTTTCAAACACTATTTTTTATAATTGCGCGAAAAAAATCAAATCTCATTGGTTCAAAAATAATTCACGTGCTAATTAGACTAAAATAGACTAAGAGATGTCAAGGAAAACAACCAATGAACTCGCAGTTCGGAGCGCGTGACGTAAAAAACCAATAAGCGTGTTTCAACATTTTGTCAAAGAAAGCAACCAATGAACTCGCAGTTCGAAGGGCGTGACTTAAGAAATATTCCCATCGCGAGAAAAGAAATTCATCGATTTAAAAATAATTCACGCGCATAATATTTTTAAATACAGCAGATCGATAAATCTTTGGATTTTATGAGCATTATCAAATCGAAATTTTACTTGAAATGTTGGCATCTTATAAAAAGAGTGCGACAAAGTCTTTTTTTCACTGCTTTTGGGTGAAAAAAAAGTACTTTTTTTTCACTGTTTCAAAAAGTCTAGCTTTGTGCACGCGTCTGATATTGAAATTATAATGTAAAAGTCGGCTTTTTTTCACGCAATTATAAAAAAAATATTGTATGAACCACGTGCGAAAAGTAAACTTTTTAAAACACGTCATTATTTCACGAGCGAGGTAATCCACTAGTTTTAAAAAATGTGACTTTTCACACTTGTTGCATAAATAACTATTGTAGGGATAGCATGGTATTGAAGCACGTACTATTTTTTAAAACTATTATCGAAGTCATTGCGAACATTTTTTTATGAAATTAAATTAATGTATTTTTAGAAACTATAGTTTTATAAACATAATTTTGGTAGAAACTTTATGTGAATGCAAATTAATTTCTCTTTAAAAGTTATTTCACATGCATACAAATAATATGTTACATATTTTATGGCCCTGATATCCATACTTACAACTCTAATAATGCAATAGAGTGAAAGTTATAAGATTCTTACTGGCTAATTAAGTAACATTTACAATAAACTTTAAAAGCAACTATGCAATATTTTGTGGTTCAAATGTATTAAAGATAAAGTATCTCCCATTTTCTTTTCATTATTTTTAAATACAAATATCTTGGGCTCTTGGTCTTTTTCTATCCATTTTTAGTAGGAACCAAAGAATATGACTCAAAATTTAATATGGATGCTATCAAACAATTTTGCATGAGATTTAAACATTTTTAATAAGATACAATCAAATACTCTTATTAAGATATATTTATAACTGTTTAAGCTATTTATATATTTTCTAAAAACATCTTTTCAAAAATCCTTAAAAGTATAGAAGAAAAGTTTGAAAGCACAAAGTTTTATAAAAAAAATTACAGTTATTTAACTTCTAATGGGAAAACGTTGGGCTCTGTTTTTAAATAACGACAAAAAAAATACCTCTCCGATGACATGTACCTACGGAAACTTACAAAAAATACAAAAGAATGTCATTTACATAATTAAAAAGTATAATTTTTAAAATATTAATTAGTTACAATTAAAGCAAAATTGTAGTAATTATTAATAAACTATAGATGGCAGCACTAACGAGTAAGAACTTAAAAAAATGGTTTTAATCATAACTAATTAATATCTTTAAAATGCATTACATATTTTAATGGTAAAATAACTCTCTTCTGTACATTTTAGTAAGCTTTCGTGAGTACAGGTCGTATACTTAATTTAAAAACATGTGCAACCCTTAAATGCCTAACACTAATATTCAAAACCATCTCAGTCTGGTGTAGTGGTTGCTCTAACCACTACACCAGACTGAGATGGTTTTGATGGTCTGATTCCCAGCTTGTTAGTCTTCGGTTCGATTCCCGGTAAGTAAAATCATCTATTGTTGTCTTGTTCATATATGTAACGTGTCTCTATGGTCGTATCTGTGTATTTACTTGTGTTAAAAGTCGACTAACGTCTTCGGGGCACTGGCATTTCCATGGGCAACATAATAATATTTTACTCCTCAACTATTGCAAGGTATTTTAAGAAAACCTTTAGGTTTGTTTAAAATACCTCATTGAAAGGTATTTTGGAAAATCTTTTTGGTTTATTTAAAATACCTCATTAAAAGGTATTTTAGGAAAACCTTTGATGTTTTTCATCAGAGGTATATTTTAGGTATTTTCGAGGTATTGGATTGAGGTATTTTCAGCTACTAAATGGTGCAGGAAAAAACCTCTGTTGAAGGTTTCTAAATAATACTTCTATGTATTTGTGAGATACCTTCAACAGAGGTTTTTTTCTAATACATCAGAGGTTTTTTTTCTGCACCATTTAGTAGCTGAAAATACCTCAACTCAATACCTCTAAAATACCTCCAAAATACCTATGAAGAGAAACCTTATAAATACCTTAAAAATACCTCAGAATTTTAGTAAGGGTGTGAACAAGCACACAAGCTGGAATATATATGTACCATACAATACCATACCATACAATCTGCTTCTTTTCAATTTCATATACTCATACAAAGATACAAAAAGTCATAACCCTTGTGTTCACGACCTTATATCTGCTGATCTACTTCTAACTTTCACTAAAAAACTTCTGGGCGCCCCATATGGGGGTCACCGGGTTCCTTGGGAAGAAAAGGAGAGACTCGGTCACGGGTCTCCTCAACTAGGGCACCGAAGCGGCGTCCAAGGTCGCCTCGGCGCGAAATCTAGAGCTTCGGAGCCCCTCGAAGGTCAGCGGATGACTCTTTCATGTCCCAAATGCACTGCTCGCGAAAGAGTTGGTGTAGAGGCCTGTTGCAATGCCTCCCTTTCGTTCCTCAAATATGGGGCACCGTCTAATTTTTAGGTAGTAGAAAGGGTATTAGCGGCTCAGTGGCTGAGAGGTTAAACGTGTCCACCTCGTACACTCTTAAAACAAACTAGCGATTTTTAACTCAGTCTGATTAATTTTCACTCCTCCAGTCTTGAAAATGCACTTCTCCTTTTGGAGTGGATCCTTTGTGTGTTAAAGCTCCGACAGGATCACTCCAAACGAGTGATTTTAACTCAGTCTGAGTTAATATTCACTCCTTTCCAGTGTCAAAAAATGCAATTCTCCTACTGGAGTGGATTTCACTTTTTTGTTTTAAGAGTGTAAGCCCAAGATCGAGGGTTCAAGCCCTGGCTGAGTTGTCGGATTTTCTGGATGGGAAAATTCTGGGCACGCATGTCACATGATTATGTGGCATGTAAAAGATCCCTGGAGGGCCCATTTGGCCTGGGTTCTCTCGGCAGAATTAAATCTCGGCATACTTTAACATCCACAGAGAGCTATCAGATTCATTGTAATCTGTGCGTCAAAATTGGTAAGGAGAGTACGCCTAGATGGTGCCACAAAAATTGGCTCACAGTTGTGGGGAATGTGTCGAGTCTGCAACGGCTTGACAGCCAATTTTGCAGCCCCATTAGAGAGAGAAAAAAAATGTATTTGCATTTTCGTATGGTGCTATGGATGCAGTGAGGCGGCAATTGACTGCACTCTTAAAACAAAAGAGAGAAATCCACTGTGCATTTTTGACACTAGAAAGGAGTGAAAATTAGCTCAGACTGAGTTGAAACCCCTCGTTTGGAGTGATCCGGTCGGAGGTCGGAGGTTTAACAAAACAATGGAGTGAAATCCTCTCCTGTAAGACTGGAAGAAGTGAAAATTAACTCAGACTGAGTTAAAATTGCTCGTTTGTCTAAGAGTGTAGATCCGGCATTTTCGGATTTGACAAATCCCCCCCACACATGCCCTTTCATTTTTTTTAACCGCAATTATTATTGAAGGAAAAGGCTACTTTGGATCCACTTGTAGAAAAAAAATGTTTCTAACTCTCCTAAAATAGGGGATTTTTTTTTAAAGGTGGCAATTCTGATAAAAAGTTATGTAGATTGATTTTTTCCGCTTTTTACGAGTTGTTATAATATCATCAAATCAATAAGTTAATTGATAAAAAAATTTCAATAGATTAAATAATATGAAAAAAATTAATACGTCATAACAGCCAAATTGTTGAATGATTAACATTCATTTGATTGACCTGCATTAGTATTTAGAATTTGTAAAAAGTTAAATTTTCTATCTGTTACTATACTTGCTTTTTGTAAATGGTGGTATTTGAGACTTGCATCACATAGAAAGAAATACCACACAGTCCTCTGAGTATTTGTTAGTCTACTTTTTATTTCCTTTAGCTGTTTATAGAGGATGTGGCACGTGTGCAAGGACCGATTAACAACTTTTGTGGAACAGGGCACATAAAACGTTTGGGAGCCTATACAGAGCCGGATTAAGCAGTATGGGCCTGTAGTCAATATATTTTGACGGGCCCAAAAAACGAATTTAAGAATTCTAATAGTTTCACCCCGGCAAATTGTTCTTTCATACAAAAAAAAAATGTTCTTGAAAAAATTATTTTTGACATCGTCTAAAGATAAAAAAAAAACCTGCTTTTGGCCTCGCTTTTTCCTCCGTATATTAATCAAAATAAAATTTATACGTTTTCTTGATACTTCCAGTTTGAATGAAAAAAATTAAATAATTTTTTCAAAAAATGCATGAGAAATAAAACAAATGATTGATCTTTGGTAAAAAAAAAATACTTAAAATTCTGAGGGGGCCACTTGTAAGCTGCAGTGCCCTGAAAACAAACGGGTCCGTGAGCGAGTGCCTACACTCTTAAAACAAAAGAGTGAAATCCACTCCAGTTGGAGAAGTGCATTTTCGACACTGGAAAGGAATGAATATTAGCTCAGACTGAGTTAAAATCACTCGTTTGGAGTGATCCTGTCGGAGGTTTAACGCACAAAGGATCCACTCCAAAAGGAGAAGTGCATTTTCCAGACTGGAGGAGTGAAAATTAATCAGACTGAGTTAAAATCTCTCGTTCGTTAAAGTGTACAGTGCCTAACTGCTAATGGCCTACGCAACGCACCTTACTATTTCTATGAACGGAATTTTTTCATTTTGAATTTGCACAAATAAATAACTTTTAACGATGATCTTACATACACGTGTCAGCATTGATATTTGAATTTTTTTTTTTATAATTTGCATACATAGGCAAGGTTCATATATTTATTCATAAAAGAAACCTTTTCGAAACATAAACAAAACTGGATTTGTGTCTATTGAATAATAAATGATTGTTATAGAAATTCAGGAAAACTTAATATAAAATTTTCTCGTAAACTCCCAAATAGCCTTATGAAATTTATTTTCTATAGAAAATATCTTTTATCCAAACAAGAATAATTCTTTGGATGCACACATTTTTATTTGCTCTCGACATTTTTGCTACTATAGTAATCTTGGCGAAAAGTTTAGTTTAAGCTCAACTATTGGTAAACGTCAGAGAAACTTGTTAGAAGAACACTTCAATTACTTTTATCTATAATTATAATGTATACATTTTTTTCCTGCTAGTCGTTACAAGAGGTCATTAAGTTCAGCATAAGAGGAAAGGAAATTAGCATCTCGTAAAACTTAATTATGATACAGGATGGCATAGAGCCAACCCCCTACTCTGTTCTCAGAAGTAGAGATGAGTTGAATAATCGTCGCACTAGAACTACACGAGGGCTATTGATTGGCGACAGTCAAGTGACGCAGCGATCGGTGCCTCACTAGGCACTCAACCACAGTCAAGTGACGAGCCGATAGGTGCCTCAGTAGAGGCACCCAACGCAAGTCATAGGAGCGTCACGTACACAGCGTCAGCACTTGAAAGCATATTTAACCTCTTGAGAATTGGCGTCCCCATTCGGGGAAATTTTTTAAAACCTCCCCACAAACGATTTACGCTTTAATTAGTTCCGAAATTGACCTGGTCCGATAGAAGAGGATCCAAATATCAGTTTTTAGTCTTTAATTACAGGTATCAGTCATTTATTAAAAAATGAAGTTGAACGAGGGTCGATACGATATAAGAGTTCTTAAAAAAAATGATTCAATTTTTTTTCAAACTTTTCAAAAAGTTCTTTTAAGTAGTTAATTTTAAAGGCATTTTGCATTAAAACAATAAAACATTAAAACAATACTGGCACCTTACCGAATGGGCTCCACCAGATTTGTCTCAGAAGTAGAGGTAAATGTATTCTCTTAATACATTTTGATCATTTTATTTGATAAAATATGCTACTAAGTAATTGACTGATCAAAGCTTGATTAACATCGCATTCCGCCACAGTCTTATTAATTTATTGGACCACGCTCAACTGACGAGGCCAACATCTGAGCGGGCACCTAACTACTCTTCCTTGTTGCGACATGAGAATGAGGGATGCCGGCTAATCTAAAATATTTTTAGCAACACACATAGTTTTTAAAAAATATTATTAATTTAATAGTTTTATTAAATTTTAAAGTAAGGTTGAGACATTTGAAACTATCTGCTACATAAATATCTTTTTAAAAAAATAAAATAAATAATTGTTTACTTAAAAAATTAATTTAAAACTAATGCAGTAAAAAAACAAGTTTATATTTCAAATAATTTATACTTCTATCCTTTATACAGTGGTGGAAATTGATTTATGAACTGACAGTTTTTTAACTGTATTTCTTTATTAAATGCATTTTTATCGATTTAAATTTTATATACTATACAGGCTTTGCATTATAAATTATACACGTAAATAAAATTTATATAAATTCGTAAACAATTTATTTTGTTGATATTTTAGCTTTAGCATAGGGAAATTGATTTATGAACTTTTACATTCAATCTCAATTAATAATTGCTAAAACTATTTTTTGTCGCTAATGCTTCCTTGATTTTGTTTTTCATAGACAACACAAAACTTTAGGTCAAATTTTGGTCAAGGAATTTGCAGTTTTTAATGATTAAGTCCTTCTATTCCATAACTGATGCACACTTCATTAAAACCATACACCATTTGAGTAAATTATTCAAACCAATTGATCTCAGACATTATTTTTGGGGTTTAAGTCATGGCTATTGGCAGGATGATCTAAATGAACAACACTTAGTTCATTTAACCAGTCTTCCATTTTGTTTAAAATGTGGATACTTGCATTATCATGCATAAAAATCTAATCAAAAGCATAGTTTTGCCATGGAAAAAGGAATTAAAAGAATTTTCTAGAAGTAATCTGCAATGAAGTGATGTTTGTCAGCCCTTCAGAAACATAACCTTGTTTCTTCAATCATAAGATATCGGGGCCCAAACCATCAAACTTCTACCACTAACATTTCTGCTGAAGACAGATCTTGGTTATTTCCGAAGATCCTTTCAATAAGATTTTAAACCATCACGTCCATCCAAATTGAACTTTTTTTCATCATTAAATGTCACTTTTTTCCCATTTCTCTCCCTCCACCCCCACCCAATCCATTTTCATGTAGTTACGACTATATTTTAATAGCCTGTTCTTATGGTGAAGAGTAAGCTTTGGACCAGCCTTCATTTTGAAACATTTCAAGTTCGACGACGATATCAATATTTGTCCTACTCTTCTGGGAGTTACAAGAAGTGATAGTTCATAACAAATTCGCCCTGTAATGCACAAATGGTGACTTTTTGGGATACAAGTCCAATAATCCTGCTTTTGTCCCTCGTCCCACGAGGGTTACATCTTTTTTAATGATGGTTTTTGCCGAAGTCAGAATGATTCTTCAAATATTTATGAATTATATTTATTGATCTTTTAATTAATATGCTAATTTCTCTCACAGATTTGTTACAATATTATATAAGGGTCATTTTTTTCCTTTTTGGCTTCAGGCAGTCCCGCAAGCTTTCCTATTTAGTAAAATTGGAATAAAACAGATAAATTTCAACAAATTTGGCCTTAATTTTATTTATAAACACTGATAGTAAGCTCCCCTGAAGTTCAAATGAAGAACTAGTTAAAATATTTGGTACTTGGGTTCAAAATAAATTTGAGTTCATAAATCAATTTCCACCATTTGACATGCTTAAAAACTAAAATTAGATATATTTTTATTTAATATCATTTTTTGAAAAAAAATTATGTGTGAAATTCCTTTATTGTGCTCTGAATATCCAACACACAAAATTTGAATTGTTAGCACTTAATACAAAGCGATATCTGGTGAAAAGAATGTTAGTTCATAAATCAATTTCCACCACTGTAGAGGGGTTAAAAAAAAAGTTCATTGTCAGCAGATAAGCTATAAATCTGGTCTGATGAGTGTATTAGGTGTCAAAGAGAGCCAGCCAGTCGATTAAATTTCGCTTGGTTTTGAATATTGAGTCTCCGGATATCCCGCCCTCGTGATTCCAATAGGTGCTGACAAACTGCCTCCGTCAATCATTGGAAAGGCTGGTTGGCCATTATTGAATATTTATCGCTTTTTTGGCTAAACGGTGATGTACTAGAAAAATATGTAATTGATTGGTGGAAGTAATTAAAAGATTCTCGGTTATTTTTTCATTAAAAATATCTTTTATTTATTGTAGAGAATTCAATTCATAGTTGATTAATGATATTTTAAAAACAAAACAAACAGCACACCTGATGGCAGAAAAAAAATGTGTAAAATATTTTAAGTTTTGGGGAACAAACTAAATTTAGTTTGAATTATTTTCTTGCTAAGCTAATAAAAATACTGCTCTAACAAAGGCTAACCAGTAAAATAAGTAATATTTCCCTTTTTTTTTGTTTATAAACTATGCATTGACGACTTATGATTGGCGAAAGTGTAGAGCTCAATCCCTAGATTTGGCTCAACTGCTTCTTCAAAAGTCTGCCAAACCTAAGCCGGCAACCCCTTTCCAGACTGTTTGTTATTATTGATTTTCAAGATGAAATGTGGACATTTCGCAGCAATTCGGCTCATCACCCACCAAATATGCGGAATTCGGGTTAAAAACATTCAAGAAAATGATCTGGAATACAAATAAAAGGACAAAGTGCGATTTTCAGGACACACAGAGGTAAAATAGGTTATACTTTTTTTAGTTGAACTATATTTGTGTGTCTACTGAAATTTCATTGCACATTGTTTTTGTTTACTTTTAGTTTAGTACTGGTAGCGTCGCTAATAAAATATAAATCTTTTATTTTTCCGAATGTTATACTTGAAATGTATTCCAAGAAATTATGCCGTTTTCTTACTCGATGTTTAATAATTAAAGTACTACTTGGTAATGTAAACTTGCACACTTGTTTGAAATGTAGCTGCACATTTAGTATTTTTGATTGAAGTTAATTTTTATTATTATGGCTCATTTATTAAAGTTATATTTTTTTCTTCTTATAACCACAGTGTTAGGGATCACTATAATACAAGATTTCAGAAAGAATTTTGTAATTATTACTGCAGTGAGTATATTGATTTTAAGTGATCTACTACAATGTGTATATATAGTTAAACTATATCGAATTCTTTTTTTGGAAACGTATCGAACAGTTTATAAACACAAAAAAAGCTTTATGTACAACTTTAGTAAGATCTCCTAAAGCAAAATAGAATTAAGAATATTTAACAAATTGCATTTGTTATAAAATAAATACTTGACTCTTCATTGACTAGGTACATTTCTTAATAACATGAATCTGAACCTTATCATAACATACTATTAACTGTTGATGTTATCATTTAAAACAGCGGTTCCCAACCTGGGGGCGATCGCCCTTAAGCGGGCGATTTGTGTTATTAAGGGTGCAAAAAATACTTGAGGGGCGATGAGTATTCAAAGGGGGGAAAATTTAAATAATGCTGTACCTTTGTTTAGTAAAACCATTCTCCAACCATAACCAAACCAGCCTTTTACTTTCAACTTTTTTAAATTTTCTAGAAACTAGTACAAATATCTTGTTAATTATTTCACTTTTGTTCTTCAAAAATATTTTAAAAATCTGTGTTTTATGTTTTTTCTTTTCTAATTATAAGTGACCGGATAACGTTACTTTGGCTTTTATAAACGGTAGTAAGTGTTCTAAAACTGTTTTATAGTTACACTTTAACTCAAATTATGATTAGACATAACATGAAAATTAAAAGGGGGCGATGGATGTTAATCAACCTAAAAAGGGGGGCGATTGTCCAGAAAAGGTTGGGAACCACTGATTTAAAAGTTAATGCATTTTTTATTATGAGAATTGACTTATTTATGATTTTTTTTATATAAAAAAGTTCTTTATTTATATGAATCGTCGAAAAGTGATTTGAATTTTGTGTGAAAATGTGCTGCTTTTGGCAATTGTACTGTCCATTAAGGTTGTTTCTCTCTGTGAATTTAACAGCGCCAGAGGTTTTGTTTTCAATGTTTGTCTGGAATTACTTTTGTTTTGGCATTCAAAAATGAGTTTTCTACGTATGTTTTAATTTATTACATTTTTAAAATGCCAACCTCTTTCTGTGATGTTGGTTGTTCAAATAATTTACAAAAAAGCTTGCATAGAAGGAAAAGTTTCTTTTCATCTATGACCACATTTTGAGAGTGAAACCGAAACAACCAATGTAATCACAGGATGTGGACAAATGCAAACAAGGGCCTTATATTGTGTGAAACATTCCCATTTTTTGCAATGTGCTTATTCAAATTGAATAAATATAAAAATTCGAATGGTTAATTGCTTCTCATTAGTGACCATGCTTAAAATTTGATTGAAAGTATTTTTAATTGTGAAAAAAATTAAAATTCCTCTCATTTGGATCATTGTGTTTTATGTTTTACTTTGTCAATATTTCCCTTGTATATAGTGTATATCACAAAAAGACCCCTCATAATGTCAATTATTCATATATATATATATATTTATATATATATATATATATATAATTTACAGTAATTTTGCAACACACAGTAAAGCTTATACTTTATTTATTAATGTGGATATCCTGTCTTAAGAAAATTCTCATTTAATTATTACTTAAAACAAAATCCCCCAAAATTACTAAAACCTACCGTAAGAATAATAGTTTGGGCTATTTTGTTTTATGCTAACTTTATAAACGTCTTCAGAACAAATTTTCTATCTAGATCATTTTGGTACAAGCCATGGTAAATTTCCAGAATTCGGTGCAGCTTGGCGCTTGTCGAAAAACAACAAATTCTTGGCGAAATTCGCGTGCTTTATCATTGCCAGATTCCCTTACGCCGATGCAACCCTACTTTCCTTCACTGATCTCTAAGGTTAATGGATCGCGGAAAGCTACGGGAGAGTTAGAAGTCATTTTTTTCTCCCAGATCAAACGCAAACATCCAGTCCAGTTGGAATTAACGGCGCAATAGAGCTGCACGATTGGCAATCCACTTTGGTTTGAATTAACGCTGTACTAAAGCTACACAAGTGGCTATCCCGTACTCAGTTTAGTTTCGTTTTAGTTTTCGTCGCTTTAGAGCTACGCGAGTGGCAATCCAGTACGCACCCGTTTGGGGCCCCAGGCAATTTTTTTTTCTCTAAAAAAACATCAATATCCAACATCGGGCAGTATTGTAGGGCCCATTGAAAGCCTAAATACCCGTTTGGGGCCCCGGGCAATTTTTTTTCTCTAAAAAAAAACATCAGTATCGAACATCGGGCAGTATTGTAGGGCCCATTGAAAGCCGAAATACCCGTTTGGGGCCCCGGGCAATTTTTTTTTCTCTAAAAAAACATCAGTATCGAACATCGGGCAGTATTGTAGGGCCCATTGAAAGCCTAAATACCCGTTTGGGGCCCCGGGCAATTTTTTTTTCTCTAAAAAAACATCAATATCCAACATCGGGCAGTATTGTAGGGCCCATTGAAAGCCGAAATACCCGTTTGGGGCCCCGGGCAATTTTTTTTTCTCTAAAAAAACATCAGTATCGAACATCGGGCAGTATTGTAGGGCCCATTGAAAGCCTAAATACCCGTTTGGGGCCCCGGGCAATTTTTTTTTCTCTAAAAAAACATCAATATCCAACATCGGGCAGTATTGTAGGGCCCATTGAAAGCCTAAATACCCGTTTGGGGCCCCGGGCAATTTTTTTTCTCTAAAAAAAAACATCAGTATCGAACATCGGGCAGTATTGTAGGGCCCATTGAAAGCCGAAATACCCGTTTGGGGCCCCGGGCAATTTTTTTTTCTCTAAAAAAACATCAGTATCGAACATCGGGCAGTATTGTAGGGCCCATTGAAAGCCTAAATACCCGTTTGGGGCCCCGGGCAATTTTGTTTTCTCTAAAAAAACATCAATATCCAACATCGGGCAGTATTGTAGGGCCCATTGAAAGCCTAAATACCCGTTTGGGGCCCCGGGCAATTTTTTTTCTCTAAAAAAAACATCAGTATCGAACATCGGGCAGTATTGTAGGGCCCATTGAAAGCCGAAATACCCGTTTGGGGCCCCGGGCAATTTTTTTTTCTCTAAAAAAACATCAGTATCGAACATCGGGCAGTATTGTAGGGCCCATTGAAAGCCGAAATACCCGTTTGGGGCCCCGGGCAATTTTTTTTCTCTAAAAAAACATCAGTATCGAACATCGGGCAGTACTGTAGGGCCCATTGAAAGCCGAAATATCCGTTTGGGGCCCCGGGCAATTTTTTTTCTCTAAAAAAAACATCAGTATCCAACATCGGGCAGCATTGTAGGGCCCATTGAAAGCCTAAATACCCGTTTGGGGCCCCGGGCAATTTTTTTTCTCTAAAAAAAACATCAGTATCCAACATCGGGCAGTATTGTAGGGCCCATTGAAAGCCGAAATATCCGTTTGGGGCCCCGGGCAATTTTTTTTTCTCTAAAAAACATCAGTATCCAACATCGGGCAGTACTGTAGGGCCTATTGAAAGCCTAAATACCCGTTTGGGGCCCCGGGCAATTTTTTTTTCTCTAAAAAAACATCAGTATCCAACATCGGGCAGTACTGTAGGGCCTATTGAAAGCCTACATATCCGTCTGGGGCCCCGGGCAATTTTTTTCTCTAAAAAAACATCAGTATCCAACATCAGGCAGTATTGAAGAGTCTGTTGAAAGCATAAAATTTTGTTTGGGGCCCCAGGCAGCTAGCAGACCGGCCCTCTTCGAATCGACAAAATATTCAGAATAAAAAAATAACCGAAATATAATAACCAAAACCAGATTTTCATAGTTAACCGTAACTGCGATTACGATGCACGCGCAACTTTACCCACAATTCATCGCTCGCAAGTATCAACAGTGTCGTTGGTTGGACGAAAAAATAAATTAAGAACAAAATAATTCCATTGTGCGCGCACATCATCCGGGCTTCTTACCCACAATTCCGTGCAAGTATTACCAGCGCCGACAATTGGACGAAAAGATTTTTCGCCGTATCACCAAATAAAATTGTTTATCGCTTGCTACAAAATACGCCAAATCCTTTGGCGACAAAGGCACCGGATTCTGGAAATTAACCCAAGCCATTGTATTAAATTAAATAAAAGCTTATTCTTAACTTGGCTTTAAAAATAAAGTTTTGATTGGAAAAAATTTCTAATGTGTTCACATATACATTATGAAGAATATTCTGTCAATGTAGACATCACCTAATGACTCATTCTTGTAAGTGCCAGAAAATTAGTAAGCCTGTTGGAATACTGTCAGATGACAGATGTGGATATGAATAATTAATGCAGATAATTTGTTCATTGAACTGCTTGACTCTGGTCTAGGCCTAGAGTTCAAATGTGTTAAATGGGCAGAGATACTTGCACATTGATTTTGACTTTTAAAAGTTTTAAAATTATATATTTTTTTAATGAAATGGAGATATACATGTTAAATATCATGTGAAGTACCTCAAGAATTATTTATTCTCTTTCTTTTTCCAATTTTTCCCACTTTCTTTTTAAATAAAATAGAATGTTTTGAAGAAAATTTATCCCCTTTCCCCTTCCTGCTTATGTTTATTCAATCTCTACAATATTTCCCTATGAACTGAAATTGAAGAATTTGATTTGATCCACAGTAATTTGGACCCTTTGTATTTTATATTATTAATAATTGCACAAAAAATGAGTAAAATGTTTCTTATTACAAACAATCCTTAAATATCAGTTCAATCTACATTATTTAACTCTTCATTTAAAAAATTTCCTTTGAAAAGTTGTTACTACATTTAAATTTTTATTATAATAAAAAGAATATCAAAATGGAGTAGCAAAGTTTTTTCTTAAAGAAAAAATTAACTTCTGTAAATTTTCTTTTACCATTTCAAAATTGCTTAAAAGATACTAGAATTGTTGCTAACTATTAAACAATTAAAATAATATAAAATTCTAGTAAATCACAAATTAGTTGGGAAGCAGATTTCTCCTTCTACTGTTCAAAGTTAAATTTCTCTTTCAATATTCGGCATGTTAGTTTTCCCATAAACCCTGGGAAAAATGATAAGAAAAAAATTAACTTCTGTAAATCTTCTTTTACCATTTCAAAATTCAAATTGCTTAAAATATACTAGAATTGTTGCTAACTATTAAACAATTAAAATAATATAAAATTCTAGTAAATCACAAATTAGTTGGGAAGCAAATTTCTCCTTCTATTGTTCAACGTTAAATTTCTCTTTCAATATTCGGCATGTTAGTTTTCCCATAAACCCTGGGGAAAATGATATGATATTTAACATAAAACATTTGATATTGTGGGACATTTCTTGAAAGTATGGCTCTGTATTTTAAGTCGTTTTGTTGTTAGCAATTATACATTGGCTTTTGCTGAAGTATGTCTTTTTTTCTTTAAGTGGAATTTTACAATCTTTTCGCAAACGCTTGACGTCAATATGCGCCAATGGCAAGCCCTAGAAGTAAAGCATGGGGTCCGACTCACCCAAGTACAGCTTTCCTCATAAAATGTGCAAAGGAAAGAGAAAAATTGAGATCGACACTGCAAAACCAGCTACAGGATAATTTACTTCAGTAAGAATGATACACCTAACATCTTACTATAATTCAATCTAATAATTTTTACTAGTATTCAATTAATTTTTCCTATTATTCAATTCATAATTTTACTACTATTCAATTAATAATTCTTACAAGTATTCAATTAATAATTTTTACTAGTATTTAATTAATATTTTTATGTGTAATCTTTTTTGTTTAAATCTAATCTTTGTCTTAAATTGAAAGTAATTAAAAATAGAAATAGTTAGAATAAAAAAAAGGGAAGCTATTTGTTTAATAATCTAATATATTAGTGCTCCTAGCAAACACTGAACAATGGCTGCTTTATTTAACTAAATCTTAGCGTTGTCTAATAGCCTTTGTGTAGCTCTTGTTCAATATTAATTCAACCAAAAGCTATATAATTGGCCCTAAAGCTAATATAATTGGCCTATTGGCCCTATGCTCTTAGACCTATTGGCCTATTGGCCCTATGCTCATATTGGCCTTATGCTCTTATTGGCCTTATGCTCTTATTGGCCTTATGCTCTCTGCTTTTTACAAATACATATCACAAATGTATTCAATGCTTTAATTTTTGTAATATTCATTCCAAAACCAATCCTTCTTTTAATAAATTTTGATTTTTAACTACTATCTCTATTTTTCAAGAAAAGAAATATTTCTAAACACTGGAGTCCGTACTATGTATACAACTAACTCTCATGACCAATTTTATTTCAGCATGCTACAAAATAACACATTTTCGGACACCCTGATCGGAATCCACACACCCCTAAAAGAGAACTCGACTGCGAACCAAGAAAAGCACCCGGAGTTGCCCCATCTGTTGCACGCACACGGAGCCCTTTTAAAAGTGCGCACACCCGCCTTCTACAACCATCTCAAAGAACACGAGGAGACAAACATCGGGGTGGTGTCTTACAACTCCTACCTTCAAGAGCCTGAATTGCAGCAGTTTTTAAAGTAAGGATTCAATTATAGTGGGGACGTACATAAATTACGTCACGCAAAATTGTGACTTTTTTTACCCCTCCCTCCCTCTATGTCACGTTTGGTCAAATCCCTCCCCCTAAAATTATGTCACGTTCGTCGCACCCCCCCTTTTTTTTCCAAGAAAAGTTGATTTTAATATTTTCCTTTGTGTGTTTAAGTGTTTTTTTTATGATCTTGTGATAAAAAAAAGATTTCAGATTTCTTTCTAAAAAAACGTTTGTATAAAAAAACAGATTTCCCTTGCAAAATCGGAAGTTTTGAATCGTTATGTCACGCAAGCGATTACCCCTCCCCCCTCCATGTCACGATCCATCACGTTGTCGCATACCCCTCCCTTCCCCCTATGAACATGCCGTAATTTATGTACGTCCCCAGTTCACCTTTGGGGTGTGTCCATAAATCATGCATTACATGGTTTTTATTAATTCAAACCATATTGTAAAACTGAGCAGAGTAAACGACCAAAAAGAAGGCACACCACGTGTTCTAACTACAACACGGAACTGTTTAATAAAAACAACAAACCAACTATGCAACAACTTGACAGTCAGATCACTCCAATTCTCTTTCGTTTAACACACTGGAATATATCTATTTATAATAAAAGAAAGAGTCTGTCTGTGTGTATGTATGTCTGTGGATCGCAAAACACCTACTTAGAATGCTCTAAAAAATTCGAAATTTTTAATATAGATTCCTTTTAATACCTACGTGTGCACCTGAGGCTTAGTTTTTTCATATTTGTTCTATTTTTAGAGAAAATTCGAAATAACTGGAAAAAAATACACCACTTTCGCTCAAATCCGATAGCTTTTTTTCTTTCGCGTTGTCATTGGCTTAAGAAATTAAATTAAGCTCAAAATAATTCAAATTTGAAATGTTTATTTTATTCTTTTGCCATTATATTTAGAAACTACATTATTTATTTAAAAAATAATTTATTCAAGGATATCGCGGTAGGTCTGTTTATGATTATTTAATGTCTTCATTTTTTCGCCAAATGCATTGCCAAACTTGCTAAAATGTTACCTAAAAAAGCGCCAGATGGGTAAAATTTATTTTGTTTAAATAATTAATCTGGTTGGTTTCTCCAAGATCATCGTGATTGACCTGAAAATGTCAGGGTTTGTAGCTATATCTATATTTTCTCGCCAAATTATTACCAAAAATGTGCCACTGACCTAAGAGTTTTTTTTTTTGGTTTTTTTTCTGGCTGTTACCAAGTCATCGTGTTCTAGAGCTGTACCAAACTATCAAAGACTGTTGAATCTTCATTTTTGCGCCAAATATGTTATCAGAATGACGGAAGGAGTGCAAACATTTTGTATCCTCAAGTTCTTCTACATTAATGTTCGAATCTGACAAACCACTGGTTTTGCTAAATTTCAGGTAGTCAATCTTATTGAAGCAGAGAACAACTTTTCAATATTCTTTACGACACCCATTTTCCATTAAGTTAACGGGTTCCCAGCAAGGCGGGACCATACTGCTAGTTATTTATATTTTAACAGTTTTGATGATTTTTTTGCCCTGGTGAGATTTCATGATATTTGCTCGGAAAGTCACAATAAGTATTATCATGTAACATTTTGTCAAATTTGAGTCCAGAGACAAATGTTACTAAAATTAAACTCCATTTTCTTAAAACTTTACGTCGATATTTTGGGGTAGGAAATTGTGTGATATTTGACGAGTCCCTCCTCTCCCCCACGTGAGATTTGGTGATGTTCCGCCTTCCCCCTAAACACATCAATTTATGGATGCCCCCTTGGTGGCTGATCCACTCCACATCAGAAACTTTCGAATAGTCTAAAATCTGCTTTGTCCATAACAAAATGTAGCACTGACTTGGGATCTGTTGTTCACCTCGAACCTTTACAAATGCAATTTTTTAAGCTCTTTTTCCTTAGATATACTTGTGCTATGATGCTTTAGCACTTTTACTGCATTGCACTGCTAATGCATACTGCACTTTTTCATAAAACATAGTTTTTATTATTTTGGCTTTTACTGCATTTATTCTAGCAGCGTCTTTGTTTGTGTTAATTTAATATTTTAATCTTTAATTCTCATCATTTCACAGTGAGAATTCCCCTTTGATTATCAATCTTTTCATAATTTATTTTGTATTTTTACAAGAGTTCCTACTCATGTTATAATCTTGTTTATAGAAATTTTGTTTATAATGAGAACTTCTCTAAGTGCTTCAATTTTGAGCACTTGAATTTCTTTAAAGTATGATAAATTTTAATACTGTATATTTAAAGCTAACATCTTGTTGTAATGTTAAAAATAGACAATTTATTGATAACCATGTGTATTTATGGAATATTCTTCAATTTGTTTTTTTGTTTATTACAGTGGTGGACATAATTATAAGACACCTACATAATTTAACAATACACTGAAATAAAAGATTTAAATCCTTAAATTCTTCGTCAAATATGATAAAAAATTAAAATTTATTCTGTTATCACCCATAATTGTATTACAGAAATGATATTTTATAGATTTTAATAAAAAAAATAAAAAATATAGTGGACAAAATTATAAGACACCCTAAATAATTTTTTATATGCAAATTTTCTGCTGTGCTTTTATGACGTCAGCAGTTAACTAAAGCAGCCAATAACCGTCTTCAAGCATTTACAAACATCCCGACATCCCATGAGGTACAGAATGAAAAGAAAATGAAATTTTCCTAAATTTGGAGATTAAATGGAATTGGGGCTTCAATTAATAATATTTCAAAAGTTGTTAAGCACTCTAGATGTGCAGTTAAACATCTTTTGAAAAGAGGAATTAATTAATAGGTGATTAAAAGATCTGGGCGTACTCCTTGCTTGTCCCCGAGAGACAGATTCCATATGCTTTCGCTCGCAACACAGAATCAGATGACCTCTATAGCCATTAAAAATGCTTTGAAACTGAATTGATCAAGGCAGGCATCAAGGCATCAGCAAGGCAATCATTTCGCAGGATGTTGCATAATGCTTCCTATGCGTAATTTTAAAAATGGGGGTAAAAACACCTCTTCTGAGGCGGCACAAAATGGACCTTCTAAACTTCGCGAAACAAACTATGGTCCGGACTGCCAAATGGTATTCTTTGCTATTTTCGGATGAAAAAAAGTATAACCTGGATGGCACTAACAGATTTCACTATTATTGGCATGATTTGCGAAAGTCTCCTTATGTACTAATGAGCCACCAAATGGGTGGAGACTCAGTAATGGCATGGGCTGGTTTTTCGACTCGAGGGAAAGCAGATATTGTTTTTGTCCGTTCAAGAATGAATTCCGAAGCGTATAAGAATCTTTTTAAAGATCAACTAGCAATATACGGTGAACTTATTTGCAGCGAAAACTACACTTTCCAGCACAATAACACGTAATTTATACATCAAAGGAAACAAAGAAGTGGCTTTCAGAGCAAAGCATCAATGTTCATCCGTGGCCTTCTCCTTTCATCAGACTTAAATCTCATCGAAAACTTGTAAGAGATATTGGCTCTTGCAGTTTACCGAAATTTGTTGGAAGTTTGCATGTGTTGAAGACATAAAAATGTACTTGGGAAGAACTGTCTTGCGGTATTTTGTTAGAATCAATATATTCGATACTAAATCGCATATTTCATGTTATAAAAATCAATGGAGACTCCACCAAATATCGAATAACCTTGTTAGATTATTTTATTTTAAAACATTAGTGCCGGCAAACTATGTTTACATTTGCATTTTGAAAAAAAAATTTGGGTGTCTTATAATTTTGTCCATTAAGTTGTTAAGTTTTTTCATTAAATTGTAAGAAAATATCATTATTATACAATAATTATATGTGATAACAGAATAAATTTATGTTTTTGACGTATTTGATAAGACATTTTTAAGGTCTGGATCTTTTTGTTTATTATTTGTCAAAATTTGATAGGTGTCTTATAATTATGTCCACCACTGTACCTTTAAACTCAAAGTATTGTTATGTTATGAAATGATTACAAGGAGCTTAAGTTATGCCAACAGTATTTAATCTTAAGAAGAAAAATACCAGTAAAAATCTTTAACGGAAGTTTGAGCAACTAATTTTGCACTGATATTTCTAACAATGCTTGTAAGTAACTTTTAGGAAAATGAAAGCAGCACTAATGCATGTTTTAATAAATTTTTAAACTATGTTTCGATGATATTTTTATTGATATTTATTCTTTATTATTTCAGAAAAGTTTACACTGATGATGATATAAGGAAACATGAATATGAAGCACTTCAACTGAGCAAGAAATACATACAATTACAAAACCACAACAAAGCCCTTGTAAACAAGCATATCTTGGACGTAGATGAATTTGAAAAAGAATCAAATCACTCTTCATGTACTGATAACTTTGTCACTCCTATAACAAGCCCACTGTCTCCCGATTCCAAGTTAAATGTTTTGGAAATGTACGGATCTCCTCAGAAACAAGCCAATATGCCCCAAAACGGTATCCCAATCAAAGGCAACAACACAAGTCATATTAATGGTCATATAAACCACGAGTTGCACATTGATGAACTGTCAGACTACCCAGATTCCAAACAAGAACGGATACAGAAGCTTATCAAGCTTGATTCAGGAAAAGTGAACGATCTGGTCGAAAAGCACTCTCGCAGCAAAAGCAGCAGCAAAACCTCGACCAGCGATGACACAAATTCAGATGAAGACTCGGAGGCCGTTGATTTCCCCATGACCGGAAGCATGGTGAGGAGCAACACCTTCGATTTGGAAAAGCAGAATTCGCTGGAGGATGTGGCCATCGACGACAGCATTGAGTGGTGTTACAGAAGTTCCTCCAACAATGACATGCAAGAAATGGAAGATTCACTTGTGAAAGCGAATGATGTCTCGCCGCCTAAAAGATCTGAAAGTTCCGGCTTTTTCCTTCACGATCACTCACCTTCACCGAAATCTAACTTTTTCAAAGGCACTTTCATCAAAGAGCCATCCTTCAACAGCAGCCAAGAATTGGAATCGTCAAGTGTGCATTTCCGTCGCCTAGATGGCAGCATGAGTGATTCCGGGTTCATGTCCCACAGCACATTCAGCTTGGACACGGCTTACTCCAACTCAGTAACTTCTTCTCTTATCATGTCCTCGGATGGCATCACCAGCTCCCCAGTCAGCATAACAGAAACAAATGGGTCCTTGTCCGAGAGAACCAAACAACTCTCCGGATCGATGTTCCCTTTTTACATCGACATCAACAATCTGCCACCTCCCACGCCCGATTCTTCAAGGAGGAAGAAATCGAGCAGTCCTTCCCACACGTACATGTATATTGATGCCCGGAATCACAATGGGAGTCCTAAGTTTGAAAGACCATACCTGAATACCTCCTACGAGGAGTTCTTTTCTAGAATCGAAGCCCAAGACCAACATGTGGAGAAGGAACATCTCACGAAAGCACAGTCAACACCTAGGCTTAATTCATACAGAAATGAAAATAAGCCTCATGAGGCAGCACAAGGCACTGATAAATTTCGACCTCAGTCATGTTACATGTTTGTGGATTTGGATTCGGTTCAAACGGAAACTACAGAAAAGCGTTCAGAATCGAGGTTCAGTAATCAGGAGCAGGCAGCTGTAGCCATGTTCATTGATTTAGACGATAGACAAAGTCGTATCCAATCATCTGGATTAAATGGCTCCAAAGCAGAACTTTGGCATAAAAATTCTGAAAAGAATCTGATTGATAACGATATTAAACCGAGTAATGCCCCTAGTGTTGGGGATCAAAGAAGAAAGTCATCGGACTCTTTTCTCTCTTCTAATCCAAATATTGAAAATAAAATTAATTTTTCTTCTCTAATTAAACACAGAGACAGTGGATCAGCAACTTCTCTGAATCATCAGTTATCCAATGGACATGAGACTTCTCAATTTATAATTCAAAGTACACGGAAATCAAAAAGTGCCCATAGGTACTCAGATGGAATATACTATGATAACTTGTACGAAAAGAAATTTATTAACAGTGGCACTAGTTCGCTCAATAGGAAAACATGCATGGATCCTAAATCTAATCATGTGAAAATAATTGATCAAACATTTAAACTGATTCAATACGCTAATAAAAATGAAGAATCATCGGGCAGTTGTTCAAACTTAGGAAAATTAAGTGTAACTAATAAGCTTTTGTTGGAGGATAAAACAAGGTGGAAATCAACTGGTGATATGGAAAGGCCCAACTCCACTGAAAATTCTGGTCTGTTACCAATGAGTCCCATTCTACGCCGCAAAGCGCAATCTCAAGCACCTCCAGAGCAACCATCACCACCCATTGTAGTGAAGGCGTCTACCAAACCTCAAGATGTGGATGCCATGAAATTTCCCAAACCTCTGAAAGAAGAAGTAGCATCGAAACAGGATGACATCAAATCCCCACCCCTTCAGACCAAGTCCCCATTTCGCAAGAAACCTGAAACCCTCGCTGAGGACTCCAAGAGTTTGAGCGACAGTCTGAAGCAGCGATCGAACCCTTCTCCCTCCGAATCTACTGGCGACACCAAATTAAAGAACACAGACTCGATGAGTAGATCTGGATCGTCTGTAGGCGACTCATGTTCAGACAGACCTTTGAGTCACGACCTATCGAAACCCAAAAGGACCAATTCACCGACTTCTATGGTCATCGACTTCGAAGACGACTCCGAAACGATTTATTCAGAAGTATCTGACGTCAGTTCTTTTGGCGGTCTCAGCGGGGTCGCCAGTCTGGAACGAGGCTGGAGAGAGTCGCAGAACCCGCATGCCAACGTTTCTAATCAAAATGCGAAGAATACTCGTCAAATGCTCGAAGCTTGCTCCAAACTTGGGGAGGACCTTCTTAAAATGTTTTTAGAAGAAATTGACACAGACATCATAGTTGAAGTGGAAGGAAGACAAATAAAGGCTCACAGGTAATTTTTACTTGTTTAAATTTTTAATGAACGGTATTTTAACATGACTAAATCCTTATTAGTGAGGCTTAAAAGTTATAGAAGTTCCCTCTGCCATGCTACAGGACCTGGATTCAGCCTTTCATCTCTGTTTGTTGATAAATTAAGCTAACTTAGGAACTAAATACTGGGAGTTTCACATTAATTTGACTAACTGACCCAAACACTTGCTCAATTGCACTTCATTTCCCTTGGCCTCGTAACCTTAAAAGGTCACAGCAAGACTTGGTCCCCTATGGGATTCTACATTGCTGAGTTTAATTTTGTTTATATAAGTAAATTCTCTATTTTGAATTTGCATGAATGTTATTTTACTAAATTTGTTCTTGAATTTTTGTTAAAAAAGGCAGTTCTATGCTTTTTGCCCTGAATTTCTTTTTATCTTCATCAGAATATTCTTTCATTATTCCTTAAAAATCCCAAGAGTAAGAAAAAAGTTTAGGCCAGACATTTGTAATATATTTTGGAAAAATAGTATCTGAGAAAAAAAACTTCTTGTTGGGTTGATTTAAATATAAAATTATAATTTGTTCTAACAATTTTCTAATTCCTAGAATATTTTTTTCAGGTGTATTTTGGCAGCAAGAGGCAAGTATTTTGCCAACTTATTAAGAACAAATAACCCTGAGAAGCACACCAGTACAATAAGTTTGGAAGGGTATGTTAAACTTTATGAATAGTATGTATGGTTACTTTAATGAAGTCAAACATAAAAACTTTTTAATAAAATCCAATATTTTATTCTGAAATCTAAAAATCTTTCGTTTAATAGGTTCAGCTATTCTGCAGTCCACTTTGCCCTCTGTCATATTTACAGCGGAGCTATGAATATCCCGAAAGACTGCAACATCTCTGAATTGGCTTTGTTGGCAGACATGCTGAATCTGGAAACATTGACAGATGTGATTGTTTTCCACCTAAAAATGCACTACTGCCATTTCTTTCATCGGGTATGTTTCTTAAGTACTATTAATAGTTTTAAAATCTTCTTTTAAAGCTAGGTTTGGTTAAAGATTGAATTTAAGTGTTTACCTGTTTGCCCCATGTGTTTAAAGTTCATGTGTTTCATTTAAAAAAAAAACGATGTTATTTTTTGTGTTGAAAATTTTATATTAGTTATATATTTGTGTTAATTTATTTAATTTACCCATTGACTGCTTAGATAAGGGCCTAAATACCAGGCAATACATGAAGGTTACTTTTTACCATATGAAATTGATATTAGATTATATATTTTTTTAAAGTAGATTCAATCAATTTTAGCATTCATATCACATTAACCATTATTTAAATATTTTGTGTCCATTAATTAAATTTTATATCATATAATACCAGAAAACAAATTAATTTTTTTTTAAAGCCAAATCCTACTAGACTGCCTTTTAAAAACATTTAGTGCTTAATTGGCTTATTTTGAGTGACTTAATTAATTCCTGCTTAAATTCCTGCATTTTCTTCTAAACATAGCTAAATATTCTCTTTCTCTAGCCTCAATTGGTGAACCTAGTACTGAACTGCTGTCGATCGGAGCTCTGATTAGTGCTCTGTTACTATATGAAAAGAGATCTATCAATCAACTTTTGTAGAATAATAATTTGTTTTTCTTGAGCATTTCTTTCGCTACTCCCATGAACTGAAATATATCCAGAATTAAATTTCTTTATTATTTATTAAACTACCTTAAATGTTTTCTCTGTCCTTGTATAGCTCTAGTGTAATGTTAATTAGTCAAAAACAGCTTTCTTGACAGGGACAATTTTTTTGTTTTAATTCACTGACTTGCATTTTTACAAATGAAACTCAAATGTAGTTATGTTCCACTTTTTTGCTTCTAGCCTTGTCTGCAATGTTCTCAAGGCGTCGTGGAGTGTTTACCTTTGGCTGCTGTGTGTGGTCTCAACGAATTACGGGACAAGTGCATTTATTGGCTGGGCAAAAATTTCACGAGAACGTGGACGACAAAGTCTTTCGCAGCCCTTTCGGAAGAACTGAGAGACCTGTGTTACAATGTCACAGTTCATAGTTTGGTATGATTCCTTTAGTTTATAATAATGCTAATTATTAAAGTGTATTATGTTAAAAAACATAATTTTCCCCCATGGATTACTTTTACCTGACTCGTGTATTAGTAGCAATTATCTAAAAAAGTAAAATTAATGCAGTAACGATAATACTATAATTTCATTGAAAGTTGATATTACTTATTTTTAAAATCTCTTTGTTAATTAATGCTAAGCAGGTGTTGTTAAAAGTTACCAAATAAATTAATTAAACATAAATTAATCATTTGATTAATGACATCAAAACTTTATGTATGAATAGTGTAGTTGCAAAACTCCCATTCCCAAAAGTATAAATAAGGTATAGTCAATTGAATTTAACCATTGTCAAAAACCATCATTGAATGGACCGGCACCTATACCTTAGTCCTACTTTAGAAAATGTGAATTTTGCAACTAAAATCTTCACACTAACTTTGGATTTTGTTCAAATCTGTATTAAAATTGAGCAATAATGTTTTCAATGTAGGGTATTGTGTTCAGAAATTAATTTCAATTGCACACAATCTACTTTGATATTTCGCTCTTAAAACATATGTATTGTTAACTTTCAGGCTATAACTACTGTGATTGACATGACCTTGAATTGCGATCGACTTTTGACCACCCTACCTCAGCTCAAATGGACTGAGCCAATCTTTGGCATGATCACAAAGCTTCTTCAAGACTGCATTCATTTTATGGCTAAAAATTTCAACCAAATCTTGAATTCTGAGGGATTTCTTGCCTTAGGAAAAGTAAGTTTAATATTTTGATCCATATAAATTGTTTTATAGTTTTCTTTAACGCGAATGGTAGCTGGTTCTCCAACCAATTTCTTCTCTCTGTATTAATCCAATGGAAAAGAATAATTTTGTAAGCCAATTAAATCTTACTGTATTAACTATTTTTCAATTGTTTTTATGTGATAAATGTAGCTATAGTCAGTCTTTTTACTATGCGAGCCTCGAAAAGACTTTCTTCCCCCTTTCCTTCACCTGTTTTTCTAAGAAACGGAAGGAGCATTGCTTTTCTAAACCTAATACGTTTGAGGTTCTGTTGAGAGGTTAACAATCCAAACAGTTCAAACCCAAGTAGGGTGGGTGAAAAACATGCTCACACCATTTCGATAAAAAAAAACATGAGGGGGGAAAATGCTTTCGAGGCTGGCATTCTGGATATACTTACTATATCCTATACACAGCTTCCATTCCCCTTTAGCTAGTCATTTTCTTTTCCTCTTTTCATGTTGCGTTTTATTACTCTAATCTGAAAATTCTTTTCTTCAAGGGTCAAAGTTGGAATGTCACCGCCTTAGAAGAAGATATAATATCTGCAATTGAATTAACTACGCCAGATGTGGCCTGCAAGTCATACGACACAGTCAATCGACTTATTCTCCTAGCAGATTCAATTGAAAACACTGATTATGGAGAGTTTACTCTAGTTAGTATTAACTTAGTGCTTTACTTAATACAGTAGGCTGCTTAACTGCATTTAGTTTAATTGGATATCCGCATGAACTGGATGATTTTTTTACCCTATAAGTGTGTAGCTCGAGTGTGATGATGATAGGTCAACAAAAATCAAAATCGGCTAAAAAAAAATTTAATAACCATTACAGCCATTGCTACTAACCTTAATTATTTGTGCAATGAGGATAAATTGTGTTGGTGTTCAGATGAACAATAACAAAGGAGTTTTGAATTTAAAATGGTCACTCCAAATAAGCAGAAATTAAATGATGCTATTTCATTTGATAGTTTTAATCTGAGGGTTTATTATTTTACTGGTTTATATTCAATTTGTCTTAATTTTTAAAAAATGGTACACTCCTTCTCTGCCTATTTTTAATTAAATGCTTAGCACATTTAGTTTTATTGAAAGTTGAAATTTCAATTTTATTTCCATATATAGTGAAAATCAGTAAGATCAATGTAAAATATATAAAATAATGAAAATCTTAAATTTGCACTAATTCCTTTGCACATTTAGTTAAGTAGTTTTTAAATACTTATTGAAGAGCTTAGTGGAAGAACGTGCTAAGTCACAAAAAAGGCGAAAAGCAGCTTGGAAGTTAAGTTTGCACTAGGATCTGTTGAAAAAACACTTGCAAATTGTAAAAAATTACTAAATTTAAAGTTTATGAAAATTTAGAAACCTGCTGTCTTTAAAGAAGTTAGTAATATGTTCATTGACAGAAAAATCTAAAAATTTTCTCCAATGTCACTTAGCACGTTCTTCCAACTAAGCTCTTCAATTACAATGCACCTAAAACTGATGAGTTGTATTTTCAACAGAACTTCATAGATTTGTTGCACAAGATCAGCAGGCACTGTGAAAGATATCTAATTCAAAATGCCAACAAAGTGGTGCACTGTCAAAGCTGGGCGTGCCTTTCTCCCCAAGTTCAGAAGAGGATTAAGGATGGTAAGTTACTTTTAACCCTTTCAGTCGCAGTGATGCCGTTTGGCATCATCGTGTTTCTGATCATAATTTTTAAAAAATAATGGGGCTGACATCTATTTTCTAATCGAAAAAAGTTGGACAAATGGAATGATGTGGTTTTTGATATCATAAATGGCTATAAACAATCAGAAAACAATTATGCCAAATTGTCATTGGGACTGAAAGGATTGAAATAACTAAATTCCACTGACCAACAAAACTTTTTTAATGAATATAATTCTTTAATATTTTGAAACTGTAATCTGCATTCATGATATCCCCACTACCATCTATTTTCCCTTATTAAACAAACAATACAAATAAAACAATCTTTTGAATGGGAATTAAAAGTACCCTTATAATAAATGTTCTTTTCCTATTGTATAGCCGCAGTCATAGTGTTTGAGTTTGAAAAGCCAACGGCACCTCCACCTCGTCTATCCAGTTTACAAAGGGTGAGAATGTTTGATGGATTATAATTTTTAAATAATTAAATTCATAATTGAAGAGCTTAGTGGAAGAATGTGCTAAATAACAAAAAGGTGAAAACAAGAAAGTTAGCTTCAAAGTTTTTCGTTTACACTTAGATAAATTATTAGGGGCACTTACAAAAGTAAAATATATACTTAACTTACAGTTTATGCAAAGGGAGGATCTAGTTATCATTAAAGAATTTAGTATTTTCAGGTTCTTTTACTAAGCTCTTCAATCAAAGTAGTGGTTATTAGTTAAATTGAATTTTTGCAAAATTAAATTTATTACTAATAAAAATTACAGTTTTTTTTTAAAGTAAAAATTACAGTTATATTGTTTCAGTTAAAAAATCTTAAAATTTCTCCCTGTTTTTTATCATTTCATTTGCATGCATAATGAATCTTTTCACAAATTTTAGACTTTTTTAGAACAAAAAAAAAATGGAACTGAAAGGGTTAACAAAAGTACTCGAAGTGCTCCCCTAATTGTTTTGAGCAGTGTATTATGTGTGAAAGCCCATAAGCAACATGTTAAATTCCATTCACAGAAACTGAAGAAGCAGAACGAAGGTGAGGAGTTTGGCTGCCTGGAAAGAGCAACTTACCCCAAAAAGGGGCGGGCCATGGTCCACAACAAGACCTACCAGAGAGAAAGCTCACCCAAAAATATCAACGGCCAATGCAGGCAAGAGTCACCAGAGAGGGGTCTCCAGCGCCGAGAATCAGATATCTTGAAGAAAATTGTGTCACCTATCAAGGAGGAGGTGCAGTACAATTCTGTTGAGAACTCTTTGCAGGATGCTTCGTATGATGTGCCTTCTGGTCAGGGTTTGTATTGGTTTTGATTATGTTTGTTTTAATATGGTTAATGTCTTATAACATTTTTCATAAGCTTAACCCTCTGATTGATACGCAAATTGGGTGAAGTGCGAACTTGTTTTCACTGCATTAATATTTAATTTTTTAACTGAAAATTTAATTTCTTTAATTTTTATAAATTGTATTTTTGTAGCGGATGAATATTAATGACACCCCGGCACTTTGAATTTTGAAATTCAGTCAATTTATAAATTTTAAAAAATTGCGTGTTTTGCTAGAAAGCCTGCTAGTCAAATAACAGGTTTTTATGTCCATCCCTGTCCGTATTTCACAGATTGTTAAAGGGAATTTATTTTTATTAAACACTAATATAGATTAACTTGGATGTAAAAGGTGCTGGTCTAATTTTCTTTTAGCTAAGGTGTAAACTTTTTTTGCAATATTGCTACTAATACTATTTTCTAATTTAATGATTGTTACTTATACTTCCGGTTTTATGTTCAACTGAACTGTTTATACTAAAACTCTGCACACTAATTATGAAATAAATTTTCATTTAAAATATCCTCCTATTTAAATAATTTCAACTTTTTCCCTTTTGACAAATCTGAAAACAAAAACCAAGGTAAACTAAGCTTTTTAAACCAAAGTAACTAGCCTTGTAGTAGTACTGGAAGATTGGTCCACCAATGTTTCTACCATAAGTATGGTAACGAGCACATTGCTTGGCACTCTCACAGTTATTGGCCCCTGTCATTCATTATTGAAAATAATAGGATTCTAAAGCTCAAAATAGGTGTGACAAAGGTTTTTAAAATTCCTGCCATTTTTGTCAGGTTGGCAACAGTGCACCAACAATGGGAAAAGCAATATGGCCTCTAAATAAATGTAAAATAAGCCGACAGGGAAACGTAGTTAATGTTAAAGTTGTTTATTTAGCTGCGACATAGGTAAGAAATCAATTGGACGTCTGAACTCAACGAGGGTTGAGAATGGAATGTAACAAAGATGGTGAAACATTTAAGAGACTTAACCAGACTGACCAATGAGAGACAAGCGTTTGTTACGAGAAAGTTGGCAAAAATGGCAACGCGTGGGAAGATGAATCTCAAAAGTTCGTCGGGAAACAACTGTTTCTCAGGACAGGGTGTGTTTGGGATGTTATATTGTAAGTGATATTAAGAGTATTTAAAAGGTAATTAAGTTATGAAAGTTTATGGAGGTAAACAAAAATAAGTTTTTGAGGAGTTTGAAAGTTTAAATCGGGATATGTCATAAATATGTCTCAATGTCTAAGGGGAGAGCAATCACTGTACTTGTTACCCTACATCTATCACAAAACAATATAATCCTATTGTATTCTCTACTTCCAGGTGCATTAGGGGAATCCCACTACTCCCCTGTCGTATCCCACAGGAACTACATCGACACACACGAAGAGGACAGCCTGAGGGATCTGCAGGACTTGCCCAGGGACCTGACCAATCACTGTGAGCCCACTTCAGAATCGCAGATGCTTTGCAGCGTCGCGTCCCTTGATCTGGATGACAGCCGCAGTCCAGCTCAGTGCAGTGACAACCCAGACAGTCTCGAAGTGAATGAGGAGATTTCCAGTGACAGCAAAGATGATATTGAACTGTCTGTTTCCGCCGAAGGTGAGATCTTCTATGATAGACCGTGGGCCGAACAAGTCTATCGTGCATCTTCGTTACACTTTCTTAGTGGCAATTTCATTTATGACTGAAAATGCACTAAAATGATAGCTCAATCGTAAAATAAATTTTTCTGGATTCAAAAGTTGCACATTATTTTCAAATTACTTAAAATAAAATGCACTATTTTTTCCTTGACCGCATCACACAGTCCAATCAGAAGCCATGTTCTATTTTAAAGCTACTCGGTTAACCAATCAGCGCTGCCGTATTATAAGATTGTCGATCCGTCGAAATGTAAATAAACCGTCAAAATGTAAACAAACCGATGTCATATAGATTTCGAATGCTTTTAAGCTTTAAAAATTCACTTATTTTTGAGAGGAAAAAGAAAAATCCAAATTTAAATCAGATTTTTGTATTCAAATCGGAACCACAGAAAGAAAATAGATTTGGAATTGCTAGTAATTAAATAACACGTTAATTTACTAAATATACACCTTTTAAAATTACTATACACAAACAAAACTTTTTTTTCCTGGTAAATATTAACAAAACATACAATAATCGTATTGTAAAACATTAACATTTTAATTCTGTGTTTTTATAAAATATACCAATGAGGATTAAAGTTTTAAAATATCAGTAAGCAAAAAAAAAAAAAACTATTATGCGATTGTAATGGAAAAGGCTCTCTTGGTCATTGATATTAAAAAAAATACATTTATCTCATGCACACTTGTTTTAATAAGGATACACTTACGAAAACACTAATTTATTCACCAACATTAACTTACATTTAATAATAAATATATCTTACCTTTGTAACAGATCACTCAATAAATGTTGTCTTCGCTCACAAATTTATTACTAAAATTAGGGAAAATGATACTATATACACTTTGATAATAATAAATTACATGAATCAATCTCAAACACAAGAAACCCAGATAATATAGACAAATTGAACTCAGAAGGAACACACAGTGTTTATTTTAGCAGAAAAATTTTAAGAAACAATTTGATTTCACAGACACTTTTTAAAAAAAAATGCTTAGTAGTGATGGGAGATTCTTTTAGCACTATTATTTATTAAAAAAAACGAGCACACAATTATCCTCTTCTGGATCGTTGAAGACGAGCTACAGATTGATTTAAGTTATAATAACTTCGGAAGGTAGTACATAACAGTTCTCCCCTTTTAGATTGGTCACACCAAATAGTCGCTAAGTATTTCGAAGTAGTCTTTATTCGGGTAGATTGACGGTTACTGATGGTGGGTGTATCTGACGATGGATCTGGTGGGTCCATCTATTCTTGCAGTTCTAGAACTGGTGAGTAAATGTCCAAGTTGAAGGGGGTGGGATTTGGTGTAATCTGTTCTGGGATTTCTGGCGTCATAAGTTGGTACTGGTGGCAGTTACGAGACCTCTCTCCTAGGCAAGATGGGTTAAGTTGAAATCACACCAAATAGTCCGCTAAGTATTTTGGAGTAGTTTTTGTTCGGGTAGATCGACGGTTACGGATGGTGGGTGTATCTGCCGATGGATCTGGTGGGTCCGTCTATTCTTGCAGCTCTGGAACTGGTGAGTAAATGTCCAAGTTGAAGGGGGTGGGATTTGGTGGAATCTGTTCTGGGATTTCTGGCGTCATAAGTTGGTACTGGTGGCAGTTACGAGACCTCTCTCCTAGGCAAGATGGGTTAAGTTGAAATCACACCACATAGTCCGCTAAGTATTTTGGAGTAGTTTTTGTTCGGGTAGATCGACGGTTACGGATGGTGGGTGTATCTGCCGATGGATCTGGTGGGTCCGTCTATTCTTGCAGCTCTGGAACTGGTGAGTAAATGTCCAAATTGAAGGGGGTGGGATTTGGTGGAATCTGTTCTGGGATTTCTGGCGTCATAAGTTGGTACTGGTGGCAGTTGCGAGAACTCTCTCCTAGGCAAGATGGGTTAAGTTGAAATCACACCACATAGTCCGCTAAGTATTTTGGAGTAGTTTTTGTTCTGGTAGATCGACGGTTACGGATGGTGGGTGTATCTGCCGATGGATCTGGTGGGTCCGTCTATTCTTGCAGCTCTGGAACTGGTGAGTAAATGTCCAAGTTGAAGGGGGTGGGATTTGGTGGAATCTGTTCTGGGATTTCTGGCGTCATAAGTTGGTACTGGTGGCAGTTGCGAGAACTCTCTCCTCGGCAAGATGGGTTAAGTTGAAATCACACCACATAGTCCGCTAAGTATTTTGAAGTAGTCTTTATTCGGGTAGATTGACAGTTACGGATGGTGGGTGTATCAGCCGATGGATCTGGTGGGTCCGTCTATTCTTGCAGTTCTGGAACTGGTCTGTAAATGTCCAAGTTGAACCGTGTCGGATTTGGTGGAATCTGTTCTGGGATTTCTGGCAGCATAGTTGGTACTGGTGGCAGTTGCGAGACCTCTCTCCTAGGCAAGATGGGTTAAGTTGAAATCACACCACATAGTCCGCTAAGTATTTTGAAGTAGTCTTTATTCGGGTAGATTGACAGTTACGGATGGTGGGTGTATCAGCCGATGGATCTGGTGGGTCCGTCTATTCTTGCAGTTCTGGAACTGGTCTGTAAATGTCCAAGTTGAACCGTGTCGGATTTGGTGGAATCTGTTCTGGGATTTCTGGCAGCATAGTTGGTACTGGTGGCAGTTGCGAGACCTCTCTCCTAGGCAAGATGGGTTAAGTTGAAATCACACCACATAGTCTGCTAAGTATTTTGTTTAATCGGTGAACTTATTATAACACTTCTGATGAAAACCAATAGAAGAGTCCTTAGGAATAGTCAATTCAGTGTCCACTGAAATATTCTGCAAGTTAGAAGCAATTTTTGCTTCTTCACCACCCAAAGGTATCCATTTAAGAATACAGGTAGAAACTTTTGTCCAAGTGGTTTTTGAAAATGGATTAATTTTATCCACAGTAGTTGGTTGGTTTTTCTAGCTGGATTGTAGCTCCACGCAAGTTGTGCATTTTCCAGACATCATCCAAGTAGTACTAATAGTTCAAAGAGGGAATAGTCACTCTTAAAGGTGTTCAGTTATCCCCAGTATTAGTAAGATGTAAACAACAAGTGTCCGGGGATGATACAGACATTTTCAAATGTTTAGGTAGGTATTTAAGTATGGGTTAAGTAGGTAGGTAAGTATACATTTGTTTATACGAACTTTTTTGCTAAGAGTTAAAAAATAAATTCAACGAAAAATGTAAAATATGAATGTGTGCGATGCTTTCAAGAATATTTCGCGAAAATTTCTGTTTGTTTACAAACAGAACGAGCTAAGTGTTTAAAAGTGCGATAGTACAGCGATCCTAATTGGTTCTTACAGAAGAAGTAAATGAATCGGAGGTTATGATTGGAGAGTAGTATCAGTGGAAAGCAAAGGTGTAAAGCGGTTAAATGAGTAAATAGTGCGCTATATTTCTTGAAATTTTTAATTAATGTGCAAGTTTCTTTTCCAGAAAAATGTATTTTTCAACTGTCCACTTAAATTTTAAGTTATTACCGTACTTTTCAGATTGCCACTCGATGAGTGTAACGAAAGTGCTTAAAAAAAGGGTTTTTTAAGCTTGGCCCACGGTCTATGATTTGGGTTTGTCCGATATGGGGCAGTTCTGCTTTGGGTGGCATAGCTATCTAGCTCCATTCGTTTGGGTCACTTACTTTAGTAATAAAGTGTATGCGGCCCATGATAAAACTGCTGGCTGCTGTTTAGGGGTCATCCATAAATTACATGATGCGATTTTGATTATTTTTTTAACTAC
Organism: Hylyphantes graminicola; assembly: GCA_023701765.1. Lineage (NCBI taxonomy): Eukaryota > Metazoa > Arthropoda > Arachnida > Araneae > Linyphiidae > Hylyphantes > Hylyphantes graminicola. The sequence goes on from CM043119.1 coordinate 69,428,571, forward strand.
GTCGTCACATACTAAGAAAACTTGAAGGACTTAGAGTACTTACCCAGAGACTTAACTAATCACTGTAAGCCCACTTCCGAATCGCAGACTCGATTCCAATAATTTCATGTTATGTTTATATACACTAAAATTTTAGTAGGAATATTTAAAAATATATACAGAGTTATATGTAAAAAACTATTACAGTTTTGGTGCAAATCAAATTTGTAATTGGCTGAAAGTATGCTTTCAAGGGTATTAGGATGTTTGTCCTGAAATGGATTGTGTTGTGAAACTACATGAATAAGTTTATTAAATTATAGAATTCATTGTATTCAACTGATCTTTAATTTGTTTCATCTAACTGACATATAAACATGTTTTTTTAATAAAAAAAACCGGCATATGTATCCTGTTTAATTCTTAGCTCTATAGTAATTTTAAAAGAAACATTGTAGCTTATTTGGCAGATTTCTTATCTCTTAGTTTGCATTCATACATTGAATATACATACATAAATTTTTTATTCAAAATCGCATTCATCATGCTGAGTAAGATTAGTTATTTTTAAAACTATTTTTTATATATATGGCTTAATATTACACCTTAATATTTACAAATATCTTTAATATTATTAGTCAGGGCTGGGCCATTATTTGTTTAAATGTAACTTGTTACCAATTACAATTACTTTTCATAAAAAGTATAATTACCTGTAAAATTACTGATTTCCAAAAGTAACAAATTACAATTACAGTTACTTTTAAGATTACTTTGTCCGACACAATTTCTTATTTTATTATAGTATTTATTCTTACTTTATTATAGTGTTAACGATAAAATTACTGAAAGTAATTCGTCACTGTAACAAAGATTACTTTTTCAAAAATTATTTAACAAATTACCTGTAAAATTACTGGGTTCTCGCACAAATGTAACAAATTACCTATAAGATTACTGTAAAAAGTAATTATTACAAGTAATGCATTACTTGTAACCAGTTACCGCCCAGGCTTGTTATTAATACACATCTTTAATATTACCTATTAATATCCTTAACATCCCAGTGTTGTCACTCAATTGTTCCCATAGAAAATGTTTAGTCAGCAAATGTCTTTTTCACCTATTCCCAACACCCATTCTCGCACCTAATTGGTCAATCAAACTGAACAAGCCATGACAATTGGAATTAGTTTATTGTTTATTATTTTCACTTTGCAACTTACTCTTAAGGAGAAAATGCATCAAAAGTTCTTCTCCAGATGTAACCAGATTAAATAAAGACTTTAAACGACTACTGTTTTCCCTGTCAACTTCTTTGATTTCATGCATATAATTGAAAAAGATCTTATTTTCAAAATTTCTTAAGATTTAAACTGCTTACTTGTTTAGCAACTATGAAATGCAACAACTTATGAAATATTTTTTATGACCAAATTATAGCTTGCTTTCAAACAATTGGTGAATTCTTTTACAACTTACGTAAAGGAAATGCAATAGAATCATTAAAATTATCTTGCATAAATATTTTTTAAAAGAATTAAGTTTAATGCCTTGATTTTTTAGATGGATCTCATCAAGAGAAGGGGGTAAACGAAAAACCAGAAGTTCTTCACAAGCATTTTGAAGTGGCAGATCCTACCGTTCCTGGACCAGAAATATTCTCTAATCCAAGTAATGCCTCGCCCCAAAAACCCTCAATGCTCATTCCAGTGAGGGACAAAACATCTTTACCACAACAGTCTGTTCTTCCACTGAGTAATACTAATCAAAGCCAGGGTTTGTATTTTCGATTAAATTCTTCTCTACAGGGTAGTGCAAATAAAAGCGGCCCCGGTCTAGAGATAGGAATACGTTGAAATGCTTGGTGAGAAACTCTTGAAGCCGCCTGAAACCTGTTTTTGTATTGGTTGGATCGGATTAGTTTCACATTATAACTACGCATAGACTAGAAGGGAGTCCAGATCTTAGTTCATATTGTATGAAGTGTCTTGCAATCAATTTAGAATGTTTTGTATTACCAAAACCAAAAAGCTCCGATTCTCTAGGATAAATAACGACCAAAATAATCACTTGTGGGAACTTTTTTTTATATCTACAAAACTTGTTTATATTTCATTTCAACCTAGCTTAACAACTTTCATTTCAACCATAGCGTAGTTGCCAGCAAATAATTCGCCAAGCGTTTGTTATGGCTTAATAATAATATCGAAGAGATCAATACCTTGAGTTAGCAAACCTGTTTTTGTACTGGTTTTTGAATTGGCAACATTTCTGCCGTATTCTGATCTCCACGTTGGGGCCACTTTTATTTGCACCACCCTGTATAAGATTACAACCGACTATTTATGGCTTATTAAATTTTCTCTGCACTTATTAGTTTACAATATTTTTTTGAAATGGGCTTGCATGTTTGTTTAATGTTTATTGCTTGGATATCTTGGAAACTTTTTAACTTTATTTAATATTAAAAATTTTTTATGTTATTATAATAAGTGTTTGGATACTTTTTTAGTTTGCAAAATATAACATTATTTAATTGTTAGTTCAGTCATTATTATTATGTAAATTATATTACAAATATACATTAGTACAATAGCTAACTTTTTTTGCTCCTAAACATATCAGAAATAAAATTGTCTTAAGTAAATATCTAATAAATAAATTAATCTAATAAATTGTCGAAATACACAATCCATTTCTTATTTCATAGACTAGTTAATAACTTTAGCCTCTCTTTTATAGAAATATTTTCTTTGATAATTTTCCCAAGCTAAAATGTGATATTATTTCTCTATTTTTTAAATTGATTTTATGCATTTTTTATGTTATTTTTGTTGGTGCTCCTTTTTATGTGAATGGATGTTTGTTGTATGTAAGTATTCAGTGTAAGTAAACAAAATCATACACTTCTTAAAAATCATCAACATTTTAGAATATTATTAAAAAACCTTTTTTTTTCCTTAAAAGAAATCTGCACGAATCCCCCAACCGACATCAGACGCGACCGATCACCCATCAAGAAAATCGGTAAATCTCTGCTTCCACTCGCCAAACCACACATCCCAGAGGAAAAAATCCAAATCCCGACCGAACCACCAAAAGCCAAAGATCTCGTCGCCGAAATAGATGCGGACTCTCGCATGGTCAACCACTGTCTGCAGGAAGCAGAGATGTTGGAACAGCAACTATCTCGCAAACTTCAAAGACAGCACCAGGGTGGAACGCAGCAATTTGTGCCGAATGGGATGGCCAAAGTCCGAGCTCCGTCTGATAATTTTCATCGTTCGTCAAAGGCTTATGGGTCCAGGCTTCAGAAGGCTTCCTCGACGAGTCAGATAAAGAATTTAGTGGCGACACCTTCGAGAGGTAGAAGTCCAGGTAGGGGTAAGAACTTTTTTTTTTTGTAATATATTATGTAACTGTCGTTAAATGCTTTTTAAATATATACCTTGGATGCTTAAAATGTGTTATAATTAATATTTTTAAAATCGAGGACAATGCATTATCAAGTGTTTGTTTATTATCTTATTATAATTCATTTTTTAAAACACTATTAAGAACATGTTTTGAAACTTAAAACAGTTTAATCCAAAGCAATTGCACTTTACTTTGAAAAAAGATATTCAAAAATGTTCCTACATCTTTGATTGTTAATGCTGCTAGGAAATGAAGAATAGCTGAGCATTCAAGCATTGATACGAAAATACAAACTGTGAGGCCATGATGCATTTAGGAAGGAAGCATAAATAGATAAATCCTTTTTTAAGAAAAAGATGAAAGTTAAATATTTTTTCTACTCTTTCATCAGTGTTTTAATATGTCAACTAGCATGCGGAAGGTCCCAGGTTTGGGTCCGGGCATCGAAAAAATAACTGCTGATTTATTAAGGGCTCGTGCAGCCAAAAAGATCCGACAAATAATACCCTGTGTAAGGGAGTACACATTAAATATCCTTCTAAGTCCTAACGCTGCATACGATATCACCCTAAATGGTTGGTGTTAAAATACGACTCCCGTAGCTCTAGTGCGACGATAATTCAAACCTAACCTAACCTATGCTGTAAAAGAGCGTATTGAAAGACTGATTATTTCAGAGCCAAAATGGGCCAGTTCATTGCTGTGTTTAATGCAACTTCCCTGCCCACAGAAGTACTGGTGTAAGCGGTGGTGTGTGTGTCTGTCTTTGGTGGTGCCACTGTCTTTGAAACCCTTGAAAAGTGATTGAAAAAAAACATTGATTTTTTAAGGTCTTGAGAGTGCTTGAAAATCATTGTACTATACACCTTTGAAAAGTCCTTAACTTTTTGGGATGGCAAATTTATCTTGAAGAGTTGCAAATGTTAATTTTGGCTTCATTGAAAACACTTTTTCAATGGGAATCAGTTCCTGTTATTAACTTTGAACTTCTCTATTATATTTTTTGATTTATTGTTTGTATAATCCAAGAAGGCAGAGCAAATGATTTTAGGTTGATTTTTTAATAACTAAATAGTTATTTTATAATACAGATTTAAGCTTGTTTGAAAGTTAGAAAGTTGTTTTCTAAATGAATTTATAAAAACTATCGTGAAATTTAGGTGTTGCATGTTCCAATATACAGTCCTTGAAAATGGATAAATATACTAATAATAATAACAACTTTCATTATCAAAAGAACAACAACAACAAAATAAATCAAACATATGCCAAGTGGATGCATGGAGATCCCGTATATATCATTGAAAAGTCTTTAAACAGTCCTTGATTTTTATTAAACCAAAAAGTGTGACAACCCTGTATTGTACACCAGTTTAAGAACTTTCTTTGAGTTAGTGTAATATTGTGCAAGCAATGACAAGCACTCACTCTCAACAGGAAGCAAAAGCAATGCATCGAGCCCATCCGTTGGGGTGCCACCAAGAATCCTCCGTGGCAACGACTCAGCGAGAGAGAAAGCCCGCAAAGCTTCCCAGTCACCGAAAAATGCTGCCCCAAACCTCGGAGCATTCCGTTCGGTCGAAGGCATTCCCAATGCCCCAAAGCAGCTGTCATCTGGAGCCCCCTCCACGCCAAAGAGGGTATCTTCAAGGTCAAACAGAACGCACATGAAGGTCATAGCCGTGAGGACTTCCGGTTCAGGCCATAAGTAACGGGGGGAGGGTTTCTGAAGACTGGTTATTGTACAAATTGTGTACATAAATGGAGTATGGACGAAAAAGATAATATCTGTGAATAAAAGTATTTTGTGAGCACAAAAAGAAGTATTTGTAAATTAACACCAGAGCAAGAGTAATTTTTGGGGCTTGAGTATTTATCTGTGAGCTGGTTTAATTTATTGTTCAGTATTTCCATATAGTGTATTTGAATAAATAATCGCCGTTTTAAATCTGACTTGTATGAAAAGTTATATTTAAAAATAAAAGCACAAAACGTGACAAAAAAGGATTCATATGCAATGATTAGAGAACAGCTTGTTAAATCGCATATTGTAGTTGATGTCATTGTTATCAAAAACTTTTTTTTTGGTAATGTCCATTTTCTAAACATACATATTTTTTAAATGTGTCATAAATTTACTATTGTAAAACTTTTGCGTGAAAATGTCCTGTACAAATATTTTATTGCACATACAGGTAAAAATTAAGTTAACTTTTACATTCTAATATTTGGCAGCTTGTGTTTTTGAAGTACACAGTGATATAACTTCATTAATACACCTTGATTTGTTTTCTAAAATGAAGAAATTTTAATTACTGCTCATGGTTTTTTTTGTGTGTGTTTGGAACAATTAACCATTTCACAGATAATACTTGAGAACCTGACTTTTAAATGCAAGCAGAGCTTGTGTAAATATTGTGTGCAGCTGATATTTTCATGTGTTGCATGTTTTTGGTTTGATTGTTTTATTTATTATTATATATAGTCAGTTTGTGGTTTTTGTGTGCCAGTTTTAGATTTAGACGTGAGCTTTTGTTTTTAAAATTTGTTTTATTTTGGTTTTAAAATTTTATTATGGTTTTAAGGTGTCATATTTAATAATATGTTATGAGTTATAAGATATATCATTCCCCTTCTTGATAGATGCCAAATCGTTATTTTTCCTACAAATTCAGGATTATACTATTATAGATAACATAGATTAATGTGTGTTTAGTAGTATTACTAATAGATATTTAGAATTTCAATTTTCATAAAGTTAAACATAGTTAAAGGAAAAGTTTCTTTATATAAACTTGTCAAGGTAAGATAACTTTTTTTAAGAAAACAGTAACCATAGAATCAAATAGTTTTCTACCTAAGTGGTGCTGGAGAATTTATTTTTTAGCAACACTTACAGAGAACAAAATTATAATGCTATTATTTCAATAAATCAATGTTGAATTGAAAAAATTTCTAGTCACTGAACAACATTATATAATATTTAGAAAATGTAATCTAAAACTATGCAGTAGAGTTAAATTAATTAAAAAGTTTTTTGTTACTTTATTATATTCATTGTTATATTATATCCTGTTTCTATTTTACAAACATAAAATATTATTTGTTGTTAAGTATCTTTTGGAATACAATTATTTTTACTTTCTTACGAATCTCGTATTTTCAATCTTTATAGAGTACTTCCTGTAAAGTAAACCCGCACTTTATAAAGCTTGTGTCATGACTGTTCACCAATGTGCATTATTTTATGACTGCCTTTTTATTGCCTTTATTAGTGTGAATTACATTTTTCTTATTGAGAGCTTTTGATACTTTACTTTTGTTATTCTACATTAATAATTTTTTCTATGCACCCATTAATGTCAATCGACAAGAAAATTTGGGATGAGAAAATTATATCTTTTTTTTTTTGCATTAATTTGTCTAAATAAAAGATCAATAAATACAATATTCCTAATAATATTTTCATATGAAATTAAGTTGCCCCCATAAAAAAAGAATTAAAAAAAAATTTTAGGGTTACATTTTTATTCAGAAACGAAAGTAGTTGTGGCATTCACAGTCATCAAATAAGGTTAATAATACTACATGACATTTATTAATATTTTTTAGTAAAGGTGACAATTTCTACAGCTTTAAAGTTTTATTTCTGTGTTTTTCTGATTAAAAAAATATCATTTTAGTATAAATTGTGTTGTGTATGTATTTGTTTAAACTTGCAACTTTTGACAAAATAGCAATGTCAGCTATATAAAGTATAATTTCTTCCATGTTTATTAACTTACAACTTATAAAAATCAAATCGTATTTCTATTAGAAATTTAAAAAAAGCCTTTGTTTAGTTGAAGTTAACAATAATAGTTTGTTTATAAAATTTTCTAATTGTTAATGGTTGTTCTTATGTTTATAATTCTTTATAAAACTTATATTTGATACTATTAAATGGATCAAATTTTTGTGCACAAAATTTATATTCCTAATTTAAGATCTGATTTATTATTTGTTAATTAATTTTAAAGTAAAAAATTATTTATTTTATTCTAGTCTCAGTTGAAAGGTGAGAAAATTGAAGTATTATATTGAACCATATTAGTATTTATTTTAAATTATAGATAGATGTGCTATATGAGTTTTTAAAAGATGTTAATAATTTAAAAATTTATTGTTAAGTTTGTTTTATTAATGTACATTTTCCCAGTTCAAAATATTTTACTTTTACAGTATTATTTTTACTTGTATATTAGTGTAAAAGAAGTTTAAATCTAAATTTATATTTTATTCTTGCATAAAAAAAAAGTTGAGAAAATTTAATTTTTAGCAGGAACATAAAATATTTACTATTAAAAATACATTTCTAACATCTTAACTTAGAAAAACATCTAAATTCAGCTCAACTAAAATATTTTTTTTCTAAAAAAAAAAAGTTTGTAATAAATTATCCTATGCGTTGTTCTTGCCCAAGTAGGATCTTGTATAAGATCAATGCACAGGATAAATTATTTACTGCATTTTTAGAGAATGGTTATATTTTATAAATTCTTTTTGTCAAGTATTCTACTTTCAATCAAGTATTTTTTATAAATTTAAACAGTGAGTTTTATTTCCTGTTATGGTTTTGGTTAGATTGTAGTCCACATGAAACATGTTCTTCCAATACAGTTTAAAACAATCCCACATTTTTTCCAATTTTTTGAACTTGTATTCCAAAATACCCACCTATTTATAATCACTAAGCATTGTATACAAATCCATTGTATTTGCACTTGCATTTATTGCTAACTATGCTCATTTTTTAAAGCTACAATTTGCAATCTGTGTGCCTTTTACCTCTTGCACAATTATCTATTTTGCTGTCTTTTATATTTACATGCACGTTTTGCTAAGTAAAAATTCAGTTTTCTATTTAAAAAAAAAATTGTTTTTGTTATAGTCCTTCTGATTACAAACAAGCTAATCACTATTGTTTCTACCCAGCATAACCCAAGGGGGGGGGGGGAAGCCCATGTCGCATAAGGCGTTCGCCTTGCATGCAGAAGGTCCCACGTTCAGGTCCAGGCATCGCCAAAATAAGTGTCAACCCATAAACAGCCTGTGCAGCTAAAAACAGTTGAATGAATAATACCCCATGTAGCGAGAGAACATGTTAAATATGCTCTAAAGTATCAACGCAACGTGTGATGTTGCCCTTAACATTTGCGTTAGGTGCCTACTCAGGTGTCGGCTTGTCACTTGACTGTGGTTCTAAATTATTAAGCCTGTCGCCAATATCACTCGTTTAGCTCTAGTGCTACTATAATTCAAACTTGCCTTACCAAACCCAAGTAGGGTAGGAAAGGGGGGAGGGGGACAAAACAGCCACACTCACAGGGTTTAATAGAAAACCACATGAGGTGGTAGGGGTAAAGTGTTTTCGAAGCTTTCATTGTAATCAGAAAGACTATAATTAAGAAACCAAGTGTGTTATCCTGTGATACCAAACAAAAATGAATCTTTAATTTTACAATCTGTAGTTGTGACCATAATACAGTGGTTCCACAACTCTTAAAAAGCAGATAGAACCACAAAAAATGATTTTAGGGATCTTAAAAATCAATAGTTTTTAATGTAGGTGCTTAAAAGTCTTTTTTTTTTTTTGAAATTCTGGCCTGCAAAATTTTAAACTGATTCAATTTAAAAACAGTTTCTTTACTTGAGTTCATGGTAATAAAGTTACTATTTCTGAATATAGTACTTTTATTTCGAACCCAAGTAGTTATTCTTTGTTTCCAATTCATAAATTTCACTTTACAAATATAGAAGCCATTCTTTTTCTCTTTTTTGGCTTGTAGTATTGAATCCGAAAAAGTTTGTTTGTTGCTATTGAAATTTTAGTTATTTAAAGTGTAGTTTCTTTCAAGTAAATAAATGTTATTAACCCTGCAATAATCCCTTTTAAGTATCTATTGAAACTAAAAACTATGTCAGTTTTCCAGTACAAAGGAGGTATATATAAAGTGCAATTTATATTTCGATTATTTTGGAGCATAATATGGAGCTTTTATTATAAATATTTTATCTTGTGTTCAAATTATTTTACAGTGGAAATATTACATGTTTTGTATCCTTTATAAACATTGGTAATGAATCTTTCAATTTATGCTTGTGTATCAAATAAAGATGTTTCTTGCATAAACTGTTGTTTTCTTTTTCTTTCTTTTAATTTTAACTAACATATCAAACACTTCCTTCAATTATTCAAAAATAATTATTTTTATGAAATTCCTTCCATCTTTTACTCTTGCTTTTCATGTGTTATGTGCTCTGATTGGCCCCATGTTCCCACATGACTTGGAGGATTCACCAATTGGAGCTTGATAAAGAATTTATCTTTCATTTTATCACTTCGATTTTCATTCAAGACCTGAAACTGAAGTACAATTATTTTTTTATAACAACGTGCAAAAAAGTTCACCTTTTTATATCATATTCCTTCATAAATCCTTGCGAAAATGACACTTTACGTGCTTGCGTCACAGACAGTCTTCGAAAAGTTGGCTTTCGGCACTAGTGTGGTAAAGTAAATAAGAGTTTCTGATTGGTAGAAAAGCAAAATGATGTCATGAATATCTCTATGGAAACTAAATGGTCACGAAACTCAGTTAATTCTATTGGTTCATTACTTTTGCATTTTCTAATCTCCATGGAAACTAAAAGTATTACAAAAATTATTAAAGGAAATGAAATAAGATAAAAGTAAGAACACAAATTTCACTCCAAACAATACTTTTCTGGAAGAAGATTCGACCAAACTTCCTTAGCTGCTTTGTTAATTTAATCTGGAAGTTGATCGAATATCATTTCAAATTCATTTTCACCTATGTTCGGTAGCACTAATTAATCTAAATACTATTTTGATTCAAAATAGAAAAGTATTTTACAACTTTTCTTTCACTACTTTGCATTTTCGAATATCTCCATGGAAACTAAAGGATGTTATGAAAATAACTCAGTGGTAGAAATACTTTTTTGCACGCCATTATAAAAAATATTGTAAGCAAGCACGTTCCAAATAATACTTTATTAAGCTCGTGTCATAATTTCACTCGCTCGTACCTCGCTCGTGAAATAAAAGCCACTCGCTTAATAAAGTATCATTTTCGGAACTAGTTGCTTAAATAACTATTTACAAATTGGAATTTGTCAAAAATTGAGAAATCACACTTTTATATTAAAATAAATTCCTGCTTGATCTCAAATGTCTTTTAAAGGAATACAACAGAAGTATTGGAAGTACCTTGAAAAATATTTGGGTAAGGATAAAGTTAAAATAAAATTATGACAGCCTTAAAAAATAACAAAAATTGACCATTTAGTTAAAACGGTTTTTCTCTTTTTACAGTTTTTCTCCATTTACATATTAGAATTCTTTTTCACATCAGTTTTATAGGAATGTTTAAAGTATGAAGAGTCCAGGGGAAGAACCCCTTGATTGCACAGGAATCTTCCTGTAATCAGATGAGCTTGGCGGGCGTTGGCGACAGGAAACTGGTTTCTCCCATGCTTCTTCTCTTGGTGCAAGCATGGGACTCGCGTCTGGCGTAATTCAAGGTTGCCGCGAAAGGAGAACCAAGTAAGAAACCGTTTTTTTTTTAAATACCAGTTTAGGCGATGACTCGCTATCGTCGCCAAATAGGCCTGATGCAGTCATGCAAATAGATTCCTATGCAATGAAGGTTTTTTTCTCCTGTACTCTTCATACGACTTTTTTCTACAATTTGAAGATTTTGAAATATAAATTTTGTGACTAGTATACTAGCTGATGCATTCACAAAAAAAAAAAGTTTTTAAATATGCCGAAAAATCAATAAATGTAGTTCACTTTGACCAAATCTGATAAACATTTTGGATTTCATTACTCTTAGAAAAATATTTAAAAAGGTAGCCGTTTTTTTACAAAACCATAAGCCAATTTAATGTAAAATAGCTCACATTTATCTGAAATATTTTAAAATCCGCCATTTTGAAAAAAATAACAGTTAACAGTTCTTGCGGTTAATATTGTTCATAAAATATTTATTTTTTTACCGTAGGAGCTGTTGCTTTCCACGACGCGAAGCAACTCCATTAAAAAACTATTATTTCGGTATGAGATCTTTAAAATTAACTTTTGCAACCATTGATATCAAAATCGCATGTGTTGCCAAGCGTTACCCGAAATTTTTTAAAGTTTATATAAAGACCTCTCTAATTTTAATTAAACCGCTTGTTTCCCCCCTCCCTCAAAAAAAACAACAAAAAAACACAAGATGAGTAAACTAGAATTTGCAATTTAAAAAATATCTATCCAAGAATAGATAAATTAAATAATTTTTTTCCTTTTTTTTTTCGAAACTTTGGTGTCGGGAATCATTAAGATCCGCATCAGAAAATTTACGTGCGAAAAATTAAAATATATTATTTTCTCTTCGAAACTCTTGGCTTGATAAAACTCCATATTTAGTTATATGGGTGCCCTCATTCAGTTTATATTGCAGGATATTGTCATAAAAACTAAAACAGTCGCAGCTAACCACTAAAAACAAAGCGCCCGTAAAAAATAATATACCATTATATTATAACTAACCAGCGGGTGACCGAGCTCTGCTCGGAGAAAATAGGTATCGAAGCTAACTCGAAGATTTAAATTTTCAATTGTGATTTATCAAAACAATCATACCATAAGAAAATTTGTGAAACCATTGGTGAAAAGATAACCGGTTAAAGTTAATGTGACCAGATTTTCAAAATCAAAAAGTGGGACACTCCATCACCCCCCCCCGGTGTATTTTTTAAGTATTTTTTTAAGCACATAATAGTCCCTTCACACAATGACACACTTGGTATAAGAAAGATAAGGAATTGCGCGTTCAACAGCAGCACTGGCTCCAGGCAAACAGAAACCGTCCATACTCCACCAATTTGTTGATGACTTTAGCTTTATTTAACAATTTCTAAAGACGTCATAGCGTTTTACAACGATTATTCATAAAAAAAAAGTCTATTTTATTTACAATTTCCTCGTTTTTCGGGACTTAGCGGGACTTTTACAAAAAAGCGGGACTGTCCAGCCAAAAGCGGGACGTTTGATCACATTAGTTAAAGTGCACCATTGTAAACAAAGTTAGAGTTTGGAAAGGGAACTATTCTATGCAAAGGTAAAGTTTTAAAAGTCATAGGAAATGAAATGTAATTGATAATTGGCGTTTCGTTGAAAAGCAACAAAAATGTCGAAATGTGGTAAACATTCCATTTCATACTTCATTCAACTCGATAGGTATAGCAACCATACGTTAAATTTTCAAGATCGCCAAAAATCGCCAATGAACAGAATAGAACTAAAATCGTCTGCTGATTGGAACTAAAAAAATATTCATGTTACCATTTCTGTAAAACTCAATAAAGTTTAAAGCAAGGTTGAATTTATTTAAATTTGAAAAATTGAAATCTTAACTAAGCATTTATAGCTTAAGCAGAGGCTTATAGCTTTAGCAGATGGCATCACGAAAGTAGCCATTATGGCGAACTAATGAAGTTTGAAAATATCCTATCTGTAACTCCGAACTGCTTGACCGTAGGGCTTCAAAACCTGTGCCAATCGATTCGTCGTGGCCAAAAACCCCAGACCCCTAAGTTTACCGGAGTTTATTAATTCTGGGGCGATTTTCGACTTGGGTCCAATTCCTCGTATTATAGTATTAGATAAGTGTTAACGAATGCCATACATAGTAAACATACTTTTTTTAAAGACCAACTCGAAAATTAGACCACTGACCTTGAACTTGGCTGATGAAGCAGTTGAACCTCTTGAGGCCAAGGCGGTACTTCTAGACGAAGAACAACAAACATGGCGACAAAATAAAATAAGAAAAGAAAAGAGATTGAAAACATAGTTAAGAAGGAGAGATGGAGGTACTTGGCGCGATATAAAGTGAAGCCGCCAGAAAGTCACCAAGTAACTCTAGTAAGCCCAAACAAACCCTCACTTAACGTTCATTTTTTTTCTCTAATGGGGCTGCAGAGCCCCTTTATTCCCATTAATGGGACTGCAAGCCTTTGCAGACTCGTCATATTCCCCAGAACTAAGAGCCATTTTTTGTGGCACCATATAGGCGACTCTCGCTACCGATTTTGACGCGCAGATTACAATGAATCTGTCTGTGTGGATGTTAAAGTATGCCGAGGCCGGAGATTTCATTTTTCTGAGAGAACCCAAGCCAAATGAGCCCTCCAGGAATCTTTTACATGACATGCGTGGTCAGGATTTTCACATCCAGAAAATCCAACGACTCCGCCGGGGCTCGAACTTGCGATCTGAGCTGATGTAGGCAGTAGCTACTAAAAAAAACTAAACTTCTCGGCGCAACAGCCCTTTACTGGGCCAAGACCTGCCGTGTCCATTTCAGCTTTCTTGACCTAGGGCTGTGGGGTGCTAAGGCATATGTCCCGGTAAGGTGGTCAGCCTCACGCGGAACCCCCAGTGTTTAGTTCCCAAGCATGCTTGGTAGGCAGTAGCACGATATCTAAATTTAAGCAAGATGGTAGTAATTGTGCCTTCACAGGTTAGAATAACGCGCGTTGTAATTGTTGTTTTTATTGGAGAGTCAGAAATTGTCAGGTCGATTTTGTAATGCAAACTACACTGTAGAATAGCGCCAAATACTCCGCCAAGAGCTTTTGTTTGGGCTTACTTAAAAGCGATCAATGGCTTCACTTGCGAACCAGATTTTGAATGGGTTTGTGACCGGCAGATCCATCTCCTTCTGAACTCTTTGTTGAAAAAGGATCAGCACTTTCGCGATCCCTTTAACAGCAGAGAACCGAATTAATTACTGATTCTACTTACTTCACTTCAGCCCCGGGCCAGGTAGATTACGATGAGAATCTTGGATTCGCTCCGTACTTTTTTTTTTGTTTTGTTCTAGTGGTTTAAGAAAGTCATTAAAGATGACATCTGGTTCCGGAATCTGTAAGAAGTCCTGATTTCCGCTGGCAGTACCCTCATTCACATACGATATGATGATAGCATCTATTTATTTATTTTAATCCGTTGCTCCGTTATAGTCTTTATGAGTTATGAGGCAGTAGATTATAACCGGTGTGTTTTGGATCGAGTGAAAATAGCACCTGATTAAAAATGGTAACGAGCTTCGGGATATTAAACAGAACTAGGTAGAAAAATTCTGAATGATCTTGGAATGTATTAATTAGGACGGGCAATAGGGAATATCTCGAAAATTGATCAAAGAAGAAAGCGGATTAATTCTGTGATGAATTAGAAAATTATTATATTTTATAGAGTAAAATAAGCAGGCGTTTTGGGATCAAGAGAAAAAACTCTACCTAATTATTAAAAAAAAACACCTCCTAATGTAAATTTGAACTATATGAATAGAAAAAAAAGAGTTAATTTGGAATGTCGAGCAATTGTGAACATCGCAATTTATAATAATATTTTTAAATAACAAAAATTGTGACCTATGGCGACCATTTAAGAGCAAAAAGTTTTCAATTGAAGGAATTATGCATGTGGCGGGCAATCTGAATAATTAATCATTATTCATTTGTCATAACGATTATTAAATTATTAATTTTGGCAATTTAAAAAAAAACATGATGGGATGTGACAAAGTCTTAAATTATGTGGAAAATATATATTGCTTGGGCATTATGAAAAATGCTAAAAGTCGAATGGTGAATTCGAGAATATTTTATTCATATTTCGAATCTCTCCGCAAAAATAAGATACTGTATTGTATTATATCAAACACAATCTTTAAGTTACTAAGATACTGTGTTATATTATATAAAACACTATTTTTAAATTACTAACATATAAGGTAAGTACTAACAAATACCTGAAATTATATACGTACAAATAAATATTTAATTTACGGGACATTTCGAAAGGGGGGGGGGGGTGGAGGGTGTCATAATATCGTCATGACCGCGTAATGTATGAATGCCCCCTAATCTATTCCCCGTAACTGATGTTGCAAAGGTTAATAAACGATTTTAAATATGTTTTTTGCATCAGATAAAATTTTAATTCCCGCATCGTATTCTATTTGCCTAAAAGTTTTATATAATCCGCTTTATTAAAAACGTCTTTATTAAAGTTGTCTTTATGTATATTAAACATTCTTTGCAAACCTGCTATTGATGTCAAATTCATTCGGCCCAAAAAATTTTCAGAGCTAATACTTTGTAGAATAAATATAAGAAAATCCTATTTGATTTCATAAAATGTCTTGTATATTTGGAATTAAAGTCAAGCCATTCGTCTAAATTTTGATTATATGCGAATACATTTGTGTCGTTAATTGACAAACTTTACCTTTTAATTCTTTCAAAACAGGCTTACGCTTTCATAAAACACTTATTCAATTAATTGATCAAGAATTACAGCCAAACTGTGGACATATTCCATGTGAAAATAAAAGAACTAGAGCAGCTTTATTTTTTTATTAACAATTTTAAATTTCCCAACACCAACACAGTTCCCCACTTTTCCCTTTATTAATCAAAAGCTCAGTTTTCCCATTTCATTTTCATATTTAATGTGTCAAATATTTCCGGAGCAATACTTCCCACTGTGAAAATAACGCACTTATTGCGACCATTTAAGAGCAAAAAGTTCTCAATTGAAGCTCGACTTAACGCTCGATTGAATTCGTAAGTTAAGGTGACGAAAGCAGTTAAGCTGAACAGAAATAATAGGTATGCATAGAACAAAACAATGGGTGAAATATTACAGTGATAATTTACTTGCTGAATTGTCTCTAATGTGTGTTGTGTATCATTTTAGCACTAAGGCGCCCTAAGGCGCTGCTCAAAACAATTAGGGGAGCACTTTGCGTACTTTTGCTACCCTTTCAGTCCCAACTTTTTATTTTTTTAATCTAAAAATCTAAAATTCGTAAAATAGATTCATTATGAATCCGGAATGAAGTGGTCAAAAACAGAGAAAAAATCATTGTTTTTCAAACTGAAATATAAGGGGGGAAAATTGGAATCATAACTTTTGAATAAATTATAACAATATTTTTTTATTCAAAACTTTATTTGTTAAAAATAGTTAAAAATCAATTTTTAAACAGTCAAAAATTCAAGCATGAAGAATTTAGGGTCAATTTATTTAATAAATTTGTTTCTATGAGAATTTTTTTTATGAGAAAAATTCCCATTGTAAGGATTTTAAAAAACAGACTTTAAAGAACGTGACTGAAGATGTTATAAATTTATGTGTGGCAACGTTGTTGATGGAAAAGAAAAAGAAAATGGAAGTTGATATTCTAAACGCTCCTGTAAATATATGTCAAAACTAATAAATTATTTATAACGCTACCAAAGACTACTGAATACTCAAGTAATTCGTCACACCATGTACTTCATGCAAAACATCTGTCAAACATTATGTCCAGAAATTTTCTTCATGTATATTATTAAACACCAGTTTGCCAAACTTTTGTAACGGCAAACAAATATATAGCACTTCACGCGGAATAGTGATATATATCAGATAACTCTGACTTTTTTTCAGTTAAAATTATTCTAAAATATGAAAAAGTTTAAAAGTACAAGATGTGTTCGAAAATTTCGGTGATTGGTCCCATAATTAACCCTTTCAGTCCCAGTGATCCCATTTGGCATCATCACTTTCAATATTTTTTTTAAAAATGTTTATGTCCCGCTATGACATCAAAACACGCATCATTCGATTCTTCACACTTTGTTCTATCAGACAAAATTTTTCTTTAATCTCAATCGAAGACAGAACTACTATTTTTTTTATTTAGAAAATAGTCAACAAGCGTTTCTCCTGATTTTTGATAAGTTCACTTCAGTTCCACATATTTAAAACACTATTTAAACTATTTCGGTTAAAATAATTACTAAATTTTTTTTAATAATTTGGTCAGATACCTTAAAATATATTACTCGAAGTGTTTTTAGGTAATATTTTTTTTTTATTTTGTTGTTTTCCAGTTAAAGAATTTTGGCATTGTTTCAAAAACCATATAAAAAATTTAAATGGATTTTTTTTCTTATGGAATTCGTATATTTGACCTAAAATAAGCTTATTTTGCGAATATCAGATGTTTCTGTAGTGTAGTAAATTTTTGGGACTGAAAGGGTTAAAAAACCGCGCCTATTAGGATCAGACGCCGTGAGAGAAATAGATGAAATTTCTCTCACTGCGTCTGCGTGAGTGCAAGATCCTAGCCGGCGCAGTATTTTTAATTATGAGACCTATCACCGAACTTTTAGAACACACCTTGTATATTTGTGTAATTTGTAAAGTAGTTCTGCTAAGATACAAAATAAAATTTTCCATCAATTTTCAACCGTAGAAATATGAAGTTATGCTATGTACAGAACTGAGAGAGAAACGTTCAACCATACCTAAAATCCTTTTGGAAAATCCCCTTTTTGCACATATGTCATTTTCCACTTTTGGGATATTTTTCATTTTCTCGAACAGGCATTTTCAAGAATAAATAATTAAATGCAGCTTGGAAATTTTCGAAAGTTTCTATCCTAATAGCTTAACCTGTCTTTACACTTTTTAAAATTTGAATTACGCCCTTTCAAAATTGGTATTTTCTTACTATATTTTCAAGTTTTTTTCAGTTGAAGTTGTGATAATTTGGAAATTACATCCTTTAAGGTTTTCCGTTTGCGATGTTAGATTATTTTTTGAGTATATAGAATTTCGTGTCGATTCGATCTTTTTGTTTCCCCAAATTTACAAACGCGTAAAAACTCTTTCTTTTTTAAGATACTAATTGTTTCCAAAAAGATTAGTGTCTTCAACTGGAAGAATGATTAAGCAATTGGCAATTGTTTATAGATTTAACAAGGTGGAACCAACGGTTTATGATATATGCTGGGTTGGATATATTTGGTCCCTTTACTATAGAAATTGACAAATGTCTTGCAAATTTATGCACTTAAATGTAGAATTTAAAAAAAAACAATTAAAGGTAATTTTCTTGTAAGAACTCTTTTTAGGTTTTTGTGAAACATTTCCTTACAAATTTGAAAAAAAGATAATATCAAAATATGTTACGAAATAATGAAAAAATCTGAAATCTAACTACAAAAAAAATGTGATCAGAATAAGTCATCGAATTAATCTCTAGTATAATTAAATAATAATCTTTTTCATGACAAAATCTAAAAGATAGAACAAAATTGAAAAATGTAAATGCATTTTCCGAGCTCCAGCTTTTCGATAAACTTTTAATTAATTTAATTTTAAACGAATTTATTTAATTGCATTGTTAAATTTAATAAACCTAAAACACACTTTGAGCAATTGCTCATTTATTAATATGAAGTTGTCTTTTCTGATCACTCTAAATGGAAGAGCTTAGTGGAAGAATGTGCTAAAATTGAAATTTTTGGAGAAAAAAATTGATTTTTTGTGTCAATGAACATATTATTCTAGCCTTTAAAGATAACAAGTTTCCTCTTTTTTATAAACTTAAAGTTAAGCTAACTTTTTACCGTTTGCAAGACCTTCCTTTTTTTTTTTTAACAAATTTGAGTTCAAACTAAAAGCTTATTTTCTCATTTTCATTTTTTTTTATCACTTAACACGTTCTTCCACTGAGCTCTTCAATTGAAAAGCTTTGTGGAAAAACGTGCTAAGTGACATTTAAAAAAATAGATTTTTGTGTCAATCAACATGCTATTTCCTCCTTTGAAGATACTAACAAGATTTCTCTTTTCATAAACTTTTGTTAAGTATAATTTTTACCTTCTTGTTAATGTGCCGTTTTTAACGGATTTAATTGAAAATTAAAAACTTTTAAGCTCATTTTCTCGTTTTCACCTTTTTTGTCACTTAGCACGTTCTTCCACTAAGCTCTTCAGTTGTCGCCAATGAACAACGCCCTTCAACCACTTATGCAAATTGTGTGACACATTTGGCGAAGAACATAACCACGAGGATCGCCAATATATACCCCAATATCGCTTCTTCCTTCAAATCACAGTTATTATTCATTATTATTATTTTCAAGAATATGTCACGACAAGAAACAAATAAATAATATACCTAGATCACGTTTCTAGGTCGGAAAAGGTGGAGAATATTAATGTTACCAAATGTGCGTGCGATGGTTTGTCCGATAATAGAAATTACAAGTGGACTCTTGTAGCTTTAATTAAATATTCTATCAAGTTTCTTTTATCGCTATCTAATCTGCATGCGGACATATGGTAATCCCAGTTTTGTCTTTCAAGATCAAAAAGTTATGTAACTTCTTTGACCTGTATTGTTGTCAAGTTCAAGGTGTTTGTTTACAGGTATCTTTCCTCAATAAAACCTTTTGCTTCACAGCAAAGTTTTTCGTGTTAAGTTTTGTTGTAACTCTACTGTTGTTATGCCATAAATAGTTATGGGGACGTTCTATCCTTAAAATAGTTAATAAATCTTAAATAACCTATAATTATTTGCAATAAGTTTGTTTAATAATTCAGACTTTATTTTTCCTGCAATGATAAATCAACTTTACAATTGCCTTGTTTCTGGTAGCATAGTTCCTTCCAGATTTCATTCCTGGGCCTCCTTCTATCTGTTTTGCGATTGGTGCACGGTTGCTACTTGGGTTGGGGGTTCGGGTTGGTTCACATATATTCCGGCCTTGCGTGCTTTTTCAGAGACCCGCTTATAAAGCTTTCGTCAAGTAAGACAGATACAGAAAGATTTTTTTTACTGTCATAGAGAAAGAAATATACTCCCAGGGTCGAACCCGTACCCGTTATAGCGGTTACTACTTATCATTGATTCATACCAATCAAAGATCTATAAAGAAATTTTTACAAACTTCTTTTTTTATATACATAACTAGACTGTACATAATCACTAATTGAAGTAAAAATAAATACACACTTTGAATTTTATTTTTCATGACTTAAAGGCATCAATTTGTTAATTAAGCAGATAATATTTTCATTTGTAACAAATTCAAAAATTATAGTTTTCTATTAGATTGTTAAAAATTACTGTTGTATTAAGCTGGAACAAAACTGGAGGTCGTTTTAAAAAAAAGAAGAAAAAAAATGGAAGAATATTCTGAAGAAGGCCCTGGCCCACAAAGGGCTGTTGAGCCAATAAAGAAGAAGATTAAGGTAGAACAGTATAGGTTTTTCACAAAAAAGTATTCGTTGGGAAACTACATAATAAGAAAGAAGTAATTCATTTCTGGAAGATTTTTTGCGACATTTAACCCTCTAATGCATGAATTTTTATTTTCATCCCAAAAAAATATATATGTATCTTTAATACTCACACATTATGGGAAAAATACTAAAATATTTTTAACTGCATTAGAATTTAAATAATATCAATTTTAAATTTTTTTTTCTCCATATTATAAAAACCGCCTGCAAAATTCCAATTTTGATAATAATGACTGGAAAACTACTAAAAATATTTCAAAATAACCCTTTTTAACTATGATTAATTTTTCAAAGCAATTTATTAGTATTTAGTACTAATATTATTATTCTTTGAATACTGCCAAAAACGGAATTTCACAAAAGTTAATAACCTCACTCTTTAATTTTGAATACACTTTTACTACTGTCATCTATGAGGATTATTAGTAACTAAAACTTTAAAATGAAATGTAATAGATGAAAAAAAAACACAGATTTGTCTAGGAGGAGCTCTTATTTAAATAGAATAAAGTGGATTATGTTACTTGTTACCAAACGGTAACAGTATGCATTAGAGTGTTTATATTTTTTAAAAATTTATAATATGTTGTTGTTTTTTTAAATCTCCACAAAGTAAAATACTTATACATCTGCCAAAATATGCCGTTTATTTCACATAAAATCCTTGGCTTTTTGGCCATGTACTTGTACTCATTAAAAATATACTTTGTTTTACTAAACGTAACTACCTTAGGATACATTCCCGTTAAATGTATGGATTTATTGAGAGGTGAATGAATGCGCGGTTATTTATGTGCGGTTATCCAAACAAGATAAACTCGGCAAAACAATGTCATTTCCCCTCTAATGCTCCACGTCCTGCTCAGCTAAGTTACACAATTACAGTTTCTAGCTTTGGGGTTCAGCAGATACAATTTAGATACAAAACAAAATCGTCTGTTAGTTCTACAAATACGAACAAAACGCCTATTTAATATTCATCCAACAAAACCACCCACAAATCCTCCTTTCCGCTTTGGTTCCGTTTTTCAACTTTCAGCCGAAAACATTTGTTGAGAAGACCAAAAAAGGCGTTTCAAAAATATTCCAAACCATCCGTGTCTTCTTCTTCCAGAACGATTAGCGAAAATGAAGCCATTTCTTTTTAAGCCCCTTTCGTTGCTTTCCCCTAAGGGCGCGTTCAACTCCTGATGTTCTTTTCTATCTGGGTTAGCGGGATCTTCCACGGATGGAAATGGCGCGCACACAGAAGCAGAGTTCGAAAAACCGCGCGACAAAGGTGCAGACGATAACGGAGAAGTTTCGCTTCTAATTGTTTTTCTTCGGCTGAGGCTTGGTAAGAGATTGAAAATTAGTTCTTATTTATTTGGGCTCCTTATCGTAGTGTACTTTTTATTAAATAGAGTTATTCTGGAGTTATTAAGCTGATAAAGTATTTTTTTTAAGTATTTAAAATTTGTGTTTTCGGAATAAACAAAGGTATCTTTTGGTTTCTTAACATGATTTTGTTTTTGTTATATGGAGTTATTAAGCTAATTTATCAAATTTTTAAAAGTATGTACTTAAATTAGTGTTTTTGGAATAAAAAGGTTCAGACGATACCAGAGAATTTTCGATTTTAATTGTTTTTCTGAGGTTTGAAATTAGTTCTTGTTGTTTTGGTTTCTTATCGAGTTTTTGCTTTTCGTTAAAAGAAGGTATTTAACTGATAAAATATTTTTAAAAAATATATTTAAAATGTTTGCTTAAAATTAGTGTTTTCGGAATAAACAAAGCTGCAGACGATAACGGAGAAGTTTCGCTTCGAATTGTTTTTCTCCGGCTGAGGCTGTTTTTGCTTTTGTTAAATGGAGTTATTAAGGTGATTTAATATTTTAAAAAGTATTTAAAATTAGTATTGTTTAGTTAATAAAAACGATGCATATTAATTTGTTCAATATTTTCCCCTTTCCTTTCAGTAGGAATGTTTTAAATAACTTTTAAATACTAAATTACATACTTTTAATGCAAAAAGGATAGAGGCCTATTTTAAAGTAGTTTTTTGTTAGTTTTTCACTTTTCAAAACAAGAACTGCAAAAGCTTTTTTTGAAACTTTTAATGACATATAAAGATTAAAAATTTCAGCAATTAATGGTTTTTAAACATTTGTTGTATTATATTTCTATTGACATTATAAAATGGTTAGTTTATATGATGACTTAGCACTTTTTCCTCCAACAATTATATAATTGTAATATTTTATACCATTGAGATTTCATTTAGAAAAAATTATCTTTTTAATAAATTCCGTTACAAATGGCTTCTTTTTTTTTAAATCAAATTATTTGAAATTATATAAATTTTTTAAATTACAATATGATATACTTGAATTTGTCACTTTGTATAAAACTGTTGTTTTTTTAAAAAATACATTCGCAAAAGTAATTCATCCTTATTTTATGTAGCCATTTAGGCAATATTTACACAGCGAAAATGATACTTTATTAAGCGAGTGGCTTTTATTTCACGAGCGAGGTACGAGCGGGTGAAATTATGACACGAGCTTAATAAAGTATTATTTGGAACGTGCTTGCTTACAATATTTTTTATAATGACGTGCAAAAAAGTATTTCTACCAATGAGTGATTTTCATGACATCCTTTAGTTTCCATGGAGATATTCGAAAATGCAAAGTAGTGAAAGAAAAGTTGTAAAATACTTTTCTATTTTGAATAAAAATAGTATTTAGATTAATTAGTGCTACCGAACATAGGTGAAAATGAATTTGAAATGATGTTCGACCAACTTCCAGATTAAATTAACAAAGCAGCTAAGGAAGTTTGGTCGAATCTTCTTCCAGAAAAGAATTGTTTGGAGTGAAATTTGTGTTCTTACTTTTATCTTATTTCATTTCCTTTAATAATTTTTGTAATACTTTTAGTTTCCATGGAGATTAGAAAATGCAAAAGTAATGAACCAATAGAATTAACTGAGTTTCGTGACCATTTAGTTTCCATGGAGATATTCATGACATCATTTTGCTTTTCTACCAATCAGATACTCTTATTTACTTTACCACACTAGTGCCGAGAACCAAATTTTCGCACACTGTCTGTGACGCAAGCACGTAAAGTGTCATTTTCGCAACGATTTATGAATGAATATGATATAAAAAAGTGAACTTTTTTGCACGTTGTTATAAAAACTATTTTTAATAGTTGATTATGTCTTGTGTATTGTTGAGAAAACTTTTGAATACGCGCGAAAGAGAAAAAATACGGAGTTAAGTTCTGAAATTTCATCGGCGCATGTGTATCAAAATGTCGCCTGTTCCAAAGAATCATTGTGAATACAAAAATAAAACTTATTAATATTCAATTTACCAGTTCTTTCACCTCTACCGGAGCATGCGTATGTGTAAATGATGGTATAACTACCCCATGGCAGTTAGACCATGAAAAATCTCCTCCTCATAGGATACTTTGAGGAATGAGTCAAAATCATAAATCTTAAAAAGAGTTCCTTAAAACGAAGTGAACCCTTAAAAGTGCAATAACTTTAAGAATACCGGAAGTAGCGCTTACTTTTATATATTTTGTCAAAAACATCGTAAATCTTAAATGCGGAAATGATTAATGAGCTATAAATTAAAAATTTTAAAGTGTATATTAGATGATTTTTAATTATTTGTTTGAGTTAACAGATCCGGAAGTTTTTCTCGTCTTATTTATTTGATTCCACACTATAGGTTAAAAACGTAAGAAGTGGAATGCATTATAATAGCTTAGTCCGTCCGTCACCCACTTTCATAGCACGAACTACAAATGCTACATTCAAGTGTGATATTTAAACAAATTCAGCTCTCACGGAAATTGTAAGACATCTCAGAAAAAAAATCGAATTCGATTTCAATTATTAAAAAAACCCTGCAAAATTTAATGCTCATTTGAAAAGCATAAGAAGCCATTTTTATTGGAAATTAATCACATATGAAATATTTTTTCTTCTATTTAAAAGCAATTAATATTAAATATTTATTCTTTGAAGTGAGCTTTATAAGAATATTTTACTTATTATTTTTTTTTACTGCCAACTTCTTGCTGTCCTGTTGGTAGTTCAAAACATTTGTTAAAGAAAGCTTTCAAAGAAAAAGTTTATTTTCATTTATATCGGTCATTTTGAGAGTGAAACCGAAGCAACCAATGAAGTCGCTGTTCGGATAAAAATGAAAACAAGAGCGTTACGTCATCTAAAACGTTTCCATTCTATAAATAAGTTTATTTCTTTATTTTACGATTAATTCCATTGAATTAAAATTTTTTTTTTTTTCAGTGAATTAAAATTAAATTTTCATACATTGATACATTTGTGTCCCAGTCAATTTAAAATTGAAATCAGGATTTCCCAAATCCCTGTTCACTTATAACCGTAAAAACGCTCTCTTTAAAAAGATCTTCTCATATTATTATAATACGCCATTAAAGTTGCATATAACAAAATGACTGATTTGTGCAACGTTATGCGAAAAAAGGAGGCCCAGTGGCTTAGTGGTAGTGCTTGGCATTGCCACGCCACAGGTCCGGAGATCGAATCGCGGATTGGGCGAGATTGACCCATCCTTTCATCCCTTGAGTGGGTCGATAAAATGGGTAGCTTGGGGACTAAACACTGGGGTTTCCGCGTGAGGCTGACCACCTTACCGGGACGTATGCCTAGCACCCCAGAGCCCTATGTCACGAAAGCTGAAATGGGCACGGCAGGCCTTGGCCCAGTTATTGGCTGTTGTGCCAAGGAGTTTAGTTTGTTATGCAAAAAAGGCCTGCAAAACTTTTGGTTGCATTTCTTCATCTCTGTTAGAAACGGAACGGAGATTAAAATATTTTTGGAATTTATGTGGAAATATTTCTTAGAAAATATTTCTATAGAAAAAAAAAGTATTTTCTCAGCCACGTTTCTCCGACTGTATTGAATATTTTTACAAACGGTTTTCTTAAATACTAAATGTAGACTGGTCTCAATAATCCCACTTTTTAAAATTGCTTCGAATACTTTTTGTGAAATTATTTATTCAAAATTAAAAAAAAAAAATTGAACCAATTCCAAAAAGTGGGATTTGTAAGTTAGCTACATTCATCACATAAAAAAATCGTTTGTAAAAATATTCAATACAGCCGGAGAAATGTGGCAGATTTTTTCCCCCATTGGATTAACACTGATACACTTTGCTTTGGAGACCCGCTATTCAACTCGCCCATTCCCCCTTAAGGTTCATAGGCCTATAGCATTTAATTTTTTTTAAATATAAAAATACACTTCTTATTAACCGGATTCGAAATAATAAGAGCAACTCTAGAGAAATTCTTAAATAGGTTAGCACAGCTAAAAAAAGTTAAGTTTAGACAAAGATAAGAATTAAAGGTGCGTTCTAGAATAATAATTAGAAAATGTGTTACAATAACTAGCTTTCTCCATAAAACACACACCACAATAGAGTACAAAACCCTAATAGTCAAATCCTGTCGCATTACATAAGTTGCGATTTTTTTTAATTAGTAAAAAAATAGAGGATATTAAGTTACCGAGATTTCAGTCGTTATATAAACATCAAGAAACTTATCCAAAATAAAAATTGCTTATTTGTAAGATTCCCGAAATTTTGATATTGTTATTTTAAGAGGTAGATTTTTTTTTTATTAAATTAAATAAATTTAATAAGTTTATTACGATTTATTTTCCTCGCATTTTTCTTAAAAACTTTCCTGCTTAACACTTATTATTAGTAGTAATAGATTCTTAACATGATCTTTCAAATATGTTAACGTGCATTATATACGATTATACCTTTGATTTTAAATAGGATAATGGAAATAATTACTATTTCGTTAAAATAGAAAATTTTAATTTGTTTTTATAATGTCTTAAAAACTAAATTCTACTAAATTTTTTCATTACGGCAGATAAATTTTTAGGTTATTAAAAAATCTAGTGGTAAACTTTGATTAAATTCAGTGAACCTCTAATTTTTAAAAAAATATTTTTAACTAAAATAAGAAGGAAGCTAATTGCTTATTCATGAATTCATAATATGGGTTGGAATAAACTGACTATCTTTTTATTTATATATAGGGTGTCAGCAAAAGAATGTCCGAGTTTTAATGGTCTATTATAGGTGCTTATTTTATAAATATAACAAAGCACACATGAAATTTAAGGAAAACTAACCTAGTTTTTCCTAAGTGCTCAATGTGTGTACCTTTAGTGATACGGCACGCATCCAAACGAAAATGCAATTCTTCTCATACTGTGAGCAATTCCGGAGAAATGGAATAGATGACACTGCAATTGTGAAAATGATGTAGCGGTACAAGCGCATGTGCTTATCTGAAACTGTTATTCTTTATTCGTCACCCTCAACCCCAACTGTCGAATGATTACAGCTGATATTTATTGCAATTCGAAACTCGTACATTCTTTTACGGACACCCTTTACAATAGAAGAAGAATGAAACTTTTCCTAAACATCATTTTTTCCTTATTATTTATATACTTTTTATTTTCCATTAACTGGTATTGTTAATAATACGTAGAACCTCGAATATCCGAGTTAATGTGGTCCGAGACTAACTCGGTCAAAGCGAAAATTGTAAATAAAACGATTGTGTATGTCTAAATGTATATTTTAACTAATACAAATGTTATTTTGAGATTCATGTGCATATATGACATTTAAAGAGTTCTTTCACTTAAGAAAGTCCTTAATTGTTTTTTTTTGTTTTATGTTATTTCTGCGTTACTCGACAGCAATGTATCGCCTTTCTTAAAAAGGATAACAGGATTGCTGGTGTCGCTTAATCTTGTTTTTCGATCTATTCAATAGAACTTTCTATATAGCTTTTTGTCAAAGGCATGGGGTAAAGGGGATATTGTTGTTAGATTTCTTTTTCCTAAAGGTTTGTAAAATTGCGTTCTGTTCAGAATTTTTTTCGGTAGCCGTAGGGAAAATCTTAGAAATATTTAAAAGCTCGGTTAAAGCGGAAAATCGGATAATATCGGGGCTCGGATAATCAGGACTGTACTACAATGTTTTTTTTTAAATTTATCATGGAAGAATAACGCGTAGTTTGTTTAAACAAGCATTTTTAACTGAAACTTAATATTTTGCAAGCATGCACATTAAGTATAACATATTTATTTTCCTTTCAGATCTGATCCAAACAACCTAAAGAACTATGTAGACTAATGGTTGTTAGTGATCACCAGTGGTACATACTTATTTTAGTTTGGAGTAAAGAAATAAATTAGCAAAAAAATATTTCAATATGAAAGTCTACGCGTCGAGTGCGTTACTATTTTCATTCTTGGTTTCAAGATGTGTGTGTACGGACACTTCATCATCATCAGAGAGCAGCGAAGATGTCGGGGAACTACAAACCGAATCGAATCCAGCTATTTCACAGACGGTTCACTCAAAAACAATCGAAATTCTAACGCAAGATGAGAACGTCATCAAAAGAACTTCAAGAGACTTGAGGATTCCATTCCGACCCCAGCAACGCAATGTCGATCACCATTCTTCAGCTCGACCTGTCAGTAATCAAAGACCTTCGTCCCCACCAAGGGTATTCTCACACCCGAAATTGAGACCAGGATCATCTTCTTCCTCTGACCTACAAGCGCAACAGCAGCAATACCGTCCTGCGTATGCAATAACGCAGGGCCCAGCCCAGAAACCATCGCAACATGGCTCAAGAACGCACCACAGAAACAACCAACAAGATTCCGCTAGAAGACCACAAGACATGAACAGAGGACCTCTACGAATGCCTGGTAGGGATATGTTGATCAGCCCACCAGCACAGAGATCGCGATTCTCGAGTCATAGTGGACGACCCCGTCAGTCAACAAGACAAAATACTGGTCCTTCATCTGCAATTGATATACTCCACTCTAGCTCTTCTGATAACGTTTATTCCCCCAGCGTTAACGGCAAAGTGCCCAATTCAGAGAGCCGGCCACCAGTTAAAGATCGTGTGATAGACGTTTATCATCACATACCAGTTTCTCCGAAGCCCAGTACGAACGTTTTTGGAGGAATTATCCACACCCCAAACCCTACTTTCCAAACACAAAATCCGTTCTTCCAGCAGTCTGCTTCCCCTACTTTCGTTTCTCCCCAACCTTCATTAGGTATTCAAATACCTCACCAACAACCCAACATTCAACAAAACTTTCCAGGATCAGAGCGTCCCCAAATAAATCTTTATGAGCCACAACTGAATGGTGGATCCACAAATGTACAACACAGACGGCCAGTGGTGCTTCCAGCGAAATTACCATCTGACGATCCTTATCCATTTGTGCATAAGTTTGTGCAGAGTGAACCACTGAGAAATATCGATGAGT
Organism: Hylyphantes graminicola; assembly: GCA_023701765.1. NCBI lineage: Eukaryota > Metazoa > Arthropoda > Arachnida > Araneae > Linyphiidae > Hylyphantes > Hylyphantes graminicola. The sequence goes on from CM043119.1 coordinate 69,457,561, forward strand.
TCCAGCAGCCGAATGTAGAAGTCCTCGATATTCTACCACAATTTAGTCCGGCCAATAAAGAACGTTTTACGACTTCTTCCGTCAAAGTGTCTCAAGACTGGAATACCGATTTTGATGACAGTTCAGCAATCATCAAGGATTTAATCAAGGATGCTGAAGTGGATGTCATTCCTATCAACGGGGAAGAAAATCCTACGAATAAAACAGGAAAAGTGAAAAAATACTGGGATTTCCGAAAACAAAGTTTTGTCATTGAGCCAGTGCAACCTAATAATCCTGATACCAGTCCTTTAATCACAACTAACAAAGAAGCGGTTAAAGAGCCTAGTTCAGTCATATCAAATTTGGAAAAACCAGCGGGTGGTAATATAGATCCAAAAGTTGTTAACGATGAAGTTCACTTAGTCGCATCACATTTGCTACCTAAAATAGAAAACGTAGATCAAAACAATCCAAGTATTTTGAAGGAATTCTATTTCGTAGACAACAAACCAACAATGAAGTTTGAAGATACTGCCGAACTCCCGCCACAATTTCTGCATGTTAATCATGAAGGTTCTGACCTAAGTCCGAAAACAACACACTCAGCTCCAAATACACGAATTCATAAGTTCCTTAAAGCAACTGCAAATCCTGTGTTGAATTCAGATACGACAACTTTGAGCAACAATTCTGAAAATTCTCAAAATAAGCCAGTAACGCAGAGTGTACCACAATCTATATTGAATCATCAGATAGAAGTAAAACCAAACCACAAACCTCTCGATGGTAATAAACCTTTAGAGAGCTTTAAGAAGGATCCGGTTTATCTATGGAATCAAAACGTGAAGTATATCCCTGCAGATATTTTTAGAAAAAACACGACAACTGCACCTTATAATAGCTTGAAAGATAAACATAGTCGAGGCAATACTGAAGAAGAAGAAAAGATAGAAATTTCTGAACATTCTAGTGGATCCGGTCTTTATGCGAGAAATAAAGCTCAATTTCAAGAATTTGAAGATTTTTCAACTACCCAATACCCTTTAAGCGAAAATGATGAAAACAGAGAAGAACAACCGAAACAATATTTCCGTGGACCACAGCACTTTAACAACAACTGGACAGTGCTAGAGGATAATCCAATTCCACACTTAGGTCATCGACAACTTATCTCCACAAGTGTGTCCTATTTGAATTCTTGGCTATCGAACCCCACCACTGCAATGCCATTGTTTACCAGACATACTACAAAAGATAGCGGCTCTCAAAAACAAGTACTGAACGCCTGGCATTTAGCAAATAAAGTGTTCGGAAGAAAAAATTATACGAGAAAGTATTCCTCAACAACTACAATGAAACCAGAAACCACTAGAATAAAATTTACTTATTCAACTGTGACACGGTCGACAACAGAAATCCCACCTGAAGTTTCATCGAAGTTTGGTGCCAAAAAGTTCTTTAACTTTAGAACTGGAACAACTTCTAACGCGCCTGATTATTCAGAAACGAGCTCAACTCAATCCGTTACTCCATCAATTTTTGGTGAATATCGAATCGTCAACGAACAACATGATTCGCATCACTCAAACACTCCAAACTCAAATTACAGAGACAAATACACTATTACTCCAAAGACAAATGCGGCCTTAGAACGAATGTATCGTCGTCGCAATCACAGTGTTATTGCGAGCGATGATCGAAAACCTTACTACATCAATCTAAAACCAGTTACTAGACCTTTCTCTTCCAGTTCTACGACTGAACTGCCAGTAACACTTCCAGTTCAAAATCAAGAACCGACTGAAATCTACAAAAAAGCTGTACCCCTCATCAATGCCGAGCACACTGTCAGAAAATTTGGCGTAAACAGAACACGAACAACTAGCGTAAGACCACTAGAGATAATCCCTATCGATACGAACGATGATGAATTAACTTCCACGTCGAGACCAATAACCACACACATAACAACCACAGAAATCATAGAAACTAGCTCTGAATCTACCCCCGCCATCACAACTTCAATCGAGCCCAGTCCAGAGACCACGACTGGCCCTTCGCTCGAAGAATACGTCACTCACACAGACCTGGACGCAGTCGAGACGGTCACCAAAGTCGGTACGTACCACATCCCTCCCAGCGTCATCAGCACGAAATCGGCGAGCGTCATCACCATCCCGCCCAGATCGAGATCGAAAACCATCAGCACGAGTCCACCGAGGGTCAGCAGCACCGAGTTGGCGACTGAAATTGATGTCAACCAGGAACAGGTGGTGGTGGACTCCCTCAACTCGATGAAGCTGAAGATGCAGGGGATGATGTCGAAGGGCATGCGACATCTGATGCCCCTGGTGATGGAGATGAGCACGGACATCGGCATCTCCAGTGACTGCACCTTCTCCCTACTTCGCTGGCTGAGAGGAATACGGTCGATAGAGCCATGGGCCATAAGGAGTAAGTCCATATTATTTAATTTTTACCCCTAGTTTATTCTATTGTACAATTTGGGTGCCATATTTTGATTTCTATATTAATGTAATCTGGTACCAATGACAATGTCCTGCACTCTTAAAACAAAAGAGTGAAATTCACTCCAGTAGGAAAAGTGCATTTTCGACACTGGAAAGGAGCGAATATTAACTCAGACTGAGTTAAAATCACTCGTTTGGAGTGAGCCTGTCGGAGGTTTAACACACAAAGGATTCATTCCAAAACGAGAAGTGCATTTTCCAGACTGGAGGAGTGAAAATCAATCAGACTGAGCTAAAATCGCTCGTTCGTTTCAAGAGTGTGTATTTATTTTCATTGTCTAGCTTGAAAATTTAACGTAAGTTTGCTATACCTATCGAGTTGTATGAAATGGGAAGTTTACCACACATGGGCATATTTCGCTGTTTGGCAACGTAACGTAAATCGTCAAATCGAAACTGGCCATTAGATAATAGCAGTTCCGAGAATCTTCCTCTAATCCATTACACTCTTCTCTTCATAATGTCGCCAACTAACTCATAACAAATGTATACGAATTTTTTGAATTTTTGTATCTGACAATGGAATTAGTATATCTCAGAACTTAAATCCATTACGGTCTTGATTCCGTTAAATGAAACGACGATACTATATTCTCATAAATAATTTCGTGCCACCTTAGCATTTAATTAAGAGAACAGAATTAGAGGCACTTTGAAAGGTAAAACCATTAATTTGAATGTTCAATACTAAAATTTCCCCCTAGTTTTGCAGTTCTGCACTGTCAATGTTGTACAGCTGTGGAAATAAAAAAGTACCCACTAGTGATTATTTTGGCCGTTATTCATCCTATAGAACCGGACCTTTTTGACATTGTGAACAATTAACATTCTGAGTTAATTGCATGACACAAAATTTGCATAAGGGGTCATCTTCATATTAAAAATGTTACTAACTTTAAAATTTCCAATTGCAACACCCCTTTTTGAATCCATATTTTAAATCTATGTTAATACGAAATGACAAATTTTGTTAGTTTTTAAGCATTATTAGAGGAGTTAGAGACGTGCAAAGTTTAGGTCCCTTAATGTTAAATGAGTTGCACATAAAAAAACTATCCCGATCTATAAATAATCAAGACAATGAAACGAATTCTTTACTGAAAAGAAATTATTATAACCCAAACAAAATGCATTCAATATTGGGGTATTTAAAACAATTTTTATATTTTTAAATAATTATTATTTTAATTTTTAAAAAAAAATATGAATGGAAACCCCTTAATATTTTTAAAGAAATAAATTTAAGACAAGAAGCTTAAGCGAAATCCCAATTTTTAAAAAATTTTATTCATAATTTCGTCGCTTAAGTTCCTACTTGTGCTATCTAACTGTTGTGAAAGGATCGTATTCACTGTAAGGTAACCCTTGGCGCGATTTTTTCGGATTCGGCGATAAATAATTTTGTGTGGCAACCGTCTGACTTCGACTGATTCGAATTCTTTAAGGGGTCATAGGAGTCCTAAAATGTGCAAAGAAGATACTACAAAGCATAGTTAGATCTTTCATGTCATTTTTGAACTACTCAATAAATGAGTATAATTTTTTTATATGTAATTCTACAAGATTTATTTATTATAAAACAAGTTAAAATTTATGAAACTTTAGCCAAAACTAAATGATATTAAACATGAAGCTATTTGAACACATTGTGATTAGGCTTGCGCGGCAAATTATGAGGTCAAAATTGAAAAAATGACCAAGAAAATGACTTTATATTGTACAAATATGTACAAACAAAGACTTATACCTAAATTATCATCTCAATTTTAGTTAGAATTTACTTTAAGAACTTTTTTCTAAAAAAATTAACAAAAATTTTAAAACTTTGATTTTAAAGTTTTTAAAAAATAATTTCTAATTAAAATTGAGCTGAGAATTTAGGTATAAGTCTTTGATTGTACATATTTGTACAATATAAAGTCATTTTCTTGGTCATTTTTTTCAATTTTGACCTCACAATTTGCCGCGCAAGCCTAATCACAATGTGTTCAAATAGCTTCATGTTTAATATAATTTATTTTAGTTTTGGCTAAAGTTTCATAAATTTTAAAACTTGTTTTATAATAAATAAATCTTGTAGAATTACACATAAAAAATTATACTTATACATTGAGTAGTTCAAAAATGACATGAAAGATCAAACTATACTTTGTAGTACCTTCTTTGCACATTTTTAAGAATCCTATGACCCCTTAAATGGACTAACAAGATTTTCGGCTCTCCATCGTGTAGCTCTAATGCGACGATATTTCAAACCTATCCTATCATTTCGGATGGGTTTTTGGCCGACTTTTGGCGCAATTTCGGAAAGTTCGCCAAGAGGTACTCTTTAGTAAATTTCTAGCATTTTGCAAAGTCAGATAGCACAAGTGGGAACTTAACTGACGACTTGCTGAGTAAATCACAAAATACTTTTTAATTACCCTTTAGGGGACTGTGTATAAGATTACGTGGGTAATTTATGAATACAGACGGCTTTGCATGCATGCTTGCTTGTCATTTTAGAGATGGTCCCTAAAAAGTCCACAAGTGATTCGATTGAATAACTCGTCAAATATTCATTCAAATGTAACAAAAACTTAGATTTAAGGGTTTTCAAGAGTGCTTTACATTTCTAAGTTATTAAAATTGGGTGTTGCTATTGGAAATTTCAAAGATCGTAATATTTTTAATATGAAGACGACCCCTCATGCAAATTTTGTATCGTGCAATTAACTCGGAATGTTAATTGTACACAATCTCAAAAAGGTCCGATTCTATAGGGTGACTAACGGATGAAATAACCTCAAGTGGGTACTTTTTTATTTCCACAGCTGTACATGTACGACATTTCTGTACGCAATTTTTTAAAGATCGGAAAATCATGTTTCTTTTATATTTTTTGAGACACATTCCAACATTATCATTTAATAATCTAAGGAATGCGGATATTTTTTCACAGTTATATAGTTGTTAAAATAATTTATAAAAATTGATTTTTTTCTTCACATGATAGCAATTAAACGCGCTCATAATAAATTGCGTCATAAAATGTGTCGAAATTTACTGGTGTAAGAGGAAAATGAAGAAATTATGAAATTATTAAAATCAGCTAGGTACACGCAATTACCAAAGGATTTAACGAAATACTTGGATATTCTAAAAAAGTGTTAGGTTAAAAAAGGTTACAAGTCACAAATGACTAAATATTTATCCAAACATATTACATATACTCCGATGCGGATTAATATGGGTTGATTAAAAAGTTTATCGCCTAGTTTTTAACTTAACGATCTCCCACATTCCCGCGTCATGGTCAATTAAATTTACTATCGCCGTTAAAAAAAAAGTTTCTCTTAACCAATAATTATCACCCGTTAGCTTGTAAAATCAGTTGAGTTATTGCGCCATATATGCATCATGTTTTTCTTCATATATAGAGGCAATTATTATTTGTTCGATATTTTCACGTTTTTCACGTACTTGTAAGTAACCCCTTCCCCCAATTAGAAAAACTTTTAGTCATGTAAACTTTAAAGGGGAATGTGCGTTGGGGACTTCGGGTCTCCAAAGCAAAGTGCTTCAGTTTTAATCCAATAGAGAAAAAAAAATGCCAGATTTTTCCGGCTGTATTGAATATTTTTACAAAATTTTTTTTTTTATGTGATAAATGTAGCTGTAGCTGACTTACAGGTCCCGACAATCCCACTTTTTGAAATTGTACGAATACTTTTTTTTAAATATTCAATACATAATTTTTTACAATATATTAGAAGCAATTTCAAAAAGTGGTATTGTAAAGGACCTGTAAGTATATACATTTATCATTAAAAAAAAAAACGGTTTGTAAAAATATTCAAAACAGCCGGAGAAATGTGGCAAAGAAAATAAGTTTTTTTCCTATTCGATTAGCACTGAGGCACTTGTCAGTATTATAGTTTCATACTTGGACCAAAAGTTACCCCATTCAACGGTATCTTATAAACTTTTTGGGCATTACAAAATCCTCCCAAAATACTCAGTTTATAGAAGGAGAGGGGGGGGGGGGTACTTTCGATAAAACGTGGTCCAATCTCCAATGTCTTGATACCACATGCAATGTTGTTAACGTTACGTTGGGTGCACGCTCTGGTGCTGGCCTCGTCACTTGACTAGGTTTCAAAAAAGCGATGTACATTCACAATAGCCTAAGTGTAGATCTAGTACGACGTATACCAAGCTATAACCTTATCTAATGACCAACTTCGTGTACTAGATAAGGTTTCGTACCGAATCAGGCGTCGGCCTCGCCACATGACCGCGGTCAAAATTACGATTTTTCGTCGCCGATTGACAAAGTAGGACGCAAATCAAGCAAATGGTGTTACACTTTTCTTACTTTCAAACTGATATAAACAAGCGTAACTTTTACGAATTGCATGACTCGTTCTCTTTCTCTCCTTTTCAAATTATGGAAAGTATTCCACATAAATTGAATGACAAATTGTGTGAGAAACTTGTCCATATGTCATGTCGAGTGGAATTGAAACCACGCGATTTTACTCGTGAATATAACGTGAGTTTATTTTTAACTTGTCTAGCCAAGCAAGGATTCATTTGGTATCTATCCCTTTCTGGTTGTTACATCTCCTTTTAAAAAAACGATTTTCCACTATGTTAGTTTTTCCGCTCTGCATGTTGCGCCTGCTTAAGCACGAGAGGGACCGAGCAAAGTCGTTTTCTTCATAAGTATGCGAAATTACTAAACTTAAAACACTTAAATACTACGAAAAAACGTTAAAAAAATAGAGTAACTGTAATTTATAGCTAAATTTATATGTTAAACTATTCATATTTAAAAAGATTGATTCATATTAAAGACGATTGGCGGCAGATATTCTGACTTCCGTAAAATCTAGAGTAAAATCTCATTTTCACTATGGTTCATGAAAAAACGCTGTCAGTGAGGATAGATTTTTTTTTCTGTACATCTAAGTTTCATATTATATGTGTTGTACATTAAAAAGTATATTCGTATTTAAAGAGTTATAAATTGTATAATATGAAAATATATGGCTTATATTCTGAAAACAACTGTTCTGATAAATTTACGTAGATTTAGGAATTGTTTATTGACCCCTTTATAGATTGTTCCATTTTTAATAAAGGCTTTCAGTAATCTGAACCTGGTTCTATATAAATTCCCAACTATCGAGAAAATTTGAACTTTTATAGAACTAGATAGAATTTTAGAAAACTTTGCCATCAGCAGTTGAAAAATACTCGTGCAGATATATTTCTCTGGAGTGTTTACCATTGATAACCGAATCCACATTAAAAAGACTTCGTTGCTCAAAAACTATTATTTCGTTCAATCTCAGGATCGGAATGTCCCACGATCGAGTCTCGGTACCACTGAAGACCCACCTTGTACGTGCTCGTTAAATCTATTGGGTCCGAAAGGCCTGTGGGAGGTCATTGCGCCGTTTCACCCGGATGCAGGTCCCTGGAGACAATTTCCCTCCCCTTCAGGGACATGTCTAAATTGCGGAGGTGGTGGTAGAAGGCAGCATCTGTCATGTGTGTGTTGTGTCTGTCTTATTTGACGAAAGTTTATGAGCGGGTCTCTGACCAAGTACACAAGCCTGAAAATATATGTCGACCGACCAACCAAACAATATAGATCTCAAAAGTAAGAAATATATTTTTGATATTTTTTTATTAAAATAAGATATCATATTTTAGTTACACTAACTTAAAACTCTCCATCGTCTGATACGCATCAAAACAATGGCGTTCCGCATTGAAAAATACTAATACTACAGTTACTACACTCTCAGAAATGACACTTTCATTTTTGACGATTCATGAATCCTCAAGCTTCATATCGTTAATTTTGAGGATTTTTTCGTCAAACTATCACGTGACTTTTGAGTAAACGCGAATCCTCACTATTACGATCGTGATTTGACGATTCTGTATCTTGATTTTGAGGAAACTAAATCTCATTGTTGTACTCACATCCTCAAAAATGACGAAATATTTCTTTAGATTAGATGACATTCAAATTCTCATAAAAATGATGATTCAAATTTCCTCACTTTGAGGAAACAAAAACTCGGAGCATTTGCCGGTAACGGATTCGTTAAAATTAAGGAAAATTTCGTCGTTTTTGAGCATTCATTTTTTAGAGTGTAGTTTTTTAGAGTGTGTGCCGATACATTGTTTGGAGTGTTCACCAAATACATTTTTCATTCAAAATAATCAGCAAGGGGATCCCATTAAATATAAGAAAGAGTCTGGTCATCTCAGTCAATTTGAGACTTATTAATGTCCAAGAACCATTAATGGTGGCAAAGTTCTGAACAAGGAATGCTATGCCGGATGGAATTCGAAATTAAGTTACATCGATTATCGGATCCATTTTTTTTACTCGTGTGTTTTAAAGATAAATGGATTAGGGAAGTTTTTGCCATCCAGACATTGACGAGGAATCAGGACAGCTCTGGGGCGTTTTTTCCATTGACATTCAAGAAGGATTTCAATAAAGTGTAACAGTAGCTAAACGTGATCTTCTGCCCTTGAAAATGAAGTCCGGTAGTCCAATACGGAATGAGGTCTCGTTTTTTTTTCAAGCGATTAGGATGCTCCGTTGCTTTGGGAACTCCTGGTAGTTGGTAGTTCATTAATTTTAATGATTGTGAAATAAATTTGTGGTAGGAACCTATAAGATAAGAGAAATAAAGCAGAATACAATCTTGACCGGACCTGCATTTCGCAGTACAGTTTAGTTTTATTCAACTCTCCTGATATAAAAATTGTGCAACTATAGTAACCGTTTTTTTATATAGTTTCCAATAAAACAAGTAAGTTTGTTACAGAACCTGTCACTTAACAGCTTTCACACAATATTTGTGCTCCACAAAATAACGCGTTATTTATACACCTCAGAAAGAAATTCGCCAAACAGGACTTTTATTGAACAATTTATTTCTAATTCAAAATTTTAAACTCAAAAGTTAACAATTTTCCTTAATCTTCTTTCGAAAATTAATAATTACTCATTATCGTTTGCTAAATTTGTTTGAAATTCGAAGAATAAAGATGCAATTTTTAACTTATTTACATTTAGGGTAGACTGACCAGTGAGTGAACAGGCCCTAGTGAATGAACATTTGGTAAATATAATTAAAAAATAAGGATTGAAAAGCATTTCAATATATGGATTGGCAACACTGACTTTCTCCCACGTAGTAGGATTAAGCTATCTGACATATGGTTTGGTTGGTTGTCCTGGTCATTATCCTGGTGTTCATTCACTGGCGAACGCAGCGCCTTAAACGTTCATTCACTGGTTAGTCTACCCTATCATTAAAAAAAAAAAAACTTTTGTAAAAATATGCAATATAACCGCAGAAATGTGGCGTAAAAAATAATCTGTCTTCGGTTCGGAGAGTCCTGCCGAGATAAACATAAAAGAACCCTCCATTTCTGACAGAAATGAACAGTTAGAATCTTTCCAAAGCAGCAGTGCGACATTATGTTAATGAACACCGAAAGTGCTGTATATGGGTGACATATCCCCGCGGACAAATTATTTCGAATTAATTATGATGGAAATGGATCAGAGCAGCAGATAACTCTGTGAAGAAGAACAAGCTAAAATGATAATCGTGAGTCATTACAGCGGGCTTTAATTCTTCTTCTGGTGTTCTTTTTTGCGGATGTGATCGGTATTGACATAGAATAGAGATATTTGGATCAGCGTGTTCGTTAGTACTTACTAGTAGACGCCCAAAAAATGATTTAATGACGTCGTAAAATGGTAATGAACATTGTGATTTGGCGGTTGAACAATCCATTAAAATGTAGTCTTTTGGACGTAACTAGCTTAATAAACCCAGCGTTGCAACGGTCTTGTGTATTATGTAAAATTTTACTTTATGCCTATATAGACTCACTATATATTCTCACTGGCTAGCAAACCAGCAGAATATAATAACCCTCCCATACTAATGCCAGCATTCTTTTCCCTAGTCTGGATCCCCCCCCCCCCCCTGAAATTATGGCCCTTCTTATTATGAACTACAAATCCCACATGTGTAATTTCCATTTGTGAACAGCAGAATCAATTCTCTAGAATTAAATCAAATTCGGAAACATTGTTAGAATCGAGTACGTAGAAGGGGTAATTTGACCAAGCTATAAAAATCTATTCAAGTTTTTCAGTCAATAAAAAAAATAAAATTGTAATGTGACATATTAAACTCAAGTGCTTATGGAAGGTCAATTTAAATAATCTTCTACTAACATACAATTAAGTTTTCTGTTAAAAATTTAATTTATTTCGAGTCTTATACAGTGAAAACAAGTTTACACTTCAGCAAATTTGCATATCTGTCAGAGGATTAATAATTTTACATTTCCCTTTAAGTTTCTTCATCTATTAATAAATCGAAAAAGTAGTAAATGTTTTTTTTTTTACATTAATATAAAATACCATGCATTAGTTACAATAACTCGAAATTCTCCATTGACTGATAAACATCAAAACAATGGTGTTAAACTGTTTTAAATTCCATTCTCCATTCATGTCCACCTCCGCGTTCAAGCATGGCGATCAGTCATGCGCATTTATCGAACAAAAATAAAAAAATAAAATGTGTCACCATTCATTTATTGAGCGTTTACATCAATTAGCAAAAAAATACTAAGTATTTCTTCTTCGAAACTGAAACACAATAAAAATTTTATTCTTTTTAAAATTGTTTTCGCTCAAGGGTAAATGGTTTTTTAAGTTTTCCTCATATATAATCCATAGATCACGCGAAGTTCTTTCAAGTAACTTTTCGAAGATCTTATCCAGGTTTCATATTCGAACGGTTTTCTGATGTTTTGGTGGTTATAATTGTATCAAGCACGATTTATCGTGGAAGAATTAGTTATGTTGTGTGTTACACAGAACTGAACGCCCTAAATATTTCGTCTGTTAATTCCTCGGGGAGGAAAACATTTGGATTTAAGAAGAATCCGAATAATATAAATTATGGTATTTCGTGTGTGGGAAAATAGTGAAGAACATGTAACTTCCATTTAAGTTAATGTTGTTAATACATCGCCTTTTGAAGCTTGAAACGCATTATAATGATGCGGCAAATATTAATGGATGTTTTAAGCGTCTATTTTGTAAATCACTGATTGTTTTGGATATATGTGTCATACCATCACACTCTGGAATTGTCATTGCAGCTTTAACACTTTACCTTCGTATTTCATAGTCAATAAAATCATTTTTTTTTACAAAAAAAAAACTGAAATAATTTTTTTATATATTAAGCTGTATAAATAATTATGTTATCCATTGGAAAATTATTTTATGAGGACATTATGCTTATTGTTGCTATGGTTATTTTTTAATTCAGCTCAAATTAATTCGCATTTGGTTGCCTAAGATGACGTAACAGTTACGTAAAATTGATGTTTTGTACCCTACAAACAAATCATCCGAGAGCCAAATGGTCCAAATTACAACGGTCACGCCTATGGTGACGTCACAGTACGTCAAACATAGTATTCTACCCCACAAACAAACCATAATCCGCCCTGTTAGAATTGTCTCTATCTAAATATACGTTGCTTTGTATAAAAAACTCAACAAAATTTCAGTTTTAAGCTTCAACTTAAAATATCCAGGTACAACACAACTGAACCATCTTCCATTTTACATCTTTCAGAAAATCCTACAAAAGAAAAATTAAAAGATCACACAATTTTTTCGTCTTCCATGATGTGTGCAAACGGTGCATAAAAAATACTTTTCTTAAAAGAGTAGGCAAATTACACAAGGAAAAAAAATCTCATCATTTGACTGCCTCGTAAATCTAGATCGGGCACAGTCCCCGTTATTATGTCAACACAGCTGAAGGCGGAAACCTTTTCTTTTTTTATGAATCCCCACTAAATCTACCAACAGTGGCAACTCGAGCGTTGAAGACGTGCAGAGACCTACCTGAAGATTACTAACCTTTCGCTACAAATTAGTTGAAGTCCATCTTCTCCAAGGTTCCACACAGATATGGATGAGGAAGATAATAACAAAATGTTATTTCTCGCAAGTTTTTTGAAAGAGGACGGACGCATTACCCAAAATTTTAAATCCAGTATTTTTAGCGCTAGCGTTCAAATTAAACTATTTTTACAAAGAACTAACATTCAATAAGCATATACAAAAAAAATTATTAATATTGAAAAGTTATTTTTTTCAAAATATAAAAAATAATAACGATTTTTCAAAATACTACTCCTCCTACAATTTAAGGAATTTTTTAATGGATTTCTTTTCGAAATGTTCCCACAACATCTATTAATAAAAGTTGGTATGGTTATTGAGCTACCAGTTAAACAAAAATAGTTATGTAGATTTATGTACAAAAATAGCCAAAAAAAAAGAAGTTTTTTTCTAAATTTTCAACTTCATCACTATTTAAAAAAATTCTAATCACACTAGACCTTATCCCATACCAACTTTAGTTTATGGTATACGCCTTAATACAGGAAGAAAAATTTGGAGCTCTACATTAAACTTAAAAGCCTTAGGCTTTTAACCATTCATTAGCTAAAAAAAATAAAATTTAAAAAATCAACAGAAAATTTCAAAAACAATTTTGCAAAACCACCATATTATTTTCAATAAACATCTGTCATTATAAATGATACCTTCTTTTTTTTGCAATATCTTTATATTACAGAGTTCTAGCATGTTTAACCCTTTCAGTCCCAGTGATGCCATTTGGCATCATCACTTTCAATATTTTTTTCAAAATGTTTATGTCCCGTTATGACATCCAAACACACATCATTCGATTCTTCACACTTTGTTCTATCCGACAATATTTTACATTAATCTCAATAGAAGTCACAACTAGTATTTTTTTTATTTAGAAAATAGTCAACAAGCGTTTCTCCTGATTTTTGATAAGTTCACATCAGTTCTACATATTTAAAACACAATTTAAACTATTTCGGTTAAAATAATTACTTAATTTTTTTAATAATATCTTCAGATGCCTTAAAATATATAACTCGAAGTGTTTTTAGGTAATATATATATTTTTATTTTGTTGTTTTCCACAGTTAAAAATTTTTGTCATTGTTTCAAAAACCATAAAAAAAAATTTAATAATTTTTTTTCTTATTATGAAATTCGTATATTTGACCTAAAATAAGCTTATTTTGTTAATATCAGATGTTTCCGTAGTGTAGTAAATTTTTGGGACTGAAAGGGTTAATGATTTTCTGGGCAGCCCTAAATTTTAGGTAATGCGTCCCTTTAAAGGTTTTCTAATTCGAAAAATACAGAACTGAAACTTCGTTTTCTTTTGTCTGTCATTCCTGTATCTTTTTTGTTGGTTTTATAATTTTGGGAGTTTGAAACACGTCCTTTCTATAATATTTTTACTATTTCGGTTTTTATAATTTTGCGCGTAAAAAACTCGTCCTTACATTTTTTTTTTGTTTTAGTTTTATAATTTGTAAGTAAAAATGTCTTCTAATTTTTTTTCGGTTGTATAATTTTGTAGGCAAAAATCACGTCCTTTCTAAATACTTTTTTTTTTGTTTTAGTTTTATAGTTCTGTATGGAAAATCTTATCCATTATTTAATCCATGTTTCCTTTATTAACTAATTTATTGTGTTTCGAAATCCTAAAAGAAAACTATCTCAATCGTTTTTTCTTTTTGTGGTGTGAAACTCAAATGTCAAAAATGTACAACAAGATTGTTGATGAAAATGATAAGTTAAAAAAGTAAACATTAAATTATATTCAATCTTAGCTATTTCCATTTCTAATTCAGATTTTTTTTCGTGGAGTTACAACTTTCGCTCGCTTTGAAATTTCTTTCAAATTAAAAATTTCGATAAAAGCCTATGCTTACAACAATGCAGTTACTATTTAGAAATCAGTTAACACTGTTCTCTATTAATACTTTAGATATCTCCAGTTCCACACTTCGCCCCAAGCAGACCTTCTTTTAAACCACCGAGAAAAAAAATCTTTCTTAGTTGAACCTCAAATAATTCCATGACCCATTTTGACTCTTTCGCTTCTTCACTTTGTTGTTTCTGTTGTTGTGAAAAAAAAAGTGTAAAAATCTTGAATTTTTATTTCTGTCATCAAGATTGCTTTTTTATTTACATTTAATTCAGCTTTTGTTATGGCCGATTGATGGCTGGCTTCAGGGGCATGGTTATCGCTGCAAATGAAGCAGGCATAATAATATGACAGTCGTCATGCGCTACATCGCGACACAACTGTCAAAAATGAGAAGTAATTTAATTATTGTTGATGTTGGTTTGATATTTCTTGATGGGACACATCAAAGTTTCAAGAATGAGATATTTGATTGTTGTTACAAAGGTTATTGGCATTAAACAACTACTTACTTATGTCTACTTAAACAAAATTCTCGACCCCATTAGGGAATAGGGTAATACTTTCCACAAAGGTTAACAACACTTAATAGTCTTTAACATAATTTTTTTTTGTTTCTACTTATAAATTAAAAAATCTATGTTGTATAGCATTCTGAAAATAGAAAAATGTATCAATACATTTTTGCGCAGGCAAAGATGGCAAAATAGTTAAAAGATGGCAAAAATAGGTAATAAAATATTTGTGGAACCATAATCAATATAACCGTAAATCAATATATGTTTACAGAATTACGCACAATATTTTTTGAATTTTGTGAATTCTACACATACTAATTTGAATTATTCTAATATTACTCATCTCTTTCAATTTAAAAAGTTTTCGTTACACCCGTTAAGATTCCTCAGTAATTTCTTCAACGAAACTTTTTTTAAACGTAATAAAGAAGGATTTTCAATAGTGTTAATTATAGTATCCGAATGTAATTTTATAAAAAAAAATTGGATTGGTATCAGGGCCTGACCATGACATGTTGAGACCCAAGGTCAGGATAATTTCGGGGGACCTCTTTGAAGTTTTATTATTACAAAAAATATGCATATTGCAAAGTGTTGTCCTTTAAAAGTGAAGTCAATATTTAAATACATTATAGTATCATGCAACCAATTATTATTCTACTTATTGTTTTAGAAAAATCAAAAATATTAAATACTTGAAGGTTTTTCTGAAATAATTCAAACTTGTGACATAAGAAACAAAATGTACAGGTTTGCAGACAATTTTGTCCCCCCCCCCCCTGAAATAATGGGCCCCATGCCCTTTCCCTGTAGGCCTAGGCAATGGTCAGGGCCTGACCGGTATAACAAGGACTTTAATTACTTCAGATTTTTAGTTATCACCGCACACCCCGGATTATGTACACTCTTAAAACAAACGAGTGAAATCCACTCCAGTAGGAGAAGTGCATTTTCGACACTGGAAAGGAGTGGATATTAACTCAGACTGAGCTAAAATCACTCGTTTGGAGTGATCCTGTCGGAGGTTTAACACACAAAGGATCCACTCCAAAAGAAGAAGTGCATTTTCCAGACTGGAGGAGTGAAAATTACTCAGTCTGAGTTAAAATCGCTCGTTCGTTTTAAGAGTGTAAGAGTGTCGTCAGAGAGAGTCTTATTCAAATATTATTTCAACCAATTCATTCATTGTTTTTTACAACCCCAAAGCAAACTATGTTTGCATATTTGCACCCCTCCCCCTTGTTGTACAATAATAACCATTGAATAATGTAACACGTGATTTTCTCTGACAAAGCTTCCAGGACCGTTGCTCTTTAAGATTGGTCCTCCCTTGTATTTAGGATTCCTTTAATACTACCACAGTCCTTACAAGCTATTCCCATTGGTATTATGTACTTTAATACTTCCTATTAAGCTTTAAAATAGATAAATAGTACATTAAAGAAGTTAATAAACTTTCACCAAAAATGTAAAAAAAAATATGTTAATTTCACAGTAAAAACTTATATTTGCAGAAATATACCGGTTTTTTTTTCTTTATCAGTTTTATCTCTGTCTATAAAGAAACGGAATATCCATTAAAATTACAAATTAATCGCATAAAATAAACAGATTTCTCTGTAAATTATACGATATTTTTCTGGTACATCAGCTGAAGATTTTTTCAGTAAAAACAACACACTTTTTTTACAATGCATGCCGATCACGTTTACTTTCTTTGTAGTGAATTTCTATTTTGCATCAATCAAATAAACGAAAGTTATTTCTAGTGAAATTCAATGTGTGCTTGTCATTTAACAAATTATCTTACCTTTTGTTTTGTTTTGGAATCAATCACTATATGGAGACATTCGAAACAGGCGAATTAGTTTTACACTTGGTTGAATTTTTCGTTCCACTCGATTTGTTTAAACGTATGCAGAGCAGCGTTTAGACGCATCTTCACTTACTATTTTGATGAAATAAAGAGTTTTGAAACATTGAAGATACATCCAAATAGATACTTAATATTACAATGTCATTTTAAAAAAATCTATTTTATGTGTTTAACTATTAAATTTGGATATACTTTATTTTGTATGAATCCACTTATGCATTAACTTAGTAAATTCAATGCATTCTGCAACGTTTATTTTCCTCTACTATTACAACATCGAGATGCGTAATTTTATTGACATGAAATAAATGGTCCAATTAAGAATTAAAATAAATAGGACTAAAAAATAATTAAATGTTCATAGCTAATTAATCAAAAAAATATTTTAAAAAGGAGTATTTCTTATGATGTCACGCTCTCCATACTGCGATTTCATTGGTTGTTTGTTTTCTTTCGGTTCTACGTGAAACAAGCCCAGTATAATAGTGCTATGGGAATATTTTTTATATGAATATGATCTCATAATACGATATCATTGGTTGGATTTATTTAATACGATATCGTTGGTTGTTTCGTTTTCTTTGACAAAGTGTTTTAACCAGCTCAGTGGTTTTTTATAACGTCTCGCTCTCCGAACTGCGATTTCATTGGTTTTTTTATGTGTTAAAACTTGTTTTTACATTCTATAGTATGAAACAACTTAGGCTTAACTTTCGTACAGTTTAACCCTCTAATGCATGAGTATCTTTAATACTCCTACATTAAGGGAAAAATACTGAAAAAAATTTAACTGCATTAAAATTTAAATAATTTTAATTTTTTAAAAAAATTTCCATATGACAAAAACCAATGACACAATTCCGATTTTGATAATAATGACTAGAAAACTACTAAATGTATTATTCAAAATAACCATTTTTAACTATAATTAATTTTTCAAAACAATTTATTTGTATTTAGTATACTAATATTATTATGCTTTGAATACTGCCAAAAACGTAATTTCACAACAGTTAATAACCTCACTCTTTAATTTCGAATACACTTTTACTACTGCCATCTATGAGGATTATTAGTAACTAAAACTTCAAAATGGAATGTAATAGATGAAAAAAACACAAATTTGTCGAGAGGGAGCTCTAATTTTATAGAATAAAGTGGATTATGTTACTTTTTACCAAATGGCAACATTATGCTTTAGAGGGTTAAACATTTTGCAGTTGCAGCAAATTAATGCATTTTTGCAGTTGTTTATTTTAATCTATTACAACATCGAGATGCATAAATTCATTGAGCTAAATATTGTTCTTATTCACTTGAGATTCACTTCACTTCAACAATATGATTAGATTTTTATAATGCCATTTAAGTACAAAAAAAATGAAGGTAAGCAAAGCATTTTTTAAATGTTCTTTTAGTATGCTATCATACTGAAATTGTTCCAAATTTCAAGAAAAAATAATAGTACTATTTGGTTAGTATTTCAAAATAATATTCCCACTTTACATGAATTTCTTTCATTTACGTATCCATATAGATCCGTGATCCAAGAACTGATTTTAAATTTCATTAAAAAATGACCTGCATTCCATATTATTCATAAGGTTTATTAGAACAACAATTACTTTCGCATCACATTTCATTTTCAACCACGAGATAATATTTTTTTCTCATTTTGTAGACCAAAGAGAAGCCCTTAATTAGTAGGCTAAGACTTTTATTTTTCAAAACTCATGATATGCGCAATTTGATGATCAGATTCTATTTAATTCCAGCTCCCGATATTCTTATTAGCCAACAAATTCATGCGTATCAAGATTATTTCGCGATATTCCTTATTCTTGTATCGAAATACGAATTTTTGTTCTTGTATAAAATGAAATAAGATTTTTTTTTCTCACGGTTAAAATATATCATCTTATTTGGGAAAATATCTTGCTTAAGAGGATTTGATTTGATAGCAATAAAAGATGTGACAGGCATATCATATAAGTGGGTTATGCGACATTTTATACTTTTAGAATTTGGTTATGTGGTCATTCTTATTACACTATTTCTATAATATTGGAACCAAATAGATTAAGATTCAATGATTTGTGTTATATATACTCCTTGATATAGAATTTGTGTGTATTTTAGAATTTGTTTGTGTATTTTAGAATTTATGTGTTCTAAATTATAAAGATATTTCAATTTCATTCGATTCAAAATCCATCAATGAAAAAAACTGTTCTAAAACTTATTGAAATGTCTCTGAATCAAAAATACAAAAAGAAAAAATGCCTTTTCATAATTTTACCTTAGAAGTGAGATCTGATCTTGTTGATGTTCTACAAATATATTGATAAATCAATCTGTAAACCAATATGAATTTTTGTGTGAACCAATTCTTCTTTAAACTTGGTGAATAGAGCACAATAAAAGATGAATTCAAATAAAATCAACAAGGCTTGATTGTCAGCCCTTAATACAATCAAGTTTATCCATGTGTAGTATTTCGGGGGAATAAGCCAACTGGACCGGGGGTCTCCAAACCAAGATGCGTCAGTGTTGATCCAATGGAGCAAAAAAATATTTTCTAAGCCACATTTCTCCGGCTGCATTGAATATTTTTAATGTGATAAATGTAGCTGATTTGCAGGTCCCGAAAATTCCACTTTTTGAAATTGGTTCAAATATTTTTTAAATTTTCAATAAATAAAATTTGATTTGACGCAAAATATTAGAAGCAATTTCAAAAAATGCGATTGTAGAGACCTGTAGGTTATCTACATTTATCATTTAAAAAGAAAACCGTTTGTAAATATATTCAATACAGACAGCCGGAGAAATGTGGCTTAGAAAATAATAAATTTTTAATAGTGTCTTAATATTTTTTTTCCCTATCGATTTTACTAGCACTTAGGCACTTTGGTTTGGAGACCTGCGGTCGATCATGCTCATTCGCCCTTAATCCATGCAATCATTGAAAGACCGACATATTTCCATTAAAATGGGTAAAAAGTCTTCAGCCGAAATCGAAGATAATTCTTAAGAAATAAGAGGATTTGGCGACCGATGAAGTCTTAACACATTATTTGTTTGCCCTTTGCACCAGATTAATAATGCTTTCTTCACACAAAGGCTTCTTTTGTTACCACTAACTGGACACTGAATTTGAATGATAGAATGAGGTTAGAAAGAAGGAATTATCACAAAAGTGGAACCGGCGTAAAATTACATAGTTAAGCATTTGACTAATTTTTTGTTTACATTATCTGTTTCTTAATCTTTTAACAATTTAGTTTTTCTGATTGAGTTATTCGAATTGTTTAAATTTAAGAATATTTCTCCATGGTTTTTCAGGCAAATGAAACAATTTATATAAACAATTGGCATTTCTCGTGTTTTGAGTGGCAATAGAAATGCCGAATGAAAATAAATTCTTTCTTGAGTCTAGATAGGTTAATCAGAATAAATTTTCAATTTTTGTGTGTTGGTTCAATTGAGCAACGTATAAATAACATCCAACAGTTTGTTAACTATAAATACCGTACTATATATTTTTGTGTGTGGCTAAAATCATTATATTTGCTTTTAAATATACACAGTGCTTAAAGTTGATTAAGTTTTTTTCTATTATTATTTTTTTAAAAATTTATTTTAACAGATGATACTTGGTAGCTTTACTATGAATTTTACCAGAAGTCAATGAAAATTAATCTAAATATGTTAAGTATAATGAATACTATTAAACTGATAGTTTTAAACATTGAAAAAATTCTTATTTTGACTTTTATCTTTTTGAATTTTTTATATTTAATAGAAAAAATAATTTTCTTACAAAATTTCAAATTTTTTTTTCTAAAAAACTGATATTACACTAATGTACCGAAACCACTGACCCGAAAGTTTCAGTTTCGGTTTCCCAATCAACTATTGTAAGAAGTTGAGATGTGTAAAGCTACTTATTATCACTCCATTAAAAATATTGTTTAAAGAAAATGTGAATAATAATGAAAATACTATGCCAGAGTAAAATATTCAGTAATTTTTCTTTAAACAATAAAATAACTAAGATTTTACTGAAAATCATAAGGGAAATTATTTTAAAATTTTATTGAAATTTGCCTCCTGTCAGTTCTCAACAACTCAACTCGTCTCTCACGTTTTTGTTCTGCAAAATTTTGAACTTCGAAAAATTGAATTATTAAGTTTAAAACATTGCAATTATTTTTAAAATTGACATATATAGTCGATTCACATTAAATTAACCATAACTTGAATAAACGATAGATCTATCAAAGTATGTTTTAAACATGTCTGTGTCGCCTGATGCACACAGTTTCTGCTTGAATAAAAACCACGTTGCTCCCACTGTCGATTCTGTACGCGAGGAATTCCGAAAGTATCTTGAAAATGAAGCAGTTACGAATGTTCTTACCGGAGTTTTAAAGGATTTATACGAAAAAGAGACCAAGCCAACTGACCCCTTGAACTTCGTGATCACCAAAATCGGAGCTCTGAGTTTTGACGGAAGAGAAATCGCATCTTTGAAAGACGAGATACGAGACCTTCGCGCACTCATCAAAGATTTGCAGGAAGAAAATGGGTATTTGAAAGAAAAATTGGAACAGCAAACCCAAGAATAACTCTGTTGACTTGTCTACAACTATTCTGAGGAGCACCTATTTGTGTTTTTGTTCGTCAAAATGGTTCGAGTCAAGTACAGATACATCCTAGCCGAAATAGTATCTGATGCTCACAAAAATAAGCTCAAGTTTCCTCTTGGAGAACATGAATTGAAACAGAAAATCTTGAACTGCGTGCAAGAAACCCACGGAGATTATGGCCTGGCCTGCATTCAGCCAGGATTTGCCATAAAGATGTACAACCCTGCCACTAGGATCTTCATCATTAGAGTCCGTCGAGGTTTCCATTCGGTTCTCGGGACAACACTGCCACTGGTATCTTCTGTTGGGAAAGTACAGCTCAGTATTCGTACCATCCACTTGTCGGGTACCATACAGTACGCTTATAAGCGTCTCCTTGAATTCGACAGACAGAAGCTGAATGGGATTATTTGTGATCACCGGGTGGCACAGACCACCAAAGATGAACTAGCTGTGATGACCGAAAATTGCCAAAAGCGACTGGTGGAGAAATAGTTTGATGCTGAATTAATTTTGAACAAGACGTTTCCTATGTTATATTTTTAGTTAAAAACCTTTCTAGTTATAAAATGGAAGCTCTACATTGTATCAAGCAGTTAATTTCTGATGTAATTTATATATTTTGTGATCACCGTTTGGCGCAGACCAAAGATGAAGTAGCTGTGATGACCGAAAATTGCCAAAAGCGACTGGTGGAGAAATAACTCGATGTTAAATTACTTTTGTACAAGATGTTTCTTATCTAATTTTTTAAGTTATTAACGTTTCTAGTTATGAAATGGACACTATATCATGCGGTTGTTTTGATTTGATAGATTATGTTAAATTTTCCCATTCAAAGTAATGGTGGGGCTTATTTTCTTATAATTTGTTACAAGTATCCTCTGTTGTTTTTTTAGTTAAAATAACTTTTCTAGATATGAAGTCGACATTGCACATTATTTCAAGCAGTTGATTTTTGATTTAATATATTTTGTAAAATTTTCCCATTTAAAGTGCTGGTGGGGCTCATTTCCTTTAATTTATGACTTGTTTAATTTATGACTTTTGTTATCACACTTTTTTTTTTAAGTTCACATGTGTATAGGATTTCACATTATGAAGTTATGTGAATGCTAAATCTTACAATCATATCAGATGAACTTTTTCTCCTTTATTTAAATACTCTTTTTTGAAAGAATACATTGCTTTCTTTCGTTGAATTGTTAATATTCCCTTCCTAATATAGTTATCACTCTTTTCAATAGCTTCACTTTTAAATAAATCATAAATAAAAGATTTGTAATTAAGTTTTATTTGTTAGAAATATCTACAAATGTTTTGTTTATTTGATTTAATGAAATTGTTTTTTTTTTTGAGTCCGACTTCAATGTGATCAAAGTGTCTAGATCCATTAAATCTGTTATACTAGTTAAATTCAAATATGTAAAGATACTAAACTGTTAAAAATGAACATTTATTTTGTCAGTTTTTTTGAATAAATATAAGTTTATTACATTGTTTTGTTGTTCAATTTTTACTGATTATGAATTGCATGACTATTTTTAATAGATAATTTTACAATATATTTTTGAAAAATGAATAAGTTTTCTCCAAATAACATAGTGTACATCTTTTAGTTTTGCAAACTGGCAGTTATTAAATATATCTCCAAGGAGTTCTGCTGAGCACTTGGCTTAAACTTAACATTTGTAAGCTCATGTTGCTTACAACCAACCTATCAGTTTATAATATAAAAAATATTGATAGTTTAAAAATGGCTCTCAGTTCTGGGGAATGTGCCGAGTCTGCGAAGGCTTGACCGCCAACGTTGCAGCATCATTGGAGAAAAAAAATGATAGTTTGCGAATTATTACTTATGTATGTTTTTTAATCAAATTATAATATCTTAAACATATTTAGTGTAGCATACCTTGCATCCCAGAACTTAACAGTATTTTATATTAGTTTGATTTTTTTAAAGAAAAGTTTTATAACCTGCCGTGTGAGTAGCATAAAATTTTTCCTCAAAATTAAAGTTTTGTACTGAGAATTTCACTAGTTAAATTGTGACGTGGTATTGCCCATATAAAGGTCGAGTTAAAAAACCAAAGTATAACTGAGATAAAGGATCAGTGAGGCCATTTCTTTGAATACTTCATAACTTGAATTTACTATTATCAAAGAGTTTCGCAAATAGTCACTAGTGTAGTAAAATAAAATATATGTAGTAAAGTAATTATGTATTTATTAAAATAATTTAATATTTTTAGTGATGGATGCATCAAGTAAAATGCCAGAAGGAATCCTTTTTGGGACTTTTTCAACTTTTGGTTCATTCGACGAATGCATCGCCATAAAAACTCCTAAATCCAATATGCAAATTCCATACACCGGCAAATATTGCTCAATCAACATCCAACCAGCCTTGCCTGAAAATGAACGTCATTTCACAATTCAGAAGGCTTTCCGCAGGTATCCTAAACTGCAAAAAGTGTTTAAGGTAAATATATATTTTAATATCAAAAGAGTTCTCTTTTTATATATTTTTTAAAAACATGCATAATTTTTTTTTAGAAAATATTTTTAACTACTAATGGTTTTAAATTAAGCCATTAAATAACATAACTAGTAAAAGTATCACTAACTATTTTTCAAGAACAACAGATTTTTGCACAACTAGATCAGAAGCCATTATTTTTTTTAATTGCTTGAACATTTGTATATTTAGGATTTAATGATTCTGGAATGCTATTTTGCCTTTGTGTTAGAATTTATAATTTTCATTTCATTTTAGAATAAGTTTTTTTTAACGGTGAATGTAATCCTAACATGAAACGAAACAGTGACTACTTATGTTTTTTTATGAATTTGAACATTATTTTTAGATTATATTTCTAAATTTGTTGCACAATGTTTAAAATCAACTTGTTTGCATTGACAGGAAATGAATATTGAAGAAGATACAATGGCTTATTATTACATTTTGAAGCACCGAGTAGGCTTGTGCCTCCCCTCCACTTGCAGTCTCGATGATGTTCATAATGTTACGGAAAAGTGTAAGTAATCAAATTTTCATGTACTATTAATTTATAGTCACCAATGGATGTATATTGTTAGTTTTTTAAAGCTTATCTTCCTACCTCTTTGAAAACACAAAATTATGTATGAAAACAACGCAAAATATTGTATTAGGGAAAACCATGTATTTTCCTCGACCTGCACTCACGAGCAATATGCAGATTCTTTCAATTTATTGATCACACCATCATCGGCTGCGGGATTCGTCTTGTGATGTAACGGGGTGATCGCATCCGCTAGCAGTCGATGATAGGTGTGACATAATTTCTAAGTGGGGGCTTAACGGTTGCGTTGGGTGCCTATTCAGGTGTTGGCTCGTCACCTGACTGTGGTTCTAAAATACGACGCCCGTCGCCAATAGCCCTCGTGTAGCTTTAGTGCGACGATAATCCAAACCAAACCCAAACTCTAAGTGGGGGTATTTCTGCCATAGTGGGGCTTAAATACTCTTACCTGAAGATTTTTGTGATTGTGATGATATCTTTAAAATCTTAGGAATTTCTCTTCGAATTTCAATGAATCAAAAACTGCTGTGGTTCTACCTCTATCTAGTCATATTTAACTATATTTTCAATAAAGTTTACGATGTTAAGAAAATCAGTAACTTTATTTCAATTCTGCTCACAGTTAATCTAATATATATAAAAAGACTTCCGATCAATTATCCTTTAAATGTCATTGATATATTTACTCATTATAATATAAATGAAAGTTATGGCTAAAAAGTATGGTGATCTGCTATTATCAAGTAAATGGTTGCATTTTTTACTACATTTTTCTTTGTAATTTTCAACTGCCTATTGCATGTTTTAAAGCTTGACCTAGTAAAGAAATACAAGGGTTACAATGTCAGTTCCAACAGTTAAAAGTAATTGCCTTTTTTCAAATTTTATTGAAACACGTTTTATGCTTTTAATATTTTTCGACGCCATACCAAGGCCAAATTCTTAATTTTAAAATTTAAGTCTGTTCTGTTCTTCTATAACGTTCTTTTCTTCTACTGAAAATGAATGGAAAGTGAATTAAAACCCTCTGAAGTCATAATACATCTACTGTTGTTAATAAACACATGCTTTAACCATTTTATTGCAGTGGCTGAAGATCTCATGATGAAGATATCAGTAGCACGTTGTGAAACCTCAGAAAAACCTAGCTTTACCAAAGGTCAAATTATCACAATGTAAGGCAAAACTTCTTTACTGTACCAACTCGAATTTAAATTCTATTTTAATTTAAAGTTTATGGTTTATAATTTGTTTACATAACAGTGGCTATTCAAGGATTGGCTTGTAAGAAATTTTCCAAGCTCCCTTACAAAAAGATTGTATCCAATTATCTGAGTTTATTTCTAAATTAATAAGAAAACTAGATTCACCAATTAATTTAATAAAATTAGATGTTTCCTGATATTTTTTTTACTTATTAACTGTTTCCCTTTTTTCTTTAGAGTAGTTTTATACTATCTTTATTAATATGAAATCAATGTTAAAACATTTGAAAACAGTTTGCTGACCTTTCTCTATGTCTTGAATAAATGAATTCTGGTTATCTGAATTTTTTTTAAGGGGCCTTTTTTTATGCTTAGAACAGCTATGATATCATGGTTGGTATTGATTAGGCGATTTGGATTACGTTTCTAAGCAACAAAAAACCTCAAATGTGGTAAACATTCCACTTCATATTGCATACAGGGGCTGAGGAGCCCAGTCGGTTCGGCACTCGCCTAGCATGTGAAAGGTCCCAGGTTCGGGTCCGGGCATTGCCAAAATAGTTGCCGACCTATAAACGGCTCATGCAGCCAAAAATGTCCGCAAATAATACCCTTTGTAAGGGAGTGCACGTTAAATATCCTTCAAAGTCCTATTGCTGGGTACAATGTCGCCCTTAACGGTTGCGTTGAGAGCCTATTCAGGTGTCAGCTCGTCACTTGACTGTGGTTCTAAAATACGACGGCCATCGCCGATAGCTCCCGCGTAGCTCTAGTGCGACGATAATTCAAAACCTAACTAATCATATTGCATACAGCTCGATAGGTATACCAATTCTACGTTACATTTTCAAGCTTGACAAATATCAGTGGGCAGGTAAACTGCAGTAATCGCAACAATGAGTTGTGCCATTTTTAATCTAAAAAAAATCCAGTATGTTTTCTTAATTGTTAGACTAATTGAGTGCATGCAACAAAATGGTCGAAGTCATTATGGAAGTTACTGCAGTTTACATGCCCACAGCAAAGTAATGAACAGACTGGCCATTATAACATCTATTCCAAATGCTTCAATCTTCTAAACAGTGACTGCTGTAAATGTACTTAAAATATAATATTATTAATAACTTAAATTATTATAGGTTTGGAATTTTTATGGCATTTTTTGTCGTCTTCGTTGGTACCATTCTGGACCTATTCCTTCGGCACAGGTTGGATCATGACATGGATATTGAAGAAGTTGTCCGGAAAAAAAGTCTGTCAATTTAGAATCGCTTTTTATAAATTTTTTAAATTCTATATTTCTGTAAATTCTTTGCTCCAAAAGTACACACATGTGGACTACAGTAGAATTTGCTTCACCACTTTATTTTATAATTTTTCTTAATACTAACTGTCCCATTAATTAGATTGTTCAAACTTTATGAAAATATCAATACCCAAGCTGCTGATTATTAATTGTATAAAAAAAAATGGTGTAACAAGAGAGTAGATCAGATTTAGAAGGTCTTTAAGAAAAACTTAATTTTATTTTAGCAGTAAACTTATATGATAATTTGCATTAAAACATGCTAGAATAGACTATTAATTACAATTAACTGACAGAGCATTTTTGTTTATTCATAGCACATAAAAAATGAGTATTTTTACTGCTCAAAACCTTAAATTCCTTTGTAATGACATGCTCCTCTGCAAATGTTACACAATATTATTTTTTAATTACTTGCAAAAACACACTTTAAAATATATAATGGTTTTAAAAATGTTTAGGATATTTTTCGGGAATGAAGTTTTTAAGTTATTTGCAATTTTAAGATCTGTTACTAATGTTTAAATTTATCGTTTCAGGTTTCCTGAGACAATTCAGCTATGCCTTTTCAGCTTACAGAAATTCATGCAAAATTCTTAATACATCCATCCCTTCTTATCATCTATCATCGATACATGGAATCAAGTTTTTAAGCATAACATGGATCATGTTGGGTCATGTTTATTATTGTAAAGATTACTTGACAGTCGGTATGTATTTTGGTTACATTAGTTATTTGAGCATGTACCATTTATTTTATACTCTTTCTGATCACAATGCAAGCTTTGAAAACTCTTTCTTCCCCTTCCCCCTCATGTCCCAGTAGCACAACAATTTTGGCCAATCGGCCAAACTTGCAGAATATTGGATGAAATCGATCATTTTCAACCGATTTTAACCAGATTTCCCCGTTCTTTAAAGTTTCATACCGGAAATTACGAAAAGTGCAATCTTATAGTATTTTGCAAGCGTAAGAGGCAAATATTATGTTTTGCAATATTTTTCAATCAAGAATTTTGATTGTAAATTTTGTTTTCAAATAATATTCAAATTATAACCAATTCTTTGAGGTTTCATACCGGAAATTACGAAAAGTTCAATACTTAATTTCACTGCAATCTAATAGTATTTTGCATGTGTAAAAGGCAAATATTATTTTTGGCAATATTTTTCAATCAAGAATTTTGGATTGTAAATTTTGTTTTCAAGTAATATTCAAACTAATTATGCGCCCTGACATTGCCCAGCGCCGGTAAAACGTAGTCCCTTATGCATTGGGCGATGGGTATGGAAACGAGATTGGCCAATACTGCTGTGCTACCTGTGGGGGGTCTTCTAAGAAATGGTGTGAGCATCGCTGTTTATATCCCCCCCCCTACTTTGGATTTTGTGGTGAATTTGGAGCCTCAAACAAAGTTGGTTTAGATTAGTGGCCCTTTTGCTGTTTCCTGAAAATCTACACAGAGGGTAGGTTTTTTTTTCCATGCATTGTGATCGAAAGGAGTATGGTAGATAGGCTTTCTAAAATATTTCATAAATAATTACTTTCTATACATTTTTAGTAAGAAAAAAATATTTATGTGCTGTGTTATAATCTTTTGACAACAATATTATTATATAATAGTGATGGAACCAATCGTTTTTTTATTCTTATTATTTAAGTTTTGAAATATAATTTGAGGTGCAAATTTTTTTCAATTGTACAAAATTTTTCCAATTATACATAATTTATTCACTTATATAAAAATATACCTAGTTGCTTTTTATTGCATTTATTTTTTTTCAGTGACACCTTTCAAACACCATTTAAAGTAATAGTAACCTATTATCTTATGTGATCTAAAAATGCATATCTTTTATCTAATACTACTTCACATAACTATAGCAAAAGTTATAATTATCGAGTATATTTAAAACAGTGAATAACTAATATACTGTGTGAATATCTAATTTTAAAAATTTAAAAAATATAAAATTATTGTCATATAATATTTTATTTACTATTAACCTTTTTAAAATGTTTTTCAAATGCTAAGGTTTCACTATTTTCATTTCTTGTTATTAATAATAAAAATATATCTATAGTTTTGTATATCTATAGATTTTAATAAATTTCTATTAACAGGTTATTAAAAAATAATTTTAAACAAGATCAATTTTTTTATTTTAGCTGGTTTAAATAAAGTTCGAGACCTTGGAGCAAATTTAGCATTTCAAGTAGTTTTAAATTCTGGCTTTGCTGCTGATACATTCTTCTTTTTAAGGTACATTTATATTATTTTGTTTGAAATATTGAGCTGTTTGTAAATAGGAATATAAGCAAATACATGGGAAAACAGGGTCATAATTAGTGATGTTACTCAAGGGCTTCCTATAAAGCTTATGAATGGAATCGCTATTAATTTGGTGATTTCAAGGGAGACAAAATCGTATACAAAATACTAAAATATATTTTAATTTAAGTATTCATTGCCCCGTTAAGTTCAAACCTTGCATGAAAATTTTTTAAAAAAATCAAAATTCTTTTTGATGCCATAGCTTAAAATTGTAACATTTAATTATAATTTCTCAAATTAAAAAGTAATAATTTTGCTGTGAATAAAAAAGTTGTAATTTTTATAACTTAATTTTGATATTAAGTTGGAAATACAGCTTACACATTGAATTATACAGTGATGCGAAATTTCCCCTAAAATAAATTTTTAAAAACAAATTTTTGCTGATTTTTCTTCCTGTTTCATCAACAGCCTCTTTAAGAAATTAATAGAAACTCTGTCCCTTATTTTGCTCCATAGAAAGCTCTGAGTTGCCGTCATGCCCAACTTGTGTACTGGTTTAAAAAATGATTTATGTTGTTACTTTACCAATTTGTATAAATGAACCCATTTCCTCTTCAGTGGACTCTTGGTGGTATACTCTACTTTCCAGTACTTGGAAGCGAGTGACGGGAAGTTTTCGATTGTTGGTTTTTACATCAAAAGATATTGTAGGTTCGTATTATTGCAACAAAGGTTATTATTACTTTGCTTTCATCTAAATTGTAAAAAAATAAAGACTAAAATAGTAAAATTTCATGATTTTGGGTCACTACAATAGACATTATACAAACTTTAGTTTTAATTGTGTACTTAAAACTTAGGGTACTATTGATGAAATTTGATCTCAACATTAACATTAGCGAGATTAATTGTAATCTGAGCTCTAAGATTGTGCCAAAAATATGGCTTTTAGTTTCAGATAATTTGTTGAGTCTGCAAAAATCCTGATCTGCTGAATAACAAATGCATAAAAAAACTAATTGAAGCTAGTTATTTCGTAAAATAAGCATGTTTCATGTCTTGAGTGTCAATAGTTCCACAGGAATGAAAATAAAGTTAAATTGAGGGGCTTAGTGGAAGAACGTGCTAAGTGACATCTTTGAAGAAAATGGAGATTTTTGTGTCCAACAGATTTAACAAGCACGTACTTCGAGTATACTCAGTGGGTCTTCGGTGGTACCGGGACTCGATCGCCAGACCTTCAGATCCTGAGATTAAGATACTGACCACTAGGCTCCCCACAGCCCTTTGAGTGAATCTTGAGTAGCTGTTTAATGAGAAAGATAAATTTGCATTTACAGGTTAACGCCAGCATTTCTAATGCTGTCTGGTGTGATATTGCTCGGACCGTTGATCGGAAGTGGACCGGTTTGGAACGAGACTTTGGAGCCATTCGTGAAGGGATGCGAGAATTATTGGTGGACCAATTTGTTTTATTTCTCCAATTTTGTGCCAACTGCCAAGACAGTAAGTTGATATTTGTATTTAACTTGATTCATATCTACCTGTTTGATTGCCTGGACATTTTTTAAGTTAAGGGTAACTTATCTCTATACATTTCAATGAGAAGACTTTTAAACTTATTTCTGAATAAAAGATCTGACAGATAGTTATAGAAAATATATTCTGAATCAAATACCTCTCACGAAAATGTTCTCAAAAATTCATAATAACACTATTTAGGAGTTAAATTAGAATGATTAAATTGAGTAACATTTTAAAAGAGTTATAAGTTACAATTTTAAAATTCTTTTGAATATATTATATCAAGAATTTGAATTAGTAGTTTATCATTTAGTTTGTTCATCAGCAAGATTTTTTAAAAAAAAAATTCATATTTTAGGTTCCCCTCTTAACTGATTCTGATCAGCTGCTTTAAAAGTTCAAGATGTTAAACCAACAAACTTTTAATTTTCAAATAATATAACCGCTTATGCTTTAAAATGTTCAGAAATTTTTGTAAATCTGATTTGTTAAGTTGAAATGCTTTTAACTTTTTTTTAATTATATTTTAGTGTGTGCCTCATGGATGGTTCTTATCTTGCGACATGCAATTTTACCTTATATCACCATTAATTATTCTTGGATTGTACAGGTAATTAAGTTTTAAAAAAATAAGGAGATATGTTATTTATCCTTAGAAATTAATTTTTTTACATCGGGGAGCTGGCCCTATTGGACATTTCTATTCTTGCAGCCCTATAAAGCATAGCCTTTTAATTCAAGTTGTCATAAGGTAACAAATTACAAACATTGGCCAGAAATTCGCATTTTGTTGAATGTTTAAAATCCATAAAAGTTCCAGTTGATCATAGTGGGCAGTCAGGCACCTCGAGATGTCCCTGAAGATATCATGACCAGGATTAGTTATCAGATTTGATAATGTTCAGATTTAATTATTATATAAATTATTTATTATTATATTAATGAATTATTTATTTACAATTTTTTTCTTATCTTTTTTTTTACAGGCGACCAAATTTGGGTCTCCTTCTTATAGCGTTGGGCATCATCTCCTCTATGGTGTCCACAGGATTTCTCACTTTTATATACAGTTTGCCTCCTGTTTCTCTGTTCTCGCTTCCTGATCCAAAGTACCCATTTAATTAATTAAAAAAAATTATATATCTTTAAGAATACATTTTCTATTAAAAAAATACCATAAATGAAATATGATTTATGAAAATTTTATGATGATTTCGTAGTGAAAAAGTTTTCACTGAAACAATTCTGGTCAAGGTAGTTTTAAATGATTAATTTCTAAAAAACGAATTAATGATTAATTACTAAAAATAAAACGAACAATAGAATGAACTTTGTTTATTAATGAGTGCAATTGAAATATCAAAAAATGAAAAGCGATTGAAGTTGTACATAAGTTAATTTAATATATGACATACTTTTTGGTCAATTAAATATAAATTATTTTTGGCTATTTTTAAAGCTCTTTAATAGGAAATAAACAGCATGAATAATCAAGCAAGTAATCAATAAGTAGTTATGAAGATTGAAACATGTGAAATTTAAAAGTTTTATTTCCTTTACTAATTTTTAAACTTGCAAGAAATGAGCAAGCAATGTTTATTAGTTTATTAAGTGATGTTACCCCTTTTTTGCAAAATGCTTGTTTGTTTTACGTAAACAAATATCAAAAATAATCTCATTTATTGCAGAGATATCAATGAATACTTGGACACCATGGGATACAAGCCGTATGCCCATTATGCCCCCTACTGCATTGGAATGGCAGTTGGCTTTTTCCTCACAGCTAAACAGAAAATTACTATCTCTAGGGTATCAAAAAATTATTCTTTTTGTAGTTCTATCAAAAGCATTGAAGTATAATTTATAACTTTTAGCTTTTGCACTAGTTTATAACGTAAAAGGTGGAAGGTATTATAATCGTCCTGTCCATCTGTCTGACCGTCACCCACTTTCATAGCCAAACTACAAATGCTACGGACAAGTGTGATTCATCAAAAAATTCAGCGCCTCAAATATAGAATGTATTGAAAATTTAAGAAAATTATTCAAATTCAAAGTATTTCAATTATTTAAAAAACTGCAAAATTTAATGCTCATTTTTTTTATTCATAAAACTTGCAAAAAAAGGTGAATTTTTACTTTTTATGTTTTTTTGACTCCCAAAACCTCCTGAAAGGATTTTTCTGGTAGTGAAGAGGATATTATAGCTATTGATGTATATCTATTATTGCATTACATATGCTGCCCTTAAAATAATGCCCTTTAAATTTTTATCTTAATTTAATTTATAAACAAATGAATACTTATAATATATTATTTTTTAAAGCAGTTGTTTATAATACTGTCTCTTATCTTATTTTCAGTGTATGCAAGCTTTCGGCTGGATTTTCACCGTCACAACCTGCCTGCTTGTTGTGTATGGAACTTGGGAATGGAACAGCGGGAACTTGCCAAACTGGTCCGTGTCTGTCGCCTATGCCACGTCTAGCAGGACCGTTTGGACCGTAGGGGTGGCCTGGATAACTGTTGTGTGTTACGCTGGTTATGGAGGTATGCGTTTGACAGATTGTTCAATTTCAAGTGATTATAATGATGTTTAAAATACAATTAGCTGTTTACGTATTATGGGATAGTATACATGAATTTGATTGATGAGAAAGCAGGATTTTGTATATAGCCCATTACCAGGCATGAAAGTTTTCCGCCTTTCGGCTGATTTCTGCCTTTTTTAATCTCATTTTGGCTGATCCTGAGATCGATGCAGAACCGTTGAGAAATTGTGACCCATATATATATGAGGGGGTCCTAAGATCAAACGGACGAGATTTTACTCTGTCGGCTATATTTTGATTCGACCTTCATTCAAATCAGTCAATCACTTTCTCTAAACGTGTCTCGTAGGACAGTGACGCAATGAAGGAGGCGGGGCTATTTCTTACGTGGGCCAATAAGAATAGCAGATTTAACAGTTAGATTTGGCTGTGTTAAAAATATCGAAGTAGTTTGGTTTGCTTGGCATCTTAGGGAATTTTAACTGTCAATAATAGCTTAATAGATCAGAAACAACTAAACTTCTTTTATTGGATTATTTATTTTCCAACGAAAGTTTCTATGGCCGACACAGGAAAAAGTAGTCCGCTCACCTTGTTCTCAAAACGGTACTCTTGTTTAATAATTGGTATCAATGGAAAGTGTTTTAAACGTTGTATTTTGTGCATTTCATGACTTATTGTTTCAAAAATCTCTTGGCGGTCTGGCGCTATTTTTAAATCGAAACTTAAAATTAAAAGATCTTGGAAATAAGTGTGTGAATAAATATTTGCTGCAAGTTTACTCGGTTTAAACTGCAGTTTTTATAATGCTTTCTTGAATTTATTTTTTTGTGAAATTAAAATTTTAAAATTTGAATAATGCATTAATTATACCTTTTTTGTGTATTAATTTCGTAGTTTTGATTTATAAAATTGGTATTTAAATGCTATTTTTAGAATTCTACTGCTTTGGAATTAGACGGGAACTGCTTTAAAATTATTCTGCTTTGTTAATTTCCAGAAAAATGAGTTTTATGAGTTTAGAATAGTGAAAAATGAGTGAACAGATTTTTTTTTATTAAATATAATTTAATATGGCATTGATATACAGATTTAAAGTAAAGCTTAATTAAGTTATTTATGTATTTTTATACGTGTGCATTTTATAGTAACTACTACAACTAATTTTTTATGGGTTTGCACCGATACGTCGTTACGCCGTTAGTGCGAAAAATTTCAATTCAAAGTTCAGCCTTTTTGGTTAGTTTGCACTTTCATGCCTGATTACATTTTGATACTGAATAAAGTTTTGGGTTTTATTTTAATTTTTGTGTGTGCTAAAGGGTGGTATAAATTTAAATCTGCATACATTGTTCTTCTGTCTCATATTGCAAATTTATTTTGAAATTTTTTGATAAAAGAATTTGGCATATTATATTTCATTTTTTTAAATATAAATTATTGGACCACCCTAACTAGATTAAAGTCAGGCCACTTCAAAGGGATTTATATCCAAAAAGATGGAACTAGGAAATACTTCAGCTGAGAAAACTGCCTCGATTCGGAACTGGATCCAAAACATATTTTCTCTTGTCTAGCCATCCTGCCAAAATTGCAGCAAATCACCAGCTCGCCCTACGAAGACAGTCTATGAGACCTTTGGTTCCATGTAATCTTTATCCATGGACACGACATCATCATCAATATATATCATGCCAACTGTACTGTGGCTCTAGTGTGATGTTAGTTCAATCAACCAACTTGCCAATATTTTAAATTTAACTTGATAATAACCATTTTCCGGATTCGGGATGCCAAGAGAAAGTTTAACATTTCCAACTTCAAAAATCCTATTATTGGTTCACATGACACAAAAATTCAGTAATTAAAAATCCGGTATCCTTGAGTTAAACCCAGAAAGTTGGCAGGTCTGCTCCTACCTAAATTACCTAAATAAATTATAGTTTATTTCTTTGTTATGTTATTAATTAAATAAAGCCACAATTTGTAACAAGGGTTAATATTTTTTTTAAATCAATCTATCTCTTTTCAGGCACCATAAATGATATTCTTTCTTGGCATGGATTCATACCCTTGAGTCGACTGACCTACATGGCATACCTGATACATCCCTTGCTAATGTATCTGTATGCTAGTTACATCAGGAGCCCAGTTCACTTTAGCCAGTATGTTTTGGTAAGTTACGTTTGTAAAAGATATTTTCTCATTCTTAAGATTTGTGAACTACTACACAGGCTTTAAAAGAATTAAAAATCTTTTTATAGAGTTACGATTATGACCAGAAACTTGCTGTTGGGTCCCAAGCATCGCCAAAATAACTGCCGACCTTTAAGCGGCCCGTGCAGCCCAAAATCTCTGACAAATAATACCCGTTTAAGGAAGTACACATTAAATATCCTTCAAAGTCCTAAATCTGTGTACGATGTCTCCCTTAACAGTTGTGTTGGGTACCTATTCAGGTGTCGGCTCGTCACTTGACTCTGGTTCTAAAATACGACGCTCGTTGCCAATAGCCATTTTGTAGCTCTAGTGCGATGATAATTCCAAATCTAACCAGAAACTTGCTGAATTAATGTCTTGGGTTTGCTGTGTTTTTTAAATACTTGAGGGGATGTTTAAAAGTGCACAAGAAGTGAATTCTCCATAATAATACAGTAAAACCTCTGAATACCGGACACTCGCGGTGCCGGACCTTTTGTCCGTTATTTGGAGGTGTCCGTTATTGGGGGGGGGGGGGAGAGGGGTAAATTTGTAATTTTGAAAAAAAAAACATGACTTAACGAAAGGTTAAAATTACTAATTAAACTCAAGAAAATAAATTTAATAACTTTGATTTGTAATACAATTAGTTAATGTTTGATTGTACTTTAAAATCTATGCAACTCAGCAAGATAAACATGCTTTAATTAAACGTTCTTTTTGAATTTTGCCGCCACTATATTTTTCGTTTTTGAAGCACAAAGTCTTGTCCGGAAATGCGGTAAAATAAACCATCCTATAAATGCCTAAAATAACCAGAAAGAAATATCACAGCCTATCTGCGTTTTTCCAACTCTAAAACGTTATGCAGTAGATCTCACACTTACCTTTTCTTTTCAGCAACATCCAAAATATCCATTTTTCTTTCAACGTTAACCTTTTTCTCCTTAAAGACATTATTTTACTTAATCTAAATCAGCTCTCGTTACTCGTTAGCAATTCGACTTTTTTGGATTATGAGCAATTAGAAATCGGACACAACGACTCCAGGAAAGCGGTCAAACAGGTTCAGTGGACTAAGGGGCGATTGCATTCACTCCCTCTCAATTCTCGGAAAGAGAAGATTTCGCGAATAATGGGGGAAATTGACATGGGGCGTGTCGAAACCATTGTAAAGCTATGGTGGTCATTCTAAGGGTTACTAGAAGGTCATAGAACAGTCACCAATACGTAGTTTAGAAATAAGAGAATGAGGGTGCAAAAATATTTGGATGCAAAAATGAGTTTTATTGGGATTGACAGCCGAATTAAATAAAAAGAAAATTAAAAATGCGTCCGCTATTTAGAGGGTCCGTTATTTAGAGGGGTTTACATTAAGTAACCTATGTAAAGGGACTGGGACTTGAGAAAATGTCCGTTATTTAGAGGTGTCCGTTAGAGGAGGTAACACTGTAGTATCTTTTTTCTAATGGGTGATTAAATCCTCAGTTATAACGCAAAAAATATATGTTTATATGATATTCAAACTGCCTTCTTTTAAAGTATTTTGTAAAAATTCATTTTCTCTATAGATTTAAATTTTGTTTTATTCATTAAAGATGCAAGTCGCCAAATTTGAAAGTTATTTCTCTCCTATGATAAAATATTGACCATAGAAGGAGAAAATAAATTACTACTAATAATATGAGTTCATAACACATATTTTACAAGATTTGCTAGGCTTCATATTCAAACTTGTTAAAAAATGTTACTCCTCTATAATGTTATAATCATTGTAGTCCCTTGACAGTCGTTATATCTTGTCTAGCCAGAATGCAAGCTTCGAAAAGACCTTCCCCCATCCCTTTGCTTGGGTTGGTTTTCTTCAAAATGATGAGCGTGTTTTCCCCCCACCCTAGTTGGGTTTGAACTGTACAGATTGTTGACCCCACAACAGAACCTCAATTGCGTTACGTTTAGAAAAGCAATGGTTCCCCCATTTCCTAGAAAAACAAGGGAATCGATGGGGGAAGAAAGTCTTTTTGGAGCTTGCATTCTGGCTAGACAAGGTATATAACCGGATTATACTGCACTTAAAATTGCATAAAGTTACTAGTTATCAGCAGCAATTTATAACTTAATTCCCAGGTTTTTGTGTGTTTAATTTACGTTTATAAACTTTCATAGGTGTACCTCTACTTTGGCCACCTGTTCATGACCTTCGGCCTGGCCTTCATCTTCTCCCTCGCGTTTGAGCTGCCCTTCCTCAACCTGGAGAAGATAGTCTCCAGGAGGCTGGACCAGAACAGGAGGAAGAGACGCGCCTCCTTCTCCCACCACAACACCAACTGGCAGCACCCCGAGTACCCCGAGCTGAAGGACTCGGTCGTTCTCATGCGCAGGAGGGCAGATTTTACGACACACAGATGAACAAATTGTCCCCTACATGTCTTGTAAAACTCTGGAAATGTCCTCTAAATCAGGGGTTCCCAACCTTTTTACACAATGTACCACTTGACTTTTTGAGAAATTTTGGTGTACCACCAGACCTAAATATTTGAATTAATGTATAAAATTCACTCTTCTAAGAGTTTTCAAAGGTTTTTTTTAAGAAAAAGCCTCTTTCTTCCACCATAACACAAACTGGCAACATCCCGAGTACCCCGAGCTGAAGGACTCGGTCGTTCTCATGCGCAGGAGGGCAGATTTTACGACACACAGATGAACAAATTGTCCCCTTCCCTACATGTCTTGTAAAACTCTGGGCATATCCTCTAAATCAGGGGTTCCCAACCTTTTTACACATGCATACCACTTGACTTTTTGAGAAATTTTAGTGTACCACCAGACCTAAATATTTTAGTAAACGTATAATGTTTACTCTTCTTAGAGTGTTCAATGGTTTTTTGAGTAAAATTTAAGAAAACTTCATATTTAATGGTTAGATATTTGTTTATTTATAACATGCCTTTAATAAAGGAGAAATAAAAAGATTAATAATGGTATTAATTTACAGTTTTGTTTATTACTTAGGTCTATAAACAAACAAATAAAAAATAGTGCAAACTCGGCAAAATTTAATCCGGAAATTAAAGATTTCTCTTTAAAATAATGTTAATGTTTAAAACAATGAGTAATATGTTTGCATGCTCACTGCCCATGCGTACAAAAACTATTGATAGCATCATGTTGGTCACATCACTCACGCGTACCACCGTTTATTATAAATTATAAAAAAGAAAACTTCAACAAGTAAAATTTTTTTCATTATATTGCTTAAAAGACAATATGCTACTGTAATGTCACCTGACACTAAATTTTATGATGTAGTCATCATGTAGTAATCTGGAAACCAATTATAAGTTAGGATTTTTGCTAACTTTCTTCTATATACTTATATAGTCCAATTTTTTTACATGGTCTCGAAAAAGCCTTAATTTTCTCTGCATGCATAGGTGGGAACCCTGTTTGGAAAGGCCATGATATAATGTCTGGTCTTGATTTGGCAATTTGCGTTACGTTGCCAAACAACAAAAAAGACCAAATGTGGTGAACATTCCACTTCATATTTCATACAACTGGGTAGGTGTATCAATCCTATGTTAAAGTTTCAAGCTCACCAAAAGTTGTCAACAGACAGACCATTATATCATATCTGTACCCGTTTTTTTTTTATTTTAAGACTCTTCCTCGTAAAAACTGTTTATAGAGTTTTGTTCATTCTTATTCATAATACTTTTTTGAATTGACCTTGTTTTTTGTTTTGTTAAGAGGGCAATGATTTTGTAATTATAAATGTTGAATATGTTAAAACCCCGATTAAGTTAGTATTGTTTATGTAAGAGGAGAATAAGAGAAGGGTTTCATTTCTTTTGATTAATACCAAAATGAAGGCTGGGTCTAAAATTATTTATTGCTCTTTTTCCGTGCAATACTAGTATATTGTTTGAGATTTCCAAGTTTATTATTTTTTTTTTAAATTACTGCTGAATTGTACTAAACAAGAAGTGCAAGAAAACCCCACTTGGATTTATTAGTGTGAACCTGAAGGGGTATTATCTCAGATTATTAGACAAATTGAATTTTTTTTAGTGTAACTTTAAACAAAATTCGTAATAATTACAGTTGTCCTAATTTGTAAAAATAAACATATTATGAATTTTTTCTATAATACATAAATCTATAATTATCTTTTTTTTAATTAACAAGCCAAATAAAAGATTTTATTTAAGTATGCAGCACTTGTATGCTGATATAATACATATTTATGTGTATATGTTTTACTGTGATATATGCTGTTTGTCAGCTCAATTTTATATAAGTACAGGTTTGACACCTGCCTTCCAAGTAATTATTGTGTGATTTAAGTATATATTAGTTATTATATTGCAAGTTTTTATTATTATTGTATGTAATGAAATATACTTGTAATAACACATATGTTAACTTACATTTTTTTTTACATTTTTTGATGACAATGAATAAGTTTATATGCAGTAGCTGTTTTTAATTTTTTTACTTGAATCTCATTGCATGAATATGAAATTTAAGATTTTATTGTGTAATTATTAATTTTTATTCTAAATTTCAAAATTATCTGCTGTAAATATTTTGATATTAAAGTATATATGATGCCATGTTAGGAATATAAGAAAACACAAAAAACCATTGCTATTTTTATATATGTATATATAAACAGGTTTATTGTCATAGAGAAATATTTCATGATGACTAACTCAAGATACACAAACATGCATACATTCAATCAATAACAATATGGTAAGAGATGATTCAATTGTCTAATAGCAAGTCAATGACTAGGTCAGTAATGAGCACCATGAAAGCATAGGGGAAGTCAGCACGTGCTACTAAATATAAATGAGCAATTTTCCCTAACTTAACCCCATAATTTTCAAGCAAACGGTCATAAAAGTACATAATTTTTTTAAAATTCCTGAAAATTATATAAAAACGCGTGTGAACCAAATATATTTGATTTTTCATTTGTTTTAAATTTGGTATTAAAAAAATGGTTGTGGGACAAAAAATGGTCAAAAACCCCTTGCGTAATTTATGGTCACCTCCTTATAGATTAAGTTCACTTAAACTATTCATTTTTTAAGTTAATAACAAAAGTAAACATACTTAAATAAGACACATTAACTAGTAGAACATTACTAGTAGAAGAGGTTAAACTGATATTGCATATATAGTTTTATGTTTCATGCATTTGCAAAAATTTTTAATTTCATTAAAAAAATTAAGGGCAAAAAAAGTGTGTATAAAATTGATGATTAAAATAGATTAATTGACGTGATTAAAATAAAAACATCACTGGCATAATATTAGGCTACTTTCGCAAATCAATATAATTTAATGGCTGGGCTGGGATAGTACTGCCAATTATTATTCTAAGTGTATATTAGACAACCATTAGTATAAGCGTTCTGGTTGAATGCTGGGTGAGTACTGCCCGGCCAACCATTATTATTATTATGATTGTTTTGGTTGAATGCTGACCCAAATTTATAATTTCTCTGAATCCCGGATAGCAAGTTTAGCCATGATACTAGCCCGTTACATTGGGCCTGTGGTGGAAAGGGTGTACACGTTTGCAACGCAGGATAATTTCTCTGAATCCCTGATTGCAAGTTTTGCCTTGATTCTGGCCCGTAAAATTGGGCCTGTGGTGGACAGGGCAGACACACTTGTAACAGCTCCGTTACTTCCAACAATGCTACATGAATATATTCAAAAGTTGGCCTTTCTGACGGTTCCCATTGCCAGCCTGAAATAAATTTAAAATGTCTGATAAGGAAAACAATTTTGTTAGTTTACCAAGATATCTGAAATGGAACTTGTGAATTTAACTTCCTTGTGCACAAATTGTCGATAGCTAAAAATGAGTTTTTTAAACACCAATTCCAATTTATGCATTTGTTCACAAAATTCCCTGTCACTTTTAAGTTATATATAAATCGTACATATGCAAAAGAAAGCTACCAGTTGTTGAAATTGAAAGCACATAATTGTTATTAATACATTGATTTATTGAAAGTTGTGTAGTGTTACACACAATCTAGTTTTTCAAATCACCAATTAAAAAGACATTACTTGCATTGTGATTGTCTCAAATCCACAAACCAATATTACAACTGAGCAATCAAATATAAGGAAAAAATTTGTATATCCCCCCCCCCCTTAAAATCTGAGAACTTTTAAGAAACAGCAATATTGCATACCTAATATTAAACTGTTAAGTATTAAAAGAAAGACATTTTAAGTACCATAGTTATTTCAAAAAATACCTAAAAAACAAAATCTTAAAAATAAAAAGATTAGCAAGACTACTTAATGTGCCAAACATTAGTTTTTTTAAAATTAAATCGCCAAATAGAAAGACACTCACATTGTTTCATCAGCTCATACACGTTTGGTGGGCAGTCAGGAGGGCGCTTCAATCTGTAGCCATTCTGCAGCTTGGTGTATAGTGTTATGATGGTCAAATTCCTCAGTCCTGAGTACGGAATACACTCACAATAGGTGGTAATTTCCCACAGCAGAATCCCAAATGCTACGTAAAAAATAATGAATTAGAAATCTGTGAAAACACATAAAATATAATACATGCAAAATTATTTGGTTGATCCACAAAAGCTGTTCCATTTTAATTTCAGCATGGTACAGCTGTGGAAATAAAAAAGTACCCACTAGTGATTATTTCGGCCGTTAGTCATCCTATAGAATCGAACATTATTGACTTTGTAACCAAATACTAGTCTTAATTAATTGCATGACACAAAATTTGCATAAGAGGCCGCCATCATATTAAAAACGATACAAACTTCAAAATTTCCAAAAGCAACCCCCCTTTTTGAGTCTATATTTCACATCTATGACATATTTTAACACTAAATACCAAGTTTTGTTAGTTTTTAAGCATTAATAATGGAGTTAGAGACGTGCAAAAATTAGGGGTCGTAATGTTAAATGAGTTGCACATAAAAAACTATCCCAATCTATAAATAATTAAGATAAGGAAACGAATTTTTTACTGAAAAGAAATTATAATAACCCAAATAAAATGCATTCAATATTGGTGTTTAAAACAGTTTTTATATTTTTAAATAATTATTAGATTAATTTTTTGAAAAAATATGAATAGGAACCCCTTAATATTTTTACAGAAATAAATTTACGACAGGAAGCTTAAGCGAAATCCCAATTTTTAAAATTTTTTATTCATAATTTGCTGAGTAAATCACAAAATAATTTTTAATTGCCCTGTTTCCTTTAGGGGACTGTGTATAAGATTACATGCGTAATTGATAAATAAAGACGGCCTTGCATGCATGTTTGCTTGTCATTT
The DNA here is from genome assembly GCA_023701765.1 of Hylyphantes graminicola. Taxonomy (NCBI): domain Eukaryota; kingdom Metazoa; phylum Arthropoda; class Arachnida; order Araneae; family Linyphiidae; genus Hylyphantes; species Hylyphantes graminicola. The sequence continues at coordinate 69,500,486 of CM043119.1, forward strand.
TAGAGATGGTCCCCAAAAGGTCCACAACTGATTCGATTGAATAAGTCGTCAAATATTCATTCAAATATAACAAAAACTTAGATTTAAGGGTTTTCAAGAGTGCTTAGCATTTCTAAGTTATTAAAATTGGATGTTGCCATAGGAAATTTCAAAGTTCGTAACATTTTTAATATGAAGAAGGCCCCTTATGCAAATTTTGTGTCATGCAATCAACTTAGAATCTTATTTTTTCACAAAGTCAAAAAGGTCCGATTCTATAGGATGACTATCGGCCGAAATAACCTAAAGTGGGTACTTTTTTATTTCCACAGCTGTACTACTTTTATTACGTTATTGTTGGTTTTTAAAATGAGGTTATAAAAGTTGGCTGTAACAACCACTTCTAAACCTCTGATTGACTGATTCTCTATCATTTTTTACCTATGTCACCAAATCAAAATTATTTACTCAATTTTAATTTTATATTTTGCAACAAGTACATATTTTCTGTTCAATATACACAAATAACCTAAAAAATTATAATATAAAGTCACAAAAAATACAAGTTGGTTTGTTACAGAATCTGTCACTTACACCGCTTCCACACTACATTACGCTCAGCAGGAAATTCTTTAGAAATTTTTTCAGAAAAATTCTTTCAGAAAATTCTTTAATCTTCTTTTGCAGACTTGATATGTATTCTTAATCGTTTGCTATATTTTTTGAAGTTCGAAGAATACTGATGTACTTTTTAAATAAATACCTTTTTTGCAACCACAAGTTTACATTTCGAAAAATAAATTAGTAAAATTGTTGCTTTAAAAATAAAAGCGAAACTTGCATATTTTTTAAGCAAATTTAGAATTTTTTATGCATCTTTCTTCATTCATATATAAGGGACCTTCAAAATAACTTTATTGTGCTATTACAACAATCCAAATTGAATTATATCACAAAAACAGGGGTAGTAGTGGGACAATACAAAATTTCAGGACACAAAGGCCCTCGCCAGATAAGACGGTGAAAAATGCCCCCATTCCAATCGGGCTAATTTTTTTTCTGAAAATATCTCATAGTATGGACAACTTCTCAGCCAAGTTTCAGCTCAAAAATATGACGCATTTTTGAGTAAAAAATTAAAGTTTTTTTTCTTTTTAAATTGATTATTCCCTGAATATATTTGATAAATCCAAAAAACTACTCATGAGTTTTTAGATATCATTGAGTAGTATTCTCAGAAAAATCCGCTCATAAATCTGATCGAGCGATCATTCTTAAAAATGCAATTTTATTTTTCAAAAAAAAATTTCATGCCAAAATCGTTTGGTCACAACTTAGGATTTTGTCTCTACATATTCCTCTATTATCAATCTATAATATATATTTTTTTCAGATTTTTAAAATTATTGGACGATAGTTTAAAAAAATAATTCTTAAAGCCTGATTTTTTTGCTCTAAAATCCATAGATTTAGAAATAGCATGCCCGCCGATTGCGCAATCCCGTACAACGCAATGATGAGTGATGAATCCACATTTCGTCGTTTTCGCAATGCATCACGGGATACTAATTCACAAAAATGGTTTTTCCGAAGAGTTACATACAATAAAAACTGCATTTTTAACTTGCTTCTTTTGTGAATATATACCTCATGCCTTACAGAAATTATCAATACGCATGCAGCTATAAAATTATGCTAGCGAAACTTGTAAAAAGTTTTAATTAGTTAATATTGAATATATATCTTTTATTAGTCGAATTATCTAATGGTGCCATCTGGTGGCGTATGGCATGCCATGTGCAAGAGCTTGCGAACTGCCTTATGGGATAATGGTTAACAAATGGCTTCACCTTTCCCCCTAGAGGCAGATCTGCTACTTTCTAAATCTATGCTAAATTCTTTAGTCCGAAAGAAATTCTCCCAGATTGAATTTCCCCGCCTTTGTTAGGAGTGCCATCTGCCGAGTAAGTAGTGCGAAAAGTCAGGTTTTAAGAATATTTTATTTTTTTAAAACTATCGTCCAATAATTTTAAAAATCTGAAAAAAATATATATTATAGATTGATAATAGAGGAATATGTAGAGACAAAATCCTAAGTTGTGACCAAACGATTTTGCCATGAATTTTTTTTTTTGAAAAATAAAAATGCATTTTTAAGAATGATCGCTCGATCAGATTTATGAGCGGATTTTTCTGAGAATACTACTCAATGATATCTAAAAACTCATGAGTAGTTTTTTGGATTTATAAAATATACTCAGGGAATAATCAATTAAAAAAGAAAAAAAAACTTTAATTTTTTACTCAAAAATGCGTCACATTTTTGAGCTGAAACTTGGCTGAGAAGTTGTCCATACTATGAGGTATTTTCAGAAAAAAAATTAGCCCGATTGGAATGGGGGCATTTTTCACCGTCTTATCTGGCGAGGGCCTTTAAGAAAAAAATCAGGACATTTTCAGGACATTATTTATGTAATAAAATACAGTAGAATTCGAACCACGATTTTACTGACGCTGCTGTACACGGTTCATACGCGGAAAAAAATCAAGCCCTACTCAAGTACTATTTAAAAAGTTCACAGGGGGGGGGGGGGGGGTCACAGGAGTCAGTTATTTCTATTTTCTAAAGACCGATTGACAGGAGGCAACAAATACCCAAGTCAATCATTTCGTGGGAAATCAAACAAACAAAAAAAAAATTCAGCGGGAACATACGAATTTGAAACCTTTTTTTTATTAAATATGTTTTATTGTTAATTCTAGGCTTACGAGCACCTTAGTGCTATTTTACATTAAACAGCAACCTCCTTTTTTTTGTATGTCAGACGTTAAAGAACTTGTCTTTAGTTTTAATTAAAAACACAAAAGAATTCACTCACAAACAAAAAAAATCTAAGTAGCAGACCTTGACATCACAGGATATTGTGTTTTTTAAAGTGAATGTCCTAAAATTTGGTTGACTTATCGACGGTTCATATTCGGTTGACTTATCGACTTTGGATAATCGATTTTTCAGAAAACAAAACCGTTAAAAAAACTCGAGACACTGTGATAACTAGCAAATAGTACTAGGCTCTGAGGCTGGTTCACAAATCTGATCTGATCATAAGTAACACAAAAGGAACACTAACCTACTGCGATTATGCAGCTACTTAGCAGATGTTACAAGTCATTGTGTGTGTTCGTGTAGATTGAGTTTAGTTTCTGCACGAATAAAAAACTTTGATCCACATTTGGGACTGTTATTTCCAGAAACCATTGTTTGGAGTTAAAATTTTGAAGAAAATATGGAAGCAATTGAAAAATATAAGTAGTAGTTGACAGGTATAAAATTATGTTTGTTAGTATTTTTTGAAAAATTTCAGGAATTTCAGGACAATTTGTAAAAATTAAGGACAATTCAGGACACACAAAAAAATTTCAGGATTTTCAGGAAATTCAGGACAACTACGACCCCTGCAAAAATATATTTTTTTTCAAGAATTTTATTTTTATTTTACGTAAAGTTTCTGGTACGTTTGGTGTAATGGCAACAGCGAAAATATTGAAAAAAAAATTGAATTTGCATGTTATTTCTATGTAGATTAAATTTTTAATTATTTAAATTTTAAATAAATTTCTAATTTAAATATTTTAATGAAATTTGGAATATAGCCTTAACTGATTTTTTGCTTTAAAATCACGTATCTCACTTGTTTGTGAGACTTTCGGTTCGTTCTGTGAAAGCGGGTGACAGACGGACGGACTGAACGATTATAAAACCTTCCACTTTTTACGTTATAAACGTAGTGTGGAAGCTAATATGAGGAATTAAATTTAAGTTGACAGAAACCCTAATGTCTGCATACTGGAACCTTAATTGACCTTAATGCAAGTAAATATAACTTATAATCATTTTTTATATTATGAGGTAAAAGGATAATTACTGATCATAGAACATTTTACATAACTTGCCCACATTCGGTTTTAGTTTTGAAGTACTAAAAAGCTTGTCTTTCTACTTGACTTCATATTGATAAATTTTAATATAGAAGGATATTATAAGTTATAAAGGTGATTCTTTGTCAAATCAGCTTACTCAAAATCATTTTTATTTTTAAATCCTTGTGCAGTTGATTGTTGAATCCTGCTAATGCGAATTTGAAGGGAATACCCAAACATTTCGTGTTAACCGTTTTCGTTAAGAATATATATTTTTTTAATATTGAACCAGTGAATAGTTTAACAGAGTGCATAGAGAAATTTCATCATAAAAATTAGGAACCTTTAAGCACTTTTTAAGTACCCATTTTACCAACAATCGCAATTGCATGACATAAAAAAAAGGCCCGAGTGACAGTGTTTTTTGGCTGATGGTCCGATTGTTAAAATCGGCCGATGGATCGATTATTTTTCCCCCCATCGGCTGATACCAATGGGAAAATGATCAAATACAAAATTCAGTTATTTCGTAAGAAAAAATACGATTTAACCTATATAATTTTAATTTATTTATTCCAGAAAGTTTTGGACGTTGGCAGTTTTGACTGCCTCTTTAGGATTGAAAGCCCCAACTTTCGGTTTTGAATACATATCTGGATTGGCACGATTCATACATTAGTTAGGGGGAAAAATCCAAGCACTTATCCAAAAAAATTCAAGTAGTTAAAATTTTCTACCAACATAAAATGTAAATATACAATGCGTGAACAAGTTGACACTCCATTAAAAAAAACTAATGATTGTCTAAAAATCAGAAACCCCAAGATAGGCCAAAGTAGAAAAAAGAGATCCAAACATAAACAAAAAGTAGGGACCCCTTTTTGGCATAATTCGACTTTAGATCCTCATAGCACTGGATATAATAGGCCTAACAACTTTTTTTTTGTGGTCCATTCCCTCGTATGTTATTACTGTACCCATGACAATCTTAAAACAAATTGGCAAACAATAAATTTAAAAAATATTTTTTTCTTTTTGGTCTTTGGAGTGGCCCACTTGCCGCGCAAGGTGGGGTAAGTTAGCCCCTCCCCCCCAATATATTTTTCCACATTATTAATAGAGATATGGTGGGGCAAGTGGGATAATCTACATGATATTTTGAGTGATTGAAACAAAAAATTATAGATGTATCTTTAATAGTCCACCCATAGCAACTTTTTCTAGCATGCAAGTTAACTAAAAGAAAAAATACGTTAATTTTCAACTTTTAATTTTTGCATGTAGTGTAACCTAAATGTTAGGGCTACAGATTTTAAACTGGCCTATGACAATGAATCTGACTATGAATAGTGAATATGACTAACCCTATGAATCAGTGAATATGACTATTTTTGAGTATATTTAAGAGTTGGGGAAAGTGGGCCATCCCTGGTCCACTTACCCCGCCATTGTGGTGGCCCACTTACCCCAAACGTGGGGCAAATGGGCCCCCCAATTTTGTTTTAACCTTATAAACAATACAAGTACATGACACTACAAAAAAATATTATGTTTTATACAATTTCAAAATTTAAAACATTTTGTTTTCGTTTTGTATCATGAACAGTTTGGAAATAAATAACAAAAATAGTATGATGGTATGAATTGCGATAAGATGCAATTTTAAAAATTGACACAAAAAGGATTGTACCTTGTTACATACTTAAATGAAAATGATGCCATAATGTTTCCTGTAAATACCTAAAAATATAGTAACATATTTTTTAAAAGTCAATAATGGAGAATTATCACATGTTTTAAATTTTGTTAAAAATGGGTTAATTTTGTAGATTAAGATGTCTGGAGTCCAAAAATGTCATTAATTTTTTTTAACGAAATATTTCCCGAGTAATTCAAATGTGAAAAAACCAGAGCCGCAGCGCAATCAAAAACGGGCCGTGTCACTTTAGGAACGTGTCGTGACGTAGAAAGGTCTTCTCGTTCCTCCTCCCTACGAAACCACTTGAGAACCGCGCAGCGAAATTGCACGTGCGTTGATTTTTGTATTATTTTGAGTTTTTAAAATATTTTTCTCTAATGGCTGTTGAACAGGGTTTTACCTAAGCACAAAGAGATATTTTGCCAAACATTTCCGAAGATATGATAATCAATTTTTTCAAAGAAAATTTGGATTTTTTGTCAGCTGAAATGAAAGGTATCAAAGCTGAAAAGTAAGATGTTTCCAAGATATTTAGTTAATTTATTGTTTTATAGGAAATAAAAAAAATTATTACATATAGCAATAGCATAAATATGTTTTAATGACTATATATTTTAAGAATAAAGTTTATGTGATATTTATGATATAGTAAAAGTCTGATAAAAAAAAAGACTAATTTTTAAAATCAAAACTTGGTATTCCTACTAGTAGATAATTATTTTTCTCAATAGTTAGTTACATGCTTAACTATTTAAAAATATATTTAAAGGGGCTATTTAGTTAAATTAGAAGTTATTGTCGTATTAAAAATAAATGTTTAAACGTTAATTTTTGTTACCTTACCAGATAACTTGAATAGTATACTTGAGTACTCTACTAATATAAGACTTCTATTTTAATGTCCTGTACAATATAAGGCTACATTAGAATGTAAAATTATATAGAAGTGATTGTTCTATTAAAGATGAATATTATTAGCTTTAAATTAAAAACCTTTATTTGTTTTTAGAACCTCACCAAAACTAAATAGTACTTCAATACTAATCACCAACTTTGATATTTCTGTTTCAATATTACATTCCAAAGGAACGTTCTTTTTGAGATCCCTTTTCATAGCTCTGCACTAGGGTGTCCCTTATTTTACGAATTTTCGAAATCGAAAAGACGTACCCTCTCATTTTTTTCCTTTTATGTCAAAACACTCAGAAACGAAGTTTTATCTCATTCTGATATCGGGAACACGCGCCGCTTTTCATTTGAAATTTGCAAAAATTACTAAAAAATCAAGTTTTTGATCCATATCTCCAATTCTGTTAATCTAACAACAAAATGGTCAATGCAAAAGTTTTAAAACACACCCTTTTCTACAAGTTTTGTATTGACATAATTGTTCTACGAGTTACGGTTATCGAGATAAATCGGAAAGAAGTGCGAACTTTTTCGGAAACTCGCAAAATGCTCCAATCCACTCACCATAGTAGGATATAGAATTAAGCACAACAGCACTTCATAAAAGTGTCTAAACCAAGTTTATTATACCTTAATATTCATAAAATAATTGCACATTTGTGTACTTAAAATAAGAAGTACGAACAATCCATGCTAATTGATTTTTTGCATGGGGCAGGGCCGTCACGTGGGTACTGGAGCGGGGTGGTAACCCACAGCGCTTTTTTAAAGAAAAACAATGTTGGTTCGAGGCTATTAAAATGAAAATATGAAATTGATTAAATCACAATATTAATATTTTTTTATTATAATTTGGCTTTGCATACATAAAGAATACCATAAAACAGATGAATAAATTTCCTCAAATGTTTTCATCTAAATTCAAAGAGTTTAAAATTATAACAAAAGATGAAAAGTAATCGCAATAACAACACGTTTACAACAAGTTTATTCTACCTTAATATTCATAAAATAGTTGCACATTTGTGTACTTAAAATAAGAAGTACGAACAATCCATGTTAATCGATTTTTGTAAAGGGCAGGGCCGTCACGTGGGTACTGGAGCGGGGCGGTAACCCACATCGCAATTTAAAAGAAAAACAATGGGTTTCACCAATGCTGTTAAAACTAACAACAAAAATAAAGTGTGGAATCGGGATTAGATGTGGTATTTAAAAAATATTTAAAGAAAAAAAAGTTATCTTTTATTGATAAGAACATCTTCCTAAAAGCCACGTTGGGAGCGGGAGTACAATAAATTAACCTCTCCCTGAACCGCTTGATTATATATAAGGGGCGATTTTTCGGATGGGGGTTTGCTACCTAAGTTTGGCTTAATTGTTTGAAAATCATTTGAAATTTTACAAATTTTGGAAAGGATTTGCAAAAAGAAGATAACAAGACTCGAAATTACGGGAGTCGAAGAGTGGAGATTCAAAGTAATTTCTACAACTTATTTGATATAGCATATTCAGACACACTTAATATATTGAAGATTGAAGAAGGTAGGGCGTTTTTGATGAGACAAAGAGAACCAGGAAGGCCTTGCCGCTTAACTAGAGTTGTTAGGAAACTTGCAGAAACAGAAGAGTGTGCAAAACAGGGCTGCCAATGAGGAAAAAATACCTAAGACATCATTCATCGTCAATTTCTACAATGATATTGGTGCCGGAAATCGTTTATAGTTCGTTTTACAGTATTCAAAATGAAGAATCAGATTCAAGGGAAGTATTATTATTTACTTACACAAAAAGCAAGCCGTTGCCGAAATAACGTGCAAGGAAGGTCATAATTATCCCAAAACTGGAAGCAGGTTTTGGATAGATATTAGTTGAGTGGTAAAAGACTCTGTTTTCTATTCTGTAGGCAAAAACTGAAGCTCTTAAATACTGCACTGATGAATTAGCAATAAATAAGTCCTCCCTTTAACGAGTTTGAACAAACACTCGTGAAGAATGGACTAGAGGTGCAATGCACTTGTTTAAAAACTTTTTAATTCACTTAATTTATTCATCTGTTTTATGGTATTCTTTATGTATGCAAAGCCAAATTATAATCAATAAATATTAATATTGTGATTTAATCAATTTCATATTTTCATTTTAATATTAGTAGCCTCGAACCAACATTGTTTTTCTTTAAAAAAGCGGTGTGGGTTACCATCCCGCTCCAGTAGCCACGTGACGGCCCTGCCCCATACAAAAAATCAATTAGCATGGATCGTTCGTACTTCTTATTTTAAGTACACAAATGTGCAATAATTTTATGAATATTAAGGTATAATAAACTTGTTTTAGACACTTTTATGAAGTGCTGTTGTGCTTAATTCTATATCCTACTATGGTGAGTGGATTGGAGCATTTTGCGAGTTTCCGGAAAAGTTCGCACTTCTTTCCGATTTATCTCGATAACCGTAACTCGTAGAACAATTATGTCAATACAAAACTTGTAGAAAAAGGTGTGTTTTAAAACTTTTGCATTGACCATTTTGTTGTTAGATTAACAGAATTGGAGATATGGAGCAAAAACTTGATTTTTTAGCAATTTTTGCAAATTTCAAATGAAAAGCGGCGCGTGTTCCCGTTATCAGAATGAGATAAAACTTCGTTTCTGAGTGTTTGGACATAAAAGGAAAAAAATGAGAGGGTACGTCTTTTCGATTTCGAAAATTCGTAAAATAAGGGACACCCTACTCTGCACCATCTCAGTCTATCCTTTTTATTCCTCGGTACATTTAGAAATAGTTTGTCAGGAGTATAATATGGGAAGTATTTCCGCACATCGGCACAATACAGTACTTTTTAGAAGCCGTAATATTATAAAAATAAGCTTTGAAGAAAGGATATAAGAGAAGCGAAAAATCGAATGCAGCAAAAGCTGCAGTGTTCGCTTCTTCTCGGTGGGAGAAGACCTTACTACGTCATATCACGTGACTCTCTGTATCGAATGAAAACCGAAACTGCCCTTTTATTAATTTAAATTAAAAGTAAAATACGAATCTGTAAGAAGAATGAATACATTTTTTATGGGTTTTAAGTCATTTAGAGTCATTTAAAAACAAGAAAAAAAATGTGATAATTATCCATTGGGGAAATGCCTGGGGGGTGGTCCACTTAACCCATTTTAAAATTCAAGCTTGTTGTTGCGATTACGACACATGGACACCCTGAGTCGGACACTAGAACAGAAGAAAATGTTCTGGTTGCTCCGACTTGGCCTGAACTGGAGCTACAAAAGTAATGACATACTCTTCCGATCACGCAGAGCCAGAGAACTCTCAGTCATTCTGATCGGATCGTAATCTGTAGATTTCTTGAAAATTACTAGGCAGCAAAATAAGTAAATTAGGAAGTATTGTTGGACTCCTCTTCTAATAGGAGATTGCACTGGCTGGTAGAGATGTGAAGACATCTTAGAGTAATCCATTCTTAATTCATCTTTATATTTTACTAAAATTTTTATCTTAATTATTCGAATTTGTGATTCGAACTTATTATTTATCGAAATTTATGCTTAGTTTCACCGAATTATGGTGCAAAGAAAACGTAAACAATCGTTAAAAAATGCATGTTGTTTCAGTGAATTACTGCACCGCCAATTGTGATGCAATATATGTACAGCTGTGGAAATAAAAAAGTAAAAAATTCCTATGGCAACACCCCTTTTTGAATCCATATTTCAAATCTCTGACCTATGTTAATACGAAATGCCAAATTTTGTTAGTTTTTAAGCATTATTAGAGGAGTTAGAGACGTGCAAAGTTTAGGTCCCATAATGTTAAATGAGTTGCAAATAAAAAACTATCCCGATCTATAAATAATTAAGATAATGAAACGAATTTTTTACTGAAAAGAAATTATAATAACCCAAACAAAATGCATTCAATATTGGGGTATTTAAAACAATTTTTATATTTTAAAATAATTATTATATTAATTTTTTTAAAAAATATGAATGGAAACCCTTTAATATTTTTAAAGAAATAAATTTAAGACAAGAAGTTTAAGCGAAATCCCAATTCTTAAAATTTTTTATTCATAATTTGCTGAGTAAATCACCAAATACTTTTTAATTACCCTTTAGGGGACTGTGTATAAGATTACGTGTGTAATTGATAAATAAAGACGGCTTTGCATGCAAGCTTGCTTGCCATTTTAGAGATGGTCCCCAAAAGGTCCACAAGTGATTCGATTGAATAACTCGTCAAATATTCATCCAAATGTAACAAAAACTTAGATTTAAGGGTTTTCAAGAGTGCTTAACATTTCTAAGTTATTAAAATTGGGTGTTGCTATTTGAAATTTCAAAGATAGTAATACTTTTAATATGAAGACAGCCCCTTATGCAAATTTTGTATCGTGCAATTAACTCAGAATGTTAATTGTACACAATCTCAAAAGGGTCCGATTCTATAGGGTGACTAACGGATGAAATAACCTCAAGTGGGTACTTTTTTTTATGAACGGAATATTTGGAGTCAGTTTCATACATCAATTATGGGGATCTAAAGCTAATTTTATTTGTAAGCATTAATGATTTTAAATAATTTTTTCTTTTCCCATTAAGCATATCATCAGGTTACAGTTACAAGAAGCGATTATTATTTATAAAACCTTCCCTTAATTGCTTATTACAGAACATTTCTTTCTTAAGCTTTACAATTTAAATTTAGGTTAACTCTTTGTAAACAAATCACCAATTTGTTCTGCCCCGTGCTTACATATCCAATAATTACATCATACGCTTTTACAGTTTCACGAATGTATTTTAACTTCGCATCAATATATTTTAATCTACCATTAACTTTATCATTTAAAATAGCTTTAATTGCTGATTGATTTTCCTTAAAAACCTTAAACGTTATATTGCTATGACTCAAAAGTTCTTTTGCAAGATCATATAGCACAATCAAATCCTGGGTAGCTTTTGCCAAGGCCAGAATTTCTGCTTCAGATGAAGAAAGTGCTATAGAGGTCTGTTTTCTAACTGACCAAATTATAGGACATTTGTTAAACATGATTATTATATTATACCAGAAATACTTTTTCTATCTAGTAAATTGGATGCCCAATCTGCATCAACGTAACAATTAAGTACATTTTCACCTTCACCAACCTCTGATTTATCAAATAACAATTTTAGTTCAAGTGTTTCTTTCAGGTAACGTAGAACTCTCTTCAGACAAGCCCAAGCAGTTTCAGTGGGCTGCTCTTGCAATTGGCGTAAAACATTCACAGAGTAAAGAATATCTGGTGTGGCTGTCACTGATAAATATAATAATGCACCAACTCTTACGATAGGGTCCATGAAACTTTTCACCATTGACAAAATCTGAAGCTGTTGACTTGGGAACCAAAGGAGTGTCACTATATGTTTACACTCTGACATATTATATTTATCTAAAACTTTTTGCACACATAGGATTTATGACTTAAGTATAAATTATCATCAACAAATTCGAAATCAATTCCAAGGAACTCATTGGCAACTTCGGATTTTGACATTTCAAATTCTTTTCTCATGAGCTGAATTACAATTTGTACCTCATTTTCATCAGAATTAACCTGCAATCCAAAAATTGTCGACATATAAAACAATCAGAATTTCTTTGTTTACATATCTTTTCACAAATATACACTGCTCAGTATAACTTTGATGAAAATTTAAATGAAACACAAAATCAGTAAGCTTCTTAAACCACTGCCTAGGAGCTTTGCTTTAAGACATAATGACTTTAAAGCAGCTTGCACACTCGACCACTCCCATCATCATATCCTGGAGGTTGCTCCATGAATATGGTCTCTTGAAGTTCACCATTTAAGAATGCAGTTTTTACGTCACGAGCAAAGATTTTCATTTCTTTCTGAAGAGCGATTGCTAGAACAAGTCGAAGTGATGACGTCCCTACAACTGGAGCAAAGGTTTCAAAATAATCTACACCAAACTTCTGCTCATAGCCACGAACCACAAGTCTTGCCATGTAGATGTCGTTTCTTTTGATACGCAGCACCCACTTACACGACAATGCATTTTCTCCATATGGCAAATCGACAAGTTCACACACCTTGTTTTTCTTCAACGATTCCATTTCTTGATTCATAGCCTTTCTCCAAGGCACTTGTTCTTTAGATGACAGTTTTCCAAAGTCCTCAAATGATTCAGGAACTAAATTCACAGGAAAGGCTTGATATAGATGATAGTCATGTAGCTTTGCAGGTAGTTTAACATCTGTCCTTGGTCTTTGGTTGCCATCTGTATCTGGTGGAGAACTAGCATTAACACCGTCCTATTCTGGGGAGGAATCATCTTCTAAATTGTCACCAGGTCGTTGATCAACATCTTCCAAGCTGTTGTCAGGTAGTGGAGCACCATCTTCAAAGTTGTGGTCATGTGGTGTATCTGTAACAGTTACTTTACTCCTCGGCACTACAGTCCATGAAGGACCTTGGCCTCCCTTAGCACACAGCGCCACTTTTTACGGTCCTTGGCTTTGACCCTCTAATTTTTAACTTTAATTCTTCTCAGATCTTCTTCGCCTCGTCCAGCCATCTCTTCCTAGGGTGTCCGGCTTTCCTCTTTCCCTCTGGCTTTCCTTAAAGATTTTCCTTGTTGCTCTTTCATCACCCATTCGCTCAAGATGTCCGAGGAATTGGAGCCGTTTGATTTTTATTACAGGGTGTTCCAAAATTGACCGGAATTGTATAGGACGCAATTCCTAAATATTTACCCGGCCCCCGCCAATGAAAAACGACTAACTAATTGGCCGCCCTTTCGGTCGTGCATGAAATCTTGCACTTGTGCTACACAAGAATGTAGAACTTTTAGTTTGGTTTGGTTGAATTTACATCTGATAAAAACTACAGGTTCAACTAGTTTTCAAAATTTTTTTTTTAGGAGGCTGTTCATTTTGATAGGTTGTTGCATTATTGTTAAAAAAAAACTTGATGTTGACCATCAGTCTATACATAGCAATTATTGTATTTTGCTTATTTATGCTGGGTAGATATGCACATATACAGGGTAGTTATAAAATAACGCGCGCTATTCGGGGTGGTCTGTAGCTTTAATGAATAATCCAAATGCAGAAGACATTGAGACACTTACTAATCAAGAAGGGGGGAAAGAATGGAATCATAAAAAACAAACTCGTCTCTTCAGGGTTCTAAATTACGAGGCGTAATTGGAGCGTTGGCCGTAATTAGTCATAATTGGCTACGCCACGTAATTTAGTACCTTGGTCAAGAGACGAATTTCGTTTTATTATTCCATTCTTTATCGAAGAAAAGAAACTCGTCTCTTGACCAAGGTTCTAAATTACGAGGCGTAATTAGCTGTGTTGGCCGTAATTGGCCATAATTGACGACGCCTCGTAACTTAGAACCCTGGTCAAGAGACGAGTTTGTTTTTGATGATTATTCTTTTTTGTGATTATTTTTTAAGATTCTTTTTTATGATTCCATTCTCCCCCCCCCCCCTTCTTGATTAGTAAGTGTCTCAAATTTTGATGCATTTGGACTATTCATTCAAGCTACAGACCACTCCGAATAGCAAGCGTTATTTTATAACCACCCTTTATATTCCGGTGTGTGTGCATGATCAGAGACCCGACTTATAAGATTTCGTCAAGTAAGACAGCCACAGAAGGATTTTTTACTGACAGAGAAAGGAAGTACACCCAGGGCAAAGGCGGGAATTGAACCCGCACTCATTACAGCGTGCGGACTGCTAGCGTTATGGCCTGCGATCCAAACCCCTCGGCTATCGATCCCCACATGACACCCTAAATTGTCCCCGTGTTGGTAGATGGTGCGGTTGGTAGGTTCAGTCTCTACCCTACTATAGAACTATTTGGTCCCAACACATGCACATTTCGACAAACTGTACATTTCTATCGCAAAACGTTTAGCTCCTTCCAATTTTCAAACATCCAGCTCGAATTTGAAACACACCAAATTATTTAAATCGAAATCCAAACACAAAAATTCCATTTTCGTAGTTACTAATCATTTTTAGTAGTTTTAGAAACAGTGATGTAACAGAATCTGCAAATTGTAAAATTACTAGGCAATATGTCGATTCAATCAAACCAAACTCAAAACAAATGCATCCCTTCGTCAACACATTCTCGTGCTGCCCTAGTTCAAGTATGCAACCACGAGCAAAACGCGTGATCAATTGGCTTTTTACTATTTTTCGGAGGGGCCGGCTCAATATTTCGGAATTTCATCAATTCCTATTCCGGTCAATTTTGAAACACCCTGTATATCCACGATATCCCTTTCCTTGTATAGCTTTCTCAACTCCAGATTACTTCGAATTCTCCACACCTCTCCTTCTCTGACCGGTCCAAATATTTTTCTAAGAACTTTTCTTTCAAATGTAATAAGCATCTTTTCCTCCTTCTGAGTAGTAGTCCATGTCTCTGCTGCATATGTGACCACAGGTCTGATTAGTGTTTTATAGAGTTTTAGTTTGAGAGTTCTTGATAATAGAGATGATTAAAATAGTTTAAGGAGGGAAAAGTAAGCTTTATTTCCAGCAGCTAGCCTAGCCTTTATCTCTGAGTTTATTTCATTGTTTTCAGTGATAACTGAACCAAGATACTTAAATTCTGCCACCTTTTCAAAACCGAGCTCCTTATTTAAGGTATTCGCTGTTGGTCCATTTCTTAAGGAAAGTCCATTTTTTCATAAGGAAAATTTACACCAATCGAGGGGGTACGATAATTAACAGATCCGTAACAGTTACTTCAGTATTATTGTGCGATGTGTCAGACATTACCGTATCTTTAAGCTTCTTTTCCTCATTGAATTTCACATTGCGAGAAACCACAACACGGTTTGTTGAAGGATCCATCAGTCGGTAACCCATGCTTGCATAACTCACGAAGATCATCTTCTTAGACTTTGGGTCCAGTTTCTTTCTCTGACAGTCCGGAATTCTCATGCAAGCATCACAACCGAATACTTTGATAACATCAAGATCAGGTTTCTTTGCATACTTCAACTGATACGGTACACAGTTTTCAATACTCTGACTTGGCATTCTGTTCTTCAAGTATGCAGCAGTTCGCACTGCATAACCCCAAAATTTCTTGCTAAGATTGGCTTCAAATATTAAAGTGCGAGCTTTTTCCATAAGATGTATCTGTTTGCTCTTCCAGCAACTCCGTTTAATGGTGCAGTATATGGTGGAGCAGGATCAATCAAAACACCAGCTTTCTTGCAGCAGTTTACCAGCTCACCACAAACATATTCTTTAGCATTGTCACACCTTATTTTTGTGACAGCTGCTTAAAGAAGAAATCAAGCACCTCAGCAACATCATTTTTATGCTTCAACGGATGAACTTCACAGAATATAGAATAATCATCAATGATCTTTACTAAATATTTTTCATCTTTACTAGGAGGATCAATGGGGCCACAGATGCCTGTGTCATTTTTATTGCAGCTGTCTCTTGTTGTCGAGGGCCCTTTCTCATAGGTTCTTTTGCTTGTTTTGAAACGACACATTCTTCACAAAAATCTTTCGAAATAGGAAGACCCAGTCCATGTAGAAGTAGAACCTGATTCGATGAATGTCCCATGCGGCGATGCCACAGTTTGGCATCAAGTTCAGCAACGTGGACGTTATTGGTCATAGGAATAAAGTCACTAACATACTGTCCTTTGCTGTTGAGACTTGCAATCACAAACTTTTCATCACCTTTTTCTACAATAGCTTTGTTTTCTGTAAAAGTGACAGTATACCCAGCACTTTGTATATTGTTCACAGAAATCAATTCGCCATTTAGTTCTGGAATAAAAAGTACATCTGCGGCGGCCCGTCCACAGACTAGAGACGCACGGAGGAACACCCCAAAATAAACTCTCCAGCAAGCACCAGGAGAGAACAACTCCACCGGAGATGTAACCGAACTCGACCCTCGACCACTGAACTGAACTGAAACTCTGGAAGAATCATCCCATGATAAGCTGGTGAAGCTTTTTTTTGGGTCACTTGGCGACAGCTTTAGGGAGAATATGTGCCATATTTGGCCTAACCTCGCCGATCAAAATGGACACTTGACTTGCAGTTTGCATTGGATGTCGCCAATCGCTCGCCAAGAATAGTACTCCAAGGAATTTAAATTTTAAAGATTGTTGCCGCAATTCTATTTTTTTTTAAAGTACATGTTTCCAAAACTTCATTATGTAAAGAACCACCTAAAGCAATAATCTATCAATTTTCTGCTTAAAAAATTCTTGAAAAAGTTGGTTTAAAATGTCTATTTTAACAGGTAAAGTATAGGATTGGCGGCAAAAGTTGGGTTACTCTTACAGGGTTGCCGGGCTTCACCGACCCGTTTGACGAGTGTTTGGATACTCCTTCCAGAGTTTCAGTTCAGTTCAGTGCCCTCGACCGTGAAACGCGAGACGAACGAACACTCTCTCTCTCCGGCATCGAGCGAACAGGCGCGCAACCACGGGGGGGGGGAGGAGGGGTTCTAGGGTCAGAACCCCCCCCCCCCCCCCCACAGCCCATATTATAGTCAAATTTTATTTTGTTAACAATAAAAAAATCGAAAGTGATGAAAAAAATTCCATAGAGAAACACTATTTCACTATTTCGCTCGCCGCCAACAAAATAAGAAACTGTAGGGATGGCTGTTTTTTTAAAAAAAAAAAAAAAAAAACGATGTTTCAAAAACCGGCTTTTTGGTTTTACTGAACCTTAGACTGGCCTTATGAAAAACCGGTTTTTTGGTCGAAACCGAGGGCAAAAAAACCGGTTTTGGTTTTCCATCCCTAAAGTGTTTCAAATATGGGTGTCGGGAAGTATAAATCTGTGTAAAACAAAATATTTCTAACGAAACTCTTTTCTAATGTGTGTGTGGGGGGGGGGGTGTGAAAAAACCCAGCTCTGATAAAGTGACACATGTCTTGCCAAATTTATTAATTTTTTGTCTTTTTTTATGAGTTGCTCTAATATTGTGCATTCAAAAAATCAGTAAAGGTCAAGGTACTACGCAATGATTAGGATACAGACACTGCCCCCCCCCCCTTTCCTCGAATACTATTTTAAACCAATAATACGCGTTATCTTTGGATTACTGTACTTTTTTCACCGTTTTATTTTTTAAGGTTTTTATTTCGCGCCTTTTCTATGTAATTTCTACTGTAAAGTACCTGCAGATATGAGTATGTTGTAGGGAAAGGCCCTTTTTTTTCTCTCTTTTACTTTTTACTGTTTTGTCTGAATGCTTAATATAAATCTAAGGATGGCTGTTAAGTTCTGTTTTCATTGCATTTCAATTGCTTTTTTTACATTTAAAACATGTTTTATATCATTTTATTGATATTGTTGTATAACTACATAAAAACATAATTTTTTTTAATTATTCCACATCGGCGATTCGTCTTCACGACGTCTTAAATGTAGTTATAGATATAAGTAACATCGTTGAAGTTTGGAACATTGCCCGAAAATAATATATGTTTTGACCAAAAAGGTATAAAAACGGTTAACCGAAATCTTAGTTATAGTTAGTATACTTAATAAAGCAATCCTTTGTAGAGGAAGTGTACGTTAAATATGCTAAAAAGTCCTGACGCTGCGTACGATGTCGCCCTTAACGGTTGCGTTGGGTGCCTACTCAGAGGTACGACGGCTCGTCACATGACTATGATTCTAAATTACGACGCCCGTCGCCAATTGCTATCGTTTTGCTCTAGTGCGACGATCATTCAAAATCTGAACTAAAATTATAATAACAACTTTTATTATCACAAAAACAATATCAAGAAAATAAGGCAAACGAACGCTAAGGGAAAACATGAAATTCAAAAGTCAAGTCGTCTACTATTGACGACTGAGCTTGACGCCAACGAGACTGATATTATGAATTGCATTACCCATAAACAATTCTAATCGTTCTTAAAAAGTCTAAACATTTGCAACTGGCGTAATAAATTTCTCTATTTTTTTTCGTATAAAGAGTGGCGCGATCACCAAGTCGAAGGAAGTATAAAAAAACCCATAAAAATAAAATATTGACTGATTTATTTGAAATTGGCTTTTTTTTCCATCGTGTATTTTTAGCTTGCTTATTATACATACAAGTAAAATCAGTGTACTACACGTAAGGAGTTTTTGCGCGTCTTTTTATTCTATTTATTTGCGCGTATTCTATTCTAAAATCTGGATTGGATAAGTCATGAGCAACATATCGGTAAGTTTAATTTCATCTCTAAAGTATCTGAGGATAAGTATGTTTGTAATTAACTTGGGCGCGTTTTTTTTATATCTTTCTATTGTTTTTATCTGAATGCTTTAAACATAAATCTAGAAATGGCTGCTTAGTCAGTTCTGCTTTCATTACATTTAAAAGAATGTTTCATATTTAAAGCACGTTTTTTAATAATTAATTGCTATTTTTACGGCATAAATGCATACAATTTTTCTTCCTTGAAGTTTGAAATATTAAATCATTTAATTGTTTTTTTCTCTTTAAATATGTCTGATTTCTATCAAATTTATTAGTTAGTTATCTGCCAAAACGCGACGTGCTTATAAAGATTGTCCGATTGTTTTGTTTTATTAAAAGCCAATTCACTGCGTCTTTAGATACTTCGCGATTTGGCCGGCCAATTCGCGAAGTGGCCGAATTCGGCTGTGACCGTAACATTTACACTAATTTCTTTAAACAAAATTGTCCAATTAGTTTTGTAATTATAGAATATTTTTAACATTTAATTTGTTTAAATTTAAATAAATGTTCAATTTATCTTAAAAATAATAATAATTTAACTAATTAGATAATACAAATCCGGTGATTTAAATTATCTAATTAGTTGAATTATAAATAAAGACATACAATAATGTGTTATTTATTACACTTAATTTTTATTTAAAAAAAATAAAACATTAATTAACTATTAAATACAAATATGAGTTTCGTTCAATAAAAACTAATGTTTATAAATAGTAACTACTAATACTAAATTAATACCACAAAAACTGCTTAAAAACAAAAGTAACTTAAATAAAAAATAAATTTTAATTCAAATAGTTTGGATTGAAAAAAAGTAATTTTTAGAAAAAGTAATTTTAATTGAGAATACTTTTAATTAAAACTAACTTTAATTAAAATTAATTTTAATTACAATTAATTTTAATTACAATTAAATTTAATTACACTTACATTTAATTACACTTAAATTTAACTAAAAATAATTATAATTGAAAAGTAATATTAAAAATTAATAACCCCCCCCCCCCCCCCCCCCCCTAGGATTTTTTTCTAGTTGCGCCCCAGCGAGCGAACACCTGTTCTTGACTGCTCAGAAGAGCACATATGTTCTACGCCGGCCAAAAGGCCGAGCTTTACTTGTTAATTGAATCGAATGTAAATGTTTGGCTGATATATCTTCGTATATGATGTAAAAGTGAATTTTCCCTCCTGACCAAACGGATTACTTCTTTGGAGCAGATCTAACGAGGGCTGAGCTAGGCCCCCGGCAGTGGTGACCCGGTGAGTACATGATTTGATATTTGTCTGTTTTGGTTAGGGAGTGCGTTCATTGTGGGTTTGTTTCGTGTTTTGCGATACTTAAATTCTGTTGTAAATAATGTTAATTTGAGATATTTTAAAAGTTAGAATGTGTACATAAATTGGTAACTAGCGTGCTAACCGTAAGCACGTGGCTAGGCTTACAGCTTTCGATCAATGTTTATAATGTATACATTAGTAGTATTCTTAGTAAAAATGTGCCAAAATTGTTTTTAAAATATGTATTTAGCGTAAACACGTGGAAACATACCGACTTCCTAAAATTTATGCGTAGCGTACTAGCCGAAGGCACGTGGTTAGACTTACTGACTTCAAATTTGTTGCATTAGCTACTAGTTAAATTTATTTGAACAAGATGTCGAACGGAGACGACGAAAAAATATTGTAATTCATTCTGAATAAAAAAAACTGCCGATGATGTCTCAAACCAGGAACAAGCGTTCCACAACCCGCAAATTGCTCGGGTGACGCCAAAACTTCCACCATTGTGGAAAAATAGAATCAACATTTGGTTCATTCAAGTTGAATGCAACTTCCAATTAGCGGGAATAACTTGCGATCTTACCAAGTATAACCACGTGGTTGCGGCGATTGATCCGGATAAGCTGGTTGCCGTAAGCGACATTTTGGTGTCCCCGCCAGCTAAAAATAATTACGAAATTTTGAAAACACGTTTAGTTACTCGCAGTCGGAATCCCAAAATATACGCCAGTTGATTTCAGACCTACAACTGGGGGACGACAAACCATCCCATTTGTTACGATAAATGAGGGATTTGGCAGGTAAAACTTTTCAAGACGATAACTTCCTCAAAACATTGTGGATGCAGAGATTGCCAACGGACGTACAATCCATTTTGTCGGTCAGCTCTGAAAAAGTTGAGAAACTGGCGGACATGGCAGATAAAATTTAGAGGTGCGAAGTGAAAACTCGGTAAGGCGGTTTCAGCTATGAGCCAGCCGATATTGCCTAAGAGCGACATGCATTGCAACCAAACACATTGCAACAACGCGGGTGAAATAAGCGCTCTCCGATGCGAAGTGGCGGAGCTCACAAAACAGCTCGAAAGACTTAATAGGCCACAAGAGAGGGGTAATCGCGGCCGACCTTTTTACCGATCGCCTGGACGTAATTTTCGAAGTAACTCGCGTGGTAAAAATCGTCGTGACTACAATGACATGTGCTATTACCATTACAAATTTGGTGATAGGTCTTACAGGTGCAACTCGCCTTGTAACTATGCAAATTCTGGACAAAACAATAATCCAGTCTCGGAAAACTAGCTCCGGCTGCTGAGGGGAGATAGAGTAACAAATCTTAAATTTCTAATAGACTCGGGTAGCGACATAATCTGAATTCCAGCACCAAAAAACACAGCTAAACTTAAACCAGACGCATTACAATTGTTTGCTGCAAATGAAACAAAAATATATACTTCTGGTTCGAAAACCTTGCAGCTAAATCTAGGGATAAGACGGGATTTTCAGTGGAAATTTCTGGTTGCTTCTGTGCCAACACCTATAATAGGTGCAGTTTTTTGAAGCATTTTGGTCTTCTGGTTGATCTCCAGAACAAAAAAATTAATTGATTCAACCACTAAACTTAGCCGATTTGGCATTCGATCACAAAATGATATTTCGTCAGTAAAATTGGTTTCGACAGCTTCGGAATATCACTCAATTTTATCGGAATTTCCCGATATTCTGGAGCTGTCGCAGGGCCCCAAACAGGTGAAACATGCAACGGTGCACTATATAGAAACAACAGGTCCTCCAATACACTGTAGCCTGCGTAGATTAAATCCTAAGTTATATGACGCTGTTAAGCAAGAGTTTAGTTACATGATGAAACAGGGCATTTGTAGGCCGTCAAAATCGCCATAGGCGTCACCTTTGCATGTTGTACTAAAGGGAATTAATGAGATAAGGCCGGTAGGGGATTATCGAAAAATTAATTCTTGTACAGTACCCGAAAGATATCCTATTCCCCACATCCAGGACTTCTCAAATGCGTTATATGGCAAGACCATTTTCTTAAAAATCGACTTAGTGAGAGCCTACTTTAATATTCCAGTTCATCCAGATCATATCCAAAAAACTGCCGTTTGTACACCGTTTGGATTGTTTGAGTTCCCGTTTTTGAATTTTGGTTTATGTGGGGCTGCTCAAACTTTCCAGCGGTTTATGAACGAGGTTTTGGGAGATTTAAATTTTTGCTTTGTCTATCTTGATGACATATTAATTTACAGTAATAATGAAGCTGAGCATAAGTTACACATAAAATTAGTTTGCGAAAAACTTAACCAATATGGCCTCACTGTAAATGCATCGAAATGTGTTTTTGGTGTAAATGAAATTTCCTTTTTGGGTCATTTGATAACAAAAGATGGCACAGTGCCATTACCGGATAAAGTAGATCCCATATCAAATTATCCCAAACCTAAGACAGTAAAAGATTTGAGGAGGTTCCTAGGTTTACTTAACTTGTTTAGAAGATTTTTGCAGGAGCAGCAAATACTCAAACAGAGTTAAATGCCACCTAAAAGGGGCAACAAAAAATGACACAACTCCCATCGAATGGACAACGTCCGCTGAGGAACAATTTGAAAATTGTAAAAAACTTTTGACAAAAGCTTCTCTTCTGACCCACCCCAAAGAGGATGCGAAATTTTTTGTACAGACTGATGCCTCTGATTACGCAATTGGTGGAGCATATTTTCAAATTATAGATGAGGGACTTCAGCCTTTGTCATTCTTCTCACGAAAACATTCTCCCGAAGAATGTCGATACAGCGCGTACGATCGAGAGTTATTGGCAATATATGCCACCATCAAACAATTCAGATACTTGTTAGAAGCAAGGGAATTTGATTTGTTTACAGACCACAAACCAATTACCTTCGCGTTTAGGCAAAAGCCAGAAAAGGCTTCGCCCAGGCAATGTCGTCAACTTGACTTCATTTCCCAATTTACTATGTCCATTTTGCACATAAGTGGCAAGGACAATATTGTAGCTGACGCCCTATCTCGAATCTCCGCTATTGAAATGCCTTCTCCGATCGATTACAACGAAATTGCCAAAGTTCAGGAAACTGATAGGGAGTTGCAAATATTGCTAAATGAACCAATACACGGCCTAGAACTCAAAAAGGTAAATTTACCGGGAACCGTAGTTCCACTGATGTGCGATATTTCAACTGGAAATGTCAGACCCTATATTCCAGAAAAATTTCGGAAATTAGTATTCAACTCCTTACATAAACTTTCACACCCAGGGATTAAAACTACTTCAAAATTAGTTTGTTCAAGATTTGTTTGGCCATCAATCAATAAAGATTGCACAAATTGGGCACGATCGTGCATTGATTGCCAAAAAAATAAAGTGTCCAAACACACTCGAACCCCTTTGGGCAGATTTCCTCGCTAGGCAGATAGATTTGATCATGTCCACCTGGATCTGGTAGGCCCATTGCCAACATCTGAGGGCAAATCTTATTGCCTAACCATGGTGGACAGGTTCACCCGCTAGCCAGAGGCTGTGCCCATTGAGGACATCACAGCGGAGACTAATGCGAATGCTTTTTACAGGACTTGGATTTCCCGGTTTGGCGTGCCTTCCCTTGTCACAACAGACCAAGGGAGGCAATTTGAGAGCCAGCTTTTCCAGAGCCTAGCACGCCTGCTGGGGATTCAGAGGATCCGGTCATCCCATATCACCCCCAAGCCAACGGGATGGTGGATCAGTTGCACAGACCCCTCAAGGCGGCCATTAAAGCGCACAGCACCCCGAAATGGACTGCGGCTCTACCAACTATTCTCCTCGGATTCAGGACAGCGCTGAGGGAAGACCTTCAGGCGTCAACATCAGAGCTGGTCTACGGCAGGACCCTCCGGCTCCCGGGAGAATTTTTCGAGGCCTCACCCAGCGAAACCAACGCCAAGCATAACAGACTTGAAGGACCACTTCAGCGAGATCCGGCCTGTCCCAACAAAGCCACATGGAGGAAGAGCCCCCTTCGTGCACCCCGGCTTGAAGGACTGCACCCACATCTTCCTGAGAAGAGACGCGGTAAAAGGACCGCTGCAGTCGGTGTACGATGGCCCCTTCAGGATCCTGAAGAGAACCGAAAAGACCATGGACATCCAGGTGAAGAGTGGCAGCCGGACAGTATCCCTAGACAGAGTCAAGCCGGCATTCCTGGCCCAGGAAGGCAACCACACCCCTGGGAATGTCACCTGTCCCTCTTAAGTTTAGCGCGCCTTAATAAAGTGTCCTTATTTTGGGTTCCCGGGCACAGAGGGATTGAAGGAAACGAAATGGCTGACATTTTGGCAAAAGCGAATCTAAGACCGCTTTTATAGGGCCTGAGCCCGTGCTGGGTCTTCCACATAATTCTGTTATGAATACCATAAGACAGCTGTTCCAAGCGCTTACAATTTTACTAATTGGCAAATGGCAGCCGATCAAAGGCAGGCTAGGAAGCTCAACCAGAGTGCTCCATGGCGGAGAGCCAAGGAATTGCTTAACCGTAGCAGGAAAGAGATTCGTGTAGCTATTAGGTTACTAACAGGTCACTGTGCTCTCAATAGACATCTGAGATTAATGGGTGTAAAAGATGACCCTCTCTGTAGGCATAGGGGCGGCGACAGCGGAGGGGATAGGGGGGCCCCAGCCCCCTTGTTGGGAAAGTCTATAGCCCCCCCCCCCCCCCCATCGGGGATTTTTGAATTTCGTCGGGTATTTAACTTATGACTTCATTATTATCATATATTCACGTGGTCGGAATGTCGGTTGGTTTCTTTGGAACTATCGGTTTTTTGGTCGGCAAGTTTTGGTTGATAAACAGAGCCCTTTAAGGGGGAATAGTACCGAGAA
Source organism: Hylyphantes graminicola (assembly GCA_023701765.1). NCBI lineage: Eukaryota > Metazoa > Arthropoda > Arachnida > Araneae > Linyphiidae > Hylyphantes > Hylyphantes graminicola. Next base: position 69,525,463 of record CM043119.1, read on the forward strand.
TCGGCTTCACAAGCGAAGGCTTCTCTCTGTGTTAATCCTATGGGGAAAAAATAAAGTCTGCCACATTTCTCCGGCTGTATTGAATATTTTTACAAGCGGTTTTTTTTATATGATACATGTAGCTGATTTGTAGGTCTCTATCCATCCACTTTTTTGAAATTGGCTTAAATAATTTTTTGATTTCGAAATTTGAAAAACTGTATGGATAGAGACGTAGAACTTTAAATTTCCTTCACAATGAAAAAAAAAAGTGTGAAAATATCTCAATTTTTAGGGTAGAAATGTGGCAGCGAAATTATGAAAATTTGTTATCCAGGAAGTAGCGCCCCCTAGAGGTATAAATTAAGCTCCTCCCCTATAGTTAGCTCCGCCCCTTGTAGTTAAAGATGCTGAAACTCAGATAAGGTAAGGTACAGCTGTGGAAATAAAAAAGTACCCACTTGAGGTTATTTCCTCCGTTATTCATCCTAAAGAATCGGACCTTTTTGACATTGTGAACAATTAACATTCTGAGTTAATTGCATGACACAAAATTTGCATAAGGGGCTATCTTCATATTAAAAATGTTACTAACTTTAAAATTTCCAATAGCAACACCCCTTTTTGAATCCATATTTCAAATCTCTGACCTGTGTTAATACGAAATGCCAAATTTTGTTAGTTTTTAAGCATTATTAGAGGAGTTAGAGACGTGCAAAGTTTAGGTCCCATAATGTTAAATGAGTTGCACATAAAAAACTATCCCGATTTATAAATAATTAAGATAATGAAACGAATTTTTTACTAAAAAGAAATTATAATAACCCAAACAAAATGCATTCAATATTGGGGTATTTAAAACAACTTTTATATTTTTAAATAATTACTATATTAATTTTTTAAAAAAAATATGAATAGGAACCCCTTAATATTTTAAAAGAAATAAATTTAAGACAAGAAGTTTAAGCGAAATCCCAATTTTTTAATTTTTTTTATTCATAATTTGCTGAGTAAATCACAAAATACCTTTTAATTACCCTTTAGGGGACTGTGTATAAGATTACGTGTGTAATTGATAAATAAAGATGGCTTTGCATGCATGCTTGCTTGTCATTTTAGAGATGGTCCCCAAAAGGTCCACAAGTGATTCGATTGAATAACTCGTCAAATATTCATCCAAATGTAACAAAAACTTAGATTTAAGGATCCGGATGGATCCCCGGGAGATCTAAGAGATCACAGCTGTACAGCTGTGGAAATAAAAAAGTACCCACTTGAGGTTATTTCATCCGCAAGTCACCCTATAGAATCGAACCTTTTTGATATTGTGTACAATTAACATTCTGAGTTAATTGTACGATACAAAATTTGCATAAGGGGCCGTCTTCATATTAAAAATATTGCGATCTTTGAAATTTCCAATGGCAACACCCAATTTTAATAACTTAGAAATGTTAAGCACTCTTGAAAACCCTTAAATCTAAGTTTTTGTTACATTTGGATGAATATTTGACGAGTTATTCAATCGAATCACTTGTGGACCTTTTGGGGACCATCTCTAAAATGGCAAGCAAGCTTGCATGCAAAGCCGTCTTTATTTATCAATTACGCACGTAATCTTATACATAGTCCCCTAAAGGGTAATTAAAAAGTATTTGGTGATTTACTCAGCAAATTATGAAAAAAAAATTTAAGAATTGGGATTTCGCTTAAACTTCTTGTCTTAAATTTATTTCTTTAAAAATATTAAGGGGTTTCCATTCATATTTTAAAAAAAAATTAATATAATAATTATTTTAAAATATAAAAATTGTTTTAATACCCCAACATTGAATGCATTTTTTTTGGGTTATTATAATTTCTTTTCAGTAAAAAATTCGTTTCATTATCTTAATTATTTATAGATCGGGATAGTTTTTTATGTGCAATTCATTTAACATTATGGCACCTAAACTTTGCACGTCTCTAACTCCTCTAATAATGCTTAAAAACTAACAAAATTTGGCATTTCGTATTAACATAGGTCAGAGATTTGAAATATGGATTCAAAAAGGGGTGTTGCTATTGGAAATTTTAAAGTTAGTAACATTTTTAATATGAAAATGGACCCTTATGCAAATTTTGTGTCATGCAATTGACTCAGAATGTTAATTGTTCACGATGTCAAAAAGGTCCGATTCCATAGGATGACTAACGGCCAAAATAACCTCAAGTGGGTACTTTTTTATTTCCACAGCTGTACGTGTAGTTCAATTTCAAGAGTCTTCGAATTTTAACTTCTGCTCCGAAAGCTAAAGTTTTAATTCATCGGGCTTTTGTGTTTTTTTACGCTGATTTCGAAAATATAAATGGATTTTTTACTATAGCGTCCAGTTTAAAAGTCTTAAACTTTTTTAAGTTGCATTGATTCGTTCTATTAGATCGTCTAATTAGTAAAAAAATCTTTTTAAATTACTTCCAAGTGATTTATTTGAAAGAGTTTGAAATATGTTTTGGGGACTTGAAGTTCAGAAAAAGGCATTACAAAGTGTAAACAATTGCACAAATTTGGACTTATATATTTTTGTTGAAATATTAATTTAATTGAAATTCCTAAAAACATGTACTTTTTGAAGTTTTTGTTTTATAATTTAACATTTCTTTCAAAAAGGTTTTTTTTTTGCATAACGTTTTAAATCTGTTTGGGCATTAGGTAGCAGTATTGGCTTGTTTTATATAGGTAACTTTTTTCAGTTTTTCATTTTTGACCTTCCGGGATTTCAGTGGATGTTTCGGTTCCACTCTCAATGTGAGGTCTTTTCCTCCCTTGTGTTCTAATATAGTTTAGTAAAGTTAGTTTGAATTATCTTCCCACTAGAGCTACACGAAGGCTATTGGCGACGGGCGTCGTAGTTTCAAACCGTAGTCAAGTGACAAATCGACATTAGAGTATGCCCCCAACGCAACTGTTCAAGGAGACGACGTACGCAGTGATGGGAATTTGAAGAATATTTAGCGTGCATTCCCTATGCATGCTAAATATTCTTCGGACATTTTTTCTTCACGGATGGTTTATAGGTCGACGGTTGTTTTGGCGATTCCCGGACTGAACCAGGGACCTTTCACATGTAAATCAAATGTCTGACTGATCTGTTCTGTCTTTTTTATGTGCTTCGTTTTCTTATTCCTGTAAATTATTAAACCTTTATCGCTGCATTCTCGGCATGCCGAATAGCCCGTATAAATCCCAACCAGTAGTTCCCACGTTCGAATCCCGGTTGGTAAGAGCATGGATGATTGACTTGTCAGATATCAATGATCACAACAACAGCATTAAACCTCATTAGTTTAAATTAGATTAATTTTTCCCTAACTCCGAGACGATAGCTTATTTTTTTCGAGGTAGCATCCTTCAAATCCAGATTGCCGAATTTTCTTCAAAGAAAATTGTGATTTTATTATTTCCGATTATATAAGTTTCCGATTTTCATTTTTGTCAATCGTGATTTTATTTATTGTTTCGGTTTTACTCTAAATGCTCGATAAAAATCGCAGATATTTTGTAATGAGAATTTATTCAGAAAATGTCTTCAATTTTGAGTTTGAAACAAGCAGGAGAGGATTCACTAAGGAAACAACGTAGATTATTGGCGCAGTTTATATGTTGCGGTACAAATTATACAAGTTTCAGCAAGTCTCAAACTCGTCTTCTTCAGAAAAATACACAACTACAATAGTGCTTCTTATAAATAAAGATTAATTTTTTTAAAAAATTTTTTTATTTTATTTAAGACAGATTTTCCTTGCAAAATTGGACATTTTCGAATCGTTACGTCACGATCCGTCATGTTGGCGCATACCCCTCCCGCCTCCTCTGAGCGTGCCGTAATTTATGTACGTCCCCTTCCCGAAAAATTTAATATTTTGAAGCATATTCTATATATTTACTTTCAATGATCCTTCAATATTACTTTTATGATGTGGTTTTTAAATCTATCAATAATATTTGTTATAATTTGCAAAAAAGGATATAAATCAATTTTAAAAAATACACTTTTGTCAAACATTCATTTTTTTTTGTTCTGAAAAATAATCGCATGCGAATTTATGTAAATGTACATAGTAATAAAATGTAGGGTTTTTTTAAAGAAAATTGTGTGGATTATTTTTGAGAAGAAAAAATAAGGCATTAAAGTGTTCTTCGATTCCAAACACCACAAGCCACCATTTCACCTATCAAACTCAACCGATTCCAAACACCGTCCTGCAATTTCGAATAAACAAAAAAAGTGCCACGCAAGTGCATATTTGATTGAAGTATCAAATAAACCAAGATTAGTATAAAATACATTCTTCTCGCAGGTATAGCTGTAAACTAGTTGACCTGCAAACCCAGAGATCCGATGCCAGGATCGAATGTAGTCCTCCTATAAATCATAATATCAATCAAATATCTACCGTATAGAGAGGGTTTGTGCACATTAAATCCATTGCGGTGCACTGTTTCATAGTCTTGCACAATATTACGAATTGCTTCCCAGTCAGATATAAGCATCGTTTTCCTGACGGCATTTTAAAATTACGAGGCACGTCGACAAAATTTCACATATAGATATTAATACAATGTTTAAATGATTTCTAATATAAATTCTAAAACCGCGTACAGTAGAACTTCAATTATCCGAAGCACGAATGATTATCCGAATGTCGGAAAAAAATTGCACCCGACCCACCTGGTAATGTTTGTCTTTGTTGGATGTCATACCTGATAATATTTTTTGTACCAATAACCAAAAAATTACTAGGCATGACATCCAGCAGAGATTACAACAATAGGTAAGCAGGTATAAATGTTTATGTGTCACATATTAAACTTTTGTACAGCTGTGGAAATAAAAAAGTACCCACTTGAGGTTATTTCACAGGGTTCCCACTCTTCTTTCAAAATAAAAATCAAGGACTTTTCAAGGAACCCCAAAAATTTCAAGCACCCTTAATCATATGACGCCATTTTAACAAATAAAACAAAATATATAAAATAACTAATATAAAAAGAATTTTTTAAAAAACAACATATATTTATAATTCAACTTTGACTTAAGAGCGCTCTAGTGCCATTTTAAATTAAAAAGCAAGCTCATTTTTTATGTTCGATTGGAAGACAAAAGAAATTGTCGTTAGTTTGAATTTTTAAGCACAATAAAACAACCTAAATTAACTCTCCAACAAAAAACACATACACACAAGATCCTAAATAACGGGAAATGACGTCACAATGTCAAGGGTCATCGTAAATTTTGAAAGTAACAAAACACATAATGTTTGGTTGACTAATCTGTCATGAACTAATACTATGAAAGAAATGAGACCCAGATCCTACGGCGATCATGACGGCGATAACGCTGCAAATTAGCGCTGGGGCGCAACTAGAAAAAAATCCTGGGGGGGGGGGGGGGTTTCATTTTTTAAAAAATATTTTTCAATTGATTATTTTTAATTAAAATTAATTGTAATTAAAATTAATTGTAATTGAAATTAACTGCAATTAAAATTTATTATAATTAAAATTAATGATAATTAAATTTAATTGTTATTTAAGTTAGTTTTAATTAAAATTACTCTCAATAAAAATTACTTATATTTTTTATCAAAACTATTTGAATTAAAATTGATGTTTAATTTAATTTACTTTTGTTTTCATGCAGTTTTGTAGTATTAATTTAGTATTACTAGTTACTATTTATGTACATCAATTAGTTTTTATTGTACGAAACTCATATTTGTATTTAATAGTTAATTAATGTTTTTTTTTTAAATAAAAATTAAGTGTACTAAATAAAAAATCAATTATTGTGTGTTTTTATTTATAATTTAACTAATTAGATAATTTAAATCACCGGATTTGTTGTACAGAAATTCAACGATAAGCTTCTAATATTAAATTTTATTATAAAAGGAGGTAAGAGTAAAGTAAAGATATATTGAAAATTTAAATTTAAAATGTTAAAAATATACTATAATTACAAAATTAATTGGACAATTTTTTTAAAAGAAATTTATGTAAATGTTACGGTCACATCCCGAATTCGGACACTTCGCGAATTGGCCAGCCAAATCCCGAAGTATCTAAGGACGCAGTGAATTGCCTGGCCAATGTCTAGTCTTTCCTTGATTTCGGGAATTGGCTGGTCAGATCGCGAAGTGGCAAAAGAGATCCGTTAACTTTTTAATAAAACAAAACAATCGGGCATTTTTTAAATAAGCACGTCACGTTTTGGCCGGTAACTAACTAATAAATTTGGTAGGAATAGGACATATTTAAAGGTCAAGCTGATAAAAAAACCAATTAAATTATTTGATATTTCGAACTTCAACAAAGCAAAGAAGTGTACTTTCGACGTCATACAGGACAGGCGAATCTCCGATGTAAAATAATTTAAATATTGATGTATTTATGCCGTAAAAATAGCAGTTATTAAAAAACGTGCTTTAAATATAAAACATCCATTAAAATGTAATGAAAACAGAAGTGACTGAGCAGCCATCTCTAGATTTATGTTTAAAACATTCAGATAAAAACAATAGTAAGGTTTAAAAAAAACGCGCCCCAATAACAAACATACTCATCGTCAGATACTTTAGAGAAGAAATTAAACTTACCAATATTTTGCTCACATGACATCCATCCAATCTTAAGAATATAATACGAGAAAAAAAGGCGCGCAAAAACTCCAACGTGTGATACACCGATTTTACTTGTATGTACTATAATAAGCAAACTAAAAAAAGCGAATTTCAAATAAATCAGTCAATATTTTATTTTTATGGTTTTTTTCTTATACTCCCTCCGACTGTATCATCGGTGATGGCGCCACTCTTTATTAAAAAAAAAGATTATGAAAGAAAGGAAATGAGAGAAATTTATTACGCCAATAGCAAACGTTTAGACTTTTTTAGAACGATTAGAATTGTTTATGGGTAATGGAATTCATAATATCAGTCTCGTTGGCACCACGTTGGTCAACAGTAGATTGCTTTTTGAATTTCATGTTTTCCCTTGGCGTTCGTTTACATTTATTTTTTGGTTTTTGTGATAATAAAAGTTATTATAAATTTAGTTCAAATTTGAATCATCGCCGCACTAGAGCTATACGATAGCAATTGGCGACGGGCGTCGTAATTTAAAATCATAGTCAGGTGACGAGCCGTCAACACAATGATGACAGTTAACGCAACCGTTAAGGTCGACATCGTACGCAGCTTCAGGACTTTGGAGCATATTTAACGTGCACTTCCTCTGCAAGGGGTTGCTTTATTAAGTATACTATAACTAAGATTCAGGTTAACCGTTTTTATGCCTTTTTGGTCAAAACATATATTAATTTCGGGCACTTTTTAATTTTAATTGTTGACAATTTTTTTTAATTGACTTCATTAATTTGTGTCTGAAGCGTAACTTTTTAACACGACATATTTAAAAGTTTAAGTTGAACAAAAAAACATTTAACTGATTAATGTTCCAAACTTCAACGATGTTAGGACCTTTTGGACATTGCGAACAATTAACATTCTGAGTTAAGGGGTCTAAGGAGTCTTAAAAATGTGCAAAGAAGATACTACAAAGCATAGTCTGATCTTTCATGTCATTTTTTAACTACTCAATGTATAAGTATAATTTTTTTATATGTAATTCTACAAGATTTATTCATTATAAAACAAGTTTTACAATTTATGAAACTTTAGCAAAAACTCAAATAAATGATATTAAACATGAAGGTACTTGAACACACTGTGATTAGGCTTGCGCGGCAAATTGTGAGGTCAAAATTGAAAAAATGAATAAAAAAAATGACTTTATATAGTACAAATATGTACAGCTGTGGAAATAAAAAAGTACCCATTCGAGGTTATTTCTTCCCTTAGTCATCCTATAGAATCGGACTTTTTTGACATTGTGAACAATTAACGTTCTGAGTTAATTGCATGACAAAAAATTTGCATAAGGGGCCATCTTCATATTAAAAATGTTACTAACTTTCAAATTTCCAATAGCAACACCCCTTTTTGAGTCCATATTTCAAATCTATGACCTATGTTAATACGAAATGCCAAATTTTGTTAGTTTTTAAGCATTATTAGAGGAGTTAGAGACATGCAAAGTTTAGGTCCCATAATGTTAAATGAGTTGAACATAAAAAAACTATCCCAATCTATAAATAATTAAGATAATGAAACGCATTTTTTACTGAAAACAAATTATAATAACCCAAACAAAATACATTCAATATTGGGGTATTTAAGACATTTTTTATATTTTTAAATAATTATTACATTAATTTTTTTAAAAAATATGAATAGAAACCCCTTAATTTTTTTAACCCTTTAACCTCACAAGGTAGGAGAATTTTTCACCCCCGAAATACGAGTTTTTCTTGGCAGGAAAAAAGCGAAATGGAATCGTCCTGTATCAAAAAATACCCAAGTGATTTTTTTGGCCGTTAGTCATCCTATGGTATCGGACCTTTTTGACTTTGTGAATAAATAACATTCTAAGTTAATTGCATGAAACAAAATTTTCATAAGGGGAGGTTTTCATATTAAAAATGTTAACAACTTTGAAATTTCCAATAGTAACCCGCATATTTGATTTTTTAGAAATGTTAAGCATCCTCGAAAACCCCTAAATCTTAGTTTTTGTTACATTTGGATGAATATTTAACGAGTTATTTCATCGAATCACTTGATGTCCTATGGGGGACTATCTCATGGTTGTTGGTTTAATGATGTTTATCTTCCTTTCCAAAGCCGTATTTGTTTATCAAGTTCATTTTTAATCTTATACACAGTCCCCTGAAGCGCAATTAAAAAGTATTTTGTGATTTACTCAGCAAATTATGAATAAAAGAATTTAAAAATTGGGATTTCGCTTAAACTTCCTGTCTTAAATATATTTCTGTAAAAATATTAAGGGGTTTCTATTCATAATTTTTTTTTAAATTCAAATAATAATTATTTTAAAATATAAAAATTGTTTTAAATACCCCAATATTCAATGCATTTTGTTTGGGTTGTTATAATTTCTTTTCAGAAAAAATTCGTTTCATTATCTTAATTATTATTTATAGATTGGGATAGTTTTTTATGTGCAACTCATTTAACATTATGGCACTTAAACTTTGCACGTCTCTAACTCCCTTAATAATGCTTAAAAACTAACAAAATTTGGCATTTCGCATTGACATAGGTCATAGATTAGAAATATGGACTCAAAAAGGGGTGTTGCCTTTGGAAATTTTAAAGTTAGTAACATTTTTAATATGAAGACGGCCCCTTATACAAATTTTGTGTCATGCAATTAACTCAGAATGTTATTTTTATACAAAGTCAAAAAGGTCCGATTATATAGGATGAATAACGACCGAAATGATCACTAGCGGATACTTTTTTTTTTCCACAGCACGCTCAATTTTTAACATAACCAACATCCCTATTTGTGAAACGAAACGGCCGAAAACGGCCTTCCCGATGTTTGCTGGTAGAGCCGTCCTGGGCCGGTTTCGAGGTTAAAGGGTTAAAGAAATAAATTTAAGACGGGAAGATTAAGCGAAATTCCAATTTTTAAAATTTTTTATTTATAAGTTGCTGAGTAAATCACAAAATACTTTTTAATTACCCTTTAGGGGACTGTGTAGAAGATTACGTGTGCAATTGATAAATAAAGACGGCCTTGCATGCATGCTTGCTTGTCATTTTGCAGATGGTCCTCAAAATATACACAAGTGATTCGATTGAATAACTCGTCAAATATTCATCCAAATGTAACAAAAACTTAGATGTAAGGGTTTTCGAGAGTGCTTAACATTTCTAAGTTATTAAAATTGGGTGTTTCTATTGGAAATTTCAAAGTTCGTAACATTTTTAATATGAAGACGGCCCCTTATGCAAATTTTGTGTCGTGCAATTAACTCAGAATGTTAATTGTTCACAATCTCAAGAAGGTCCGATTCAAAAGGGTGACTAACGAATGAAATAACCTCAAGTGGGTACTTTTTTATTTCCACTGCTGTACAAACAAAGACTTATACCTAAATTCTCAGTTCAATTTTAATTAGAAATTATTTTTTAAAAAATGTAAAATCAAAATTTTTAAATTTTTATTAATTTTTTTCGGAAAAAGTTCTTAAAATAATTTCTAATTAAAATTGAGCTGAGAATTTAGGTAAAAGTCCTAGTTTGTACATATTTGTACAATATAAAGTCATTTTCTTGGTCATGTGTTCAATTTCGATCTCACAATTTGCCGCGCAAGCCTAATCACAGTGTGTTCAAGTACCTTCATGTTTAATATCATTTATTTTAGTTTTGGCTAATGTTTCATAAATTTTAAAACTTGTTTTATAATAAATAAATCATGTAGAATTACATATAAAAAAATTATACTTATACATTGAGTAGTTAAAAAATGACATGAAAGATCAGACTATGCTTTGTAGTATCTTCTTTGCACATTTTTAAGACTCCTTAGACCCCTTAATTGCACGACTCAAAATTTGCATAAGGGTCCATCTTCATATTAAAAATGTTACTAACTTTAAAATTTCCAATGGCAACACCCCTTTTTGAATCCATATTTCAAATCTCTGACCTATGTTAATGCGAAATGCCAAATTTTGTTTTAAGCATTATTAGAGGAGTTAGAGACGTGCAAAGTTTAGGTCCCATAACGTTAAATGAGTTGCACATAAAAAACTATCCCGATGTATAAATAATTAAGATAATGAAACGAATTTTTTACTAAAAAGAAATTATAATAACCCAAACAAAATGCATTCAATATTGGGGTATTTAAAACAATTTTTATATTTTTAAATAATTATTATATTAATTTTTTTTTAAAAAAATGTGATAGAAACCCCTTAATATTTTTAAAGAAATAAATTTAAGACAAGAAGTTTAAGCGAAATCCCAATTTTTAAAAAAATTTATTCATAATTTGCTGAGTAAATCACAAAATACTTTTTAATTACCCTTTAGGGGACTGTGTAAGATTACGTGTGTAATTGATAAATAAAGACGGCTTTGCATGCATGCTTGTCATTTTAGAGATGGTCCCCAAAAGATCCACAAGTGATTCGATTGAATAACTCGTCAAATATTCATCCAAATGTAACAAAAACTTAGATTTAAGGGTTTTCAAGAATGCTTAACATTTCTAAGTTATTAAAAATGGGTGTTGCTATTGGAAATTTCAAAGATCGTAGTATTTTTAATATGAAGACAGCCCCTTATGCAAATTTTGTATCGTGCAATTAAATCAGAATGTTAATTGTACACAATCTCAAAAAGGTCCGATTCTATAGGGTGACTAACGGATGAAATAACCTCAAGTGGGTACTTTTTTTATTTTCACAGCTGTACCAACTGTAACTGCTTCCCTTTTTTGTAGTCACCTGTTATTTATGCAAATTATCTTTTTTTAATGCGTATAGTATAGTGTAGTAAATGTTTGTATATTTATCAATCACTTCTAAAAGAAAACTACAAATTTTAACATAAATTGAAAAAAATTACAAAATCTTGTAACTCAACTAGCCAAACGATACTTTATAGTTGGGATTTGATTGGGTTGATTACCACCGAAACTAGAATTTACGTGGAGAATTTAAGGGGTCTAAGGAGTCTTAAAAATGTGCAAAGAAGATACTACAAAGCATATAGTCTGATCTTTCATGTCATTTTTTAACTACTCAATGTATAAGTATAATTTTTTTTATATGTAATTCTACAAGATTTATTTATTATAAAACAAGTTTTAAAATTTATGAAACTTTAGCAAAAACTAAAATAAATTATATTAAACATGAAGGTACTTGAACACACTGTGATTAGGCTTGCGCGGCAAATTGTGAGGTCAAAATTGAAAAAATGAATAAAAAAATGACTTTATATTGTACAAATATGTACAAACAAAGACTTATACCTAAATTCTCAGCTCAATTTTAATTAGAAATTACTTTTTTAAAAATTTAAAATCAAAATCTTTAAATTTTTATTAATTGTTTTAGAAAAAAGTTCTTAAAATAATTTCTAATTAAAATTGAGCTGAGAATTTAGGTATAAGTCCTAGTTTGTACATATTTGTACAATATAAAGTCATTTTCTTGGTCATGTGTTCAATTTTGATCTCACAATTTGCCGCGCAAGCCTAATCACAGTGTGTTCAAGTACAGCTGCGGAAATAAAAAAAGTACCACTTGTGATTATTTCTGCCGTTAGTCACCCTATAGAATCGGACCTTTTTCAAATTGTAAACAATTAACATTCTGAGTTAATTGCATGACACAAATTTTGCATAAGGGGTCATCTTCATATTAAAAATGTTACTAACTTTAAAATTTCCAATGGTAACATCCCTTTTTGAGTCCATATTTCAAATCTATGACCTACGTTAATACGAAATGCCAAATTTTGTTAGTTTTTAAGCATTATTAGAGGAGTTATAGACGTGCAAAGTTTAGATCCCATAATGTTAAATGAGTTGCACATAAAAAACTATCCCAATTTATAAATAATTAAGATAATGAAACGAATTTTTTACTGAAAAGAAATAATAATAACCCAAACTAAATGCATTCAATATTGGGGTATTTAAGACGATTCTTATATTTTTTAATAATTATTATATTAATTTTTTAAAAAAATATGAATAGAAACAACTTAATATTTTTACAGAAATAAATTCAAGACAGGAAGTTTGTGCGAAATCCCAATTTTTAAAATTTTTTATTCATAATTTGCTGAGTAAATCCCAAAATATTTTTTAATTACCCTTTAGGGGACTGTGTATAAGATTACATGTGTAATTGATAAATAAAAAAGGCCTTGCATGCATGCTTGCTTGTCATTTAGAGTTGGTCCCCAAAAGAGCCACAAGTGATTCGATTGAATAACTCATCTAATATTCATTCAAATGTAACAAAAACTTAGATTTAAGGGTTTTCGAGAGTGCTTAACATTTCTAAGTTATTAAAATTGGGTGTTGCTATTGGAAATTTCAAAGTTCGTGACATTTTTAATATGAAGACGGCCCCTTATGCAAATTTTGTGTCATGCAATTAACTCAGAACGTTAACCCTCCAAGCGCCCAACCCGAGTTAACTCGCGAATATTTTTGTGCGCCTAGCGCCTGACCCGAGTTAACTCGCGAATATTTTTGTGCGCCTAGCGCCCGGCCCGAGTATACTCGGGTTGACCAATAGTGCTTACCCCCACAGACCTCCGGTGGCGATAATTAGAGGGATGGGCTAAGTGTCAACCAGGATCCCTCAACTCAGTGGGGGGTTAATTTGCTCTTGTAGTAATTTATGGTTGCTGGAATTTTATTTTGTGCCAAATATAGATTGGCGACAAATAAAGTAAAATTTTTGCAATTTATTTTATGGTTTTATTTACAATGACAACAGTCGAGAAAAATTAATGTTTGTCACGCTTTAAACTGTAGTTTCTAATTAAATATCGAAATCATCTTTGTTCATGTCTTTGAAATGTTGGTACGCTTTTTAATAAATTATAGTGAATTTGAATTTCAATTATTTTCTTAGTTTTAATTTTTCTTACGAAAGTTTAAGTATTCTTTTAATGATGATCTTAAGATACCTTATTTTCTGTTTTTCTGGGGATTTGCTAACTAAATACTGGCCAGCAAACAATTATCTTGATAATAACATAATGCCTGTTAATGAGATTATGCTAAGTGAAAAAATACCGCTTTTTCTTACACCACTTTAATTTTAGCTTTTTTTTTGGCTTTTGTATTTTTCCCTTAACGAATTATTTTTGGTGCATAAAAGGGTTTTTTTTTAACAAAAGAAAAATAACTGTTTTGATTTACCAAATTTCTATTAAATTAAGTAAAATTAACATGAAAGTTATGATAGAGCTCAATTTACCACAATTATCAATGGATAATTGTGATAAAAACAGATTTAAAGTATATCCTTTACTGACGAATCCACAAAGTTTGCTTTGATGATAATCCTCTCCCTTAAAAAGACACTAACTGTGTTCAAGATTGCACACTTTTTGTTTATTTTAATCTTTATATAGATAATAAAAAACAATTCTTTTGTGAAAGACTTGCTAGTTAAAAAAAAAGGACGCTTATTTCTTATTCTGTCTGAAGTTATCTCTCTGCATAGAAAAAACGTAAAAAAAGTTTAAATATTTCATTTTTTAATTACTTGAATTTTAGCAATTTATTTATGTCTGTGAATTTTTGAAAAGGATTTTTTGCCTTTTATATAAGGAATAAAATATATTACTTATTATTCAATGAACAAAATTCACAAAGAAAATTTCCTTTTTTTGTATCAATGTACGTTTTCATAAAATTACCTCTTCTTATTTTAAGAGAAATACTTTTAAAAAAAACCTGGTAATATGTACCACTGTAATTGTGTGCTTCACCTTGTTTGAGAAACCAAGTGATCTGCTTTGAAAGTGCGTCTTTCAACACAACACGCCGAGCCGGCTATTTATACCATGTGTTTGTCAGGTGGGGAAAAGTGGGAAAGGGGGGTCAAGCTCCCCCCCCCCCCCACTCCGCAGCCTTCGTTCTGTACGGAGAGCAGCAAGGCCCCGAGCATGAGTCCTTAGGCTACAATGATAAGAGCCTGGACGCCACACGAAAAAAGAGATACATGCTTTCGAAGTTTCCAGCCATATTAGGGTCGCTCGATGGACAACTCAGCGACCCTAGCCATATGAGCCGTACGAGGCATCCTCTGATGAAATTCCCGAACCAAAAAGTGATTTGTAATGTAATAACGTATGCGTTGTCAGTTTGCATTCCTATTACTTAGATCTTGAATAACGCAATATGCATTCAGATAGTTAGCTAACAGTCAGATTATTTCTGTTTTTCTGTAAATATTTTTATATAACAAGTAAATTATAGGAAAATTAAATGATCATTTCTAATGTTTTGGATATTTAAATTAATCAAAAATCGAAATTATGAAATTCAGAATTCGAAATTATGAAGTACAGCTATTATAAAATAATACAATTATCAGAATTATATATATTCATTTTAGAAAAGCAATACACAGATAAACTAGATTTTCTAAACCGGGAAAGTGTATTAATTATTCAAATTTTTCCACACTTAACAAATTTTGTAAAATAGAATTTCATACTCTCAAATATTTTATTATATTTTAGTTAACTATAATTTTTGTGTTACTGCTTCGAAATATCTTTAAATTTTTCTCGCAACTCTTTCTAAATACAATAAAATATGTACAATAAAATATGCCAAAAGGTTTTTGGTTTCTGTAGGCAGAAAAATGTATTTTTATGTAAGAAAAGTACTTGTACTAAGAAGGTTGGCTTTCCAATTGACAAATATGTGTCGCCTTTGGGATTCGCATGCCATGGCGTAAAATTATTATTCGCAAGATCCTATGTGGAACCAATATGAAAAGTAAACAATGTTTATTGTGCTTCGGTTACTAATGGGTTTGTTGCTAGAAGGTTCAAAAGTTGTGATGATTGGCACCCAGATGCTTACTGTTTGTGCACTTATTTAGCTAGCAGTTTTCGCGAAAATGAAGATATCGATGAATCAGCAATCTGAAACATCCACTTTTTCACTTTGGAGCTGAATTTTATAAGAACTAAGCGAAAAGTTGAAACAATGATAATGTCGATGAAAAAGTTGCTTATTCTAACGTTATTAAATTTCTTCAAGGTAAAAGAACCTTTGGACCAGCGAATATCACGACTAAAACCATTTGAAACTTCTTAGCTTATGTGCATTTTTTAGCCAAACCTGAAATGATCTTAAATGTATCAATTAGTCTGGCTAAAATATTTGAAACTAATAAGCTGCATTCTATTAGTTTTAAAATTGTTTTAAAGCTGAGAAATATATATAATATTCAAGAAGTAGTTGTAACAGAGAACAGTTATTATAGAAAAGGAGGACTGTTGTTATAGAATCCGAAGGGAATTTCGGATTTTTAAAATCATTTAAATAAGGAGGGGGAAATATTTCAAGAGGCGAAAAGAAGTTTATTTTCCGTAATTTATAAAATCAGACTTTCAGTATACAAAGGTAGGAATCAGTCAGGAGATGTAGAATATGTTGTGTGCTATTCCTTGTTTCGACATTTACGTAAAGATTTTAAGGAAGGTTGTTGAAAGTGCATTTGTTTCACAGCATAAGAAAAAGAAGTAATAAGTGAAGGTGTTGTTGGATTTCAAGACTTCAATCAATCTTATGTTAACTATTTGATTACTTAACTTGCCAAATTCACTTTGAGTTACAGTGCGAATAACGTGTAAACTTCCAAATGAAAACAATATGAGAACATCTACAGTCTCTCACGCATGCATTTATGGTATACTACTAGTATGGTCCAGCCTTACTGGGAACCCGTTAACTTCGCATTGTTTCTTTTTAGAGGCATGCTTTGCTTACTTGTGAAAATCAGGGCCGTGTGGTATGTTTTCTTCATATGATGCAAATCATTAAAATGCCGCTCTTGATTTTTTAAAAAAAGTTTTCATACTATAATTATATTTTTACTCAAAAACTGAAAATTTTTCTATCCATCACACCCATATGAAAGCTGTTTTCCATCATTTTTACATTATTCACAATTGTTCGGTAAAAACACATATTTCGAATAGTTTTTTTAAATTCAGTTATTTAAATTATATTGTATTAAATATTGCTAATTTTACAATTGCAATAGGCACACGCACAGAAAAGCAAAAAATATACGAGGACTTAAAAATTCACGTTTACAGTGAATCTCCAATTTAAAAGGAATATTTTGTAGATTTGAGTTTGTAAAATGACAGAAAATTTGTATTTTTTATAAATATAAAGTTAAAAATCGACATTTTAATAAAAAATGTTGATATTTGTAATCTTTCACTGACAGTGGTGCACATTGAAGTCTTTCATCCGAATATTTGGTCAAAATATTTCTGAATATATATAGAATTCGTTTTTTAAATCTGCTGATTCGTTTTTTAATAAAAATTTTTAAAACCAATAAATGTACTTATTAAGTTAGATGCTAGATATTAAGATATGCGTATCATGTTTGGCAATGATGTTGCTTGGTTCAGGGGTCTGTGAAAATTTTAAATCACATTATGACATTTTTTTTAAATTTAATTTTACCAATATATTAAATTTAAAGATAAATAATATTTTTTGCCTAAAGTCTTTATGCTGAAATATGCAGAGCTTCCAAATATAACCACAAAATGCACTGATAAAGACATCGTGTGATTAAAATTGAGATACTATTTTGAAATGCCTTGGTTCAATCACGTAGGGCGTTATGCTATGCTATAAAGGTGGACAGTTAGCAAAATCTAGTTAAAAGTATTTAATTTTGCAGTGCAGCTCTAGATTGATATTGCAATACATTGTTTAATTACAAAACTTAGTGGTAAAATTATAACGCTAGGAATAAATCAGTTTTAATTAAATTTAGATTTGCCAAGTATTTCATTTTCTTATTACACAATTCGATAATTCGGGGAGGATGAACTGTTTTAGGTTTTTAAATTTAAATTAATTATTTCTTTAAAATTTAATTTGTTTTATGTACAAGTAACAAACATTTTAAAATAAGAAGTTAATGAATAACTAATTGAACCGATATATTTTTAAGAATTTTATTTTAGGCATTTTACATTAGAATAATAGTTAGAACAGAGCAGATGGAATAACAGGATAACTCACGCGAAAATGTATTTTGTAACTTAGGAAAAATATATAGTTTACTAAATATATGTAGAAGGAAAATATTTTTTAAAAAAAGCATCAGCTTCAGCACCTACGACACCAAAAAAAAAAAGCATAAGTAAAAAGACCAATTAAAGAAATGGTTAGTTCTGACGCATGGAAATCTTTCTTTTGACATTATAACTTTATCAAAATAAAAATGTTATCTATAATTTGATTTGAAAAGTCCCAGTTCCGTTATAAAAACCCTTAACGGATATTCTATTCATACTAAAACATCAGTAAACATTATTATTAAACCAAAAACTAAAGAAAACTTGTTCCAATATCTTATATCTGTAATAATTACTGGACAAATTAACAAGAAAAACCCAAACATAATGTCTTCGAAATGAGTTTTTACACGATAGGCTTTCAAAAAGTCAAATCTCGAAACATTTGACATTTTCTCTTCAGCTCAGCATCGGGATTATTGTAAGTTAATTTTATTATCAATCAGTGACATGAGTGCGACATAAGTGCCGCCAAGTCTCTACGTTAAAAAAAAGCCCTAAAATTAACTCTCTAAAAAGGATACATTTAATTGAAAAAGAATTTTTGAAAATAATACAAATAAACTTTGAGTACATGTTATATAAATAATATATTCTTACCCTATTTTCAACGAACAATGCAGTGTTTTAATTTCAGAAGAATCATTAAAAATGTTATACACTTTAGTTTTGTATAATTATAAATATTTAAAACAAAACTATAAATTTTTTTAAAGGGTGGAAAAACACGTCTGCTTCTTTAAAACACAGCGTAAAAATAATTATTTAAAAAGTAAGTAAAATACGTAATTATCCAACAGGCCTATTCACTTGAGATAGTGTGTGACACTGACTGGTGACATCCGTTGATGGGCATGAAATCTCTTCAGATTAGCTGCATAGAGCAGAGTTTTCCCACATTACAACAGTCCACGTCCAATCACATCCCGAAGCCCCCCGTGTGGTCCCTATTTTTTAGTGCCTAAACAATCTTACATTGTAGAGGCTGTCTAGACGTTTTTTCGCGAACGTATCTTAATCAACAGCATTCAAAGATAGAGTGTCGCGAAAATTCTCTCCCGATATACTTAGAAAGAATGGCTTGACCAGCTGAAGAAGGGAAGGGGCCCTGCTAAGGGGCAGAAAAGGAAGGGGAGGACCACCCCTCAAAAGCCTGGAACGAAGACTGTAATGCCATTTAGAAGTCACTTTTGAGGACACTTCGGGATTTTCTTTTTTTCACTTCGGGATTTTTTTATTGAAAAATTATAAAATTAGACTATAATACGGGTTCTAGAAGGGTGGGAGCAGAGGTGAGGGCTACTCGCCCTATTCCCCTTAAAAAACCAACTGCTATGCAAGTAGTAAAATAACTGAAAGACTGAAGATTGAATATAACTGAAAGACTGCAGACCGGAAACAATTCTAGTAATTTGGTGTTGTGTTGCAAGTTGTGTACAAGTGCGGTGCTATACTTTCATCTTAGGCTATAAATTTCTTCGCCCTCCCACATTCCCCAAAAAAAAGGGGTGGGGTGGGGGGTCTTGTTGACACAGATGGGTCGCTAACTAACATATAGTCACCAGTTTGGAACCCAAACAAGAAAAAACATGCAGTCTCCTAGCAGTGGCTTTTTTTGTAGACCGCCCTCTCTCTCTGTTGAAGATAAGATAACGAAAGAAAGAGCTTTTGGAGTTTAATGCCCCTATTCCAGCTCAACCCCGCTTTTCCCACTGGCCAGCTCGGAAGGGGGGGGGGGGGGGGGGCCTGTATCAAATCTATTTTCCTTCTCACTATTTCGGATATTCATTAGAATTGCCGCTCTTTTTCTTCCTATATTTGATCATTCAGAAGTATTTATTTTACACAGATTAAGTAAATACTAAGTTAATTTTTGAAGCAGTATTTAAAAAAAAAATGGAGGTTAGAATCTCGAATTTTGCCGCCCCTTACTCAATTGCCGCCTGATGCGTCCGCCTCTCTGCATCATAGCACCACACGGCCCTGGTGAAAATACACACAATATCTAAACTAAATTCAATTCGTGTTGGCGCGTGCGCAGGAAAAAAGCAAATAATAGCAGAGAATGGCGTCAAGCTCCTGTTCGTTGTGTTTTGAAGTCCCTGCTATGGTCTGCCAACTCATAAAAATACACTCAAAATCAAAACAAATCAAATACGTGTTGGCTCAGGCGCACTTAAAAAGCAAACACTATTAGAGGATGGCGTCAAGCCCCCGTTTCGGCACGGTCGGGTATTTTCAAGCCCTGTTATGGTCCCGCACTCTCACGTGGATGACGGTTTTTTTTTTAAAACTAATTATATTAATTAAAAATCACAATCAAATATGAAAAAAACTAAGCCTCAGGTGCACACGTAGGAATTAAAAGGAATCTATATTAAAAATTTCGAGTTTTTTAGAGCAGTCTAAGTAAGTCTTTTGCGATCCTCAGACAAACACACAGACTCTTTCTTTTATTATTATAGATGTGTTCATGCCATACTTACTCAGTTTGGTTTCTGTTATAGAAATGTCAGAAAAACAAATCGCGCTATTGCCATTCATGTAAGTAAGAGATATAGTGAACAACAAGTCAACCAAAATATAATACAATAAGTAAATAATGCGTTTACCCATAAATTTATTATCATTTTAGGGTGTTTCCGCAGTCCCTTCACTCTTTCAAAAATCGAAAAACGTAATAAACTTTACAGTTTCTGTTTTAAATTATTAAGTAACTATTTTTTTTACTTTTAATTTACGTTGTACCTATTTCTATCCTTATATATATAAGAACTGTTATCAAACTGTACTTCCACATTTGCATTCTCTCTCTTCTAATAAATTTCTAGATATTTACAATGTTTTGCTGAGCAGTCATTCACAGTGGGTAAATTGGTCAATATAGCTGGAAAAAAGTTGATTTATAACTTTCAAAGTTTTTGGACCATACGGGCCAAGTATACAATCATTGTCACACTGTTCTTTATTTATTTACCCTGTCACATCTCTTTATATTTTACCATAACAATAATTATATTTTGCTTGACTTTTATATAATCTGTTTCATTATGCCGCAAACTTAGGCCATGGTTTTAATGCTAATAAGAAGTTTAGAATTTGCTTTTACGAATGCTGCAAATTTAATTTTGCAGTTTTGCGAGATAATCAGAGTAATTTTTTATTGATATACTCTAAAAAGCGTACCATTTTTTTTTTTTTTTTTTTGTGATACATGTTTATTTTTCGCTTTAAAATAGTAAATCATATAAGCTATAATTCAAATAAAAAAAACTTAAGGGGGGGGGGGGGACATTTCTAATAAAAAGAGAACTTTTTATCAAAATTACCCATTAAACTCTGAAGACCCTTACTATTCATTAGCGTATACATGAAAACTGATAACTTTTAACTTAAAATCAAAAATTAGGACGTCTTTGGGTAGTTGTTAAAACTCTTTACAGTCTCTTCGTGTTTCATAGGACGCTAATTCCAAGTCTGTCACCAATCCCCCCATTTCCGGTGATTAGGGACGGTGTGAATAAAAGCAGAAAAAAAAGGGGGGGGGGGGCGCGTTCCTACTGGCACCACATTCTTTGACGTACCTTTTCACTGCTAATTCAATGGGTAATTCGCTGACAGATAGTAGACAAATATCCGTCCGGGCATACAGACAAATGAATAAAGTTATGAAAGATGGGTATCGGAGGTCATACCTTTCCAAAAAAAGAAAGAATTCTTAAGATCCGACGGATTCAACCGATTTTGGAAGAGCGATATAAGCGAACAGACAGACGGGACATCGCCAGCATGTAAATACCTATCCTTTTTTACCGCCTAAAAATGGAACCTACCTGACTCGTAATGTCGAGGGCATATGACTCAGGCGAGCTGACCATTACCCATCCGCCACGGATGTAGTTTGTATATTTAAATCGTCTAAGTAATTTTTATACACAGCTCAAAACAATTAGGGGAACACTTTGCCTACTTTTGTAAACATTTTCAGCTCCAACTTCTTTTTTTTTTGTTCTAAAAATCTAAAATGAGTGTAATGGATTCATTATGCACCCCGAATAAAATAGTAAAAAACAGGGTAAAAATATCTTAATTTTTTAACTAAAATGTAAGGGGAAAATATTGGAGTCTTAACTTTTGAAAACATTATAGCAATACTTCTTTTCAAAAGTTGATTTGTTAAAAAAATAAAGTTAAAACCTATTTTAAACATTTAAGAATGCAAGCGTGAAGAATTTGGGGTAAATTTACTTCGTAAAATTTTTTTAGGAGTGAATTTTATTTTACTATGCTTTTGATGTTTTCATTTAATTAAAACAAGTATTCTTTTAATTCTTCAAAAGACACGATTCTTCTATCTAAGTAAGTGCGAGCTCAACTTAGTGAGAAAAAAAATCGCAAGCTAATGATTCCAAATGGAATCATTGGATTGACAAGGTTTAAACCATGCATTACCCTAATTGTTTTGAGCAGTGTACTTTTGATACCAAGTGTTTCGTAATCAAAACAGCAAAAATTCTGTTTTTAAGATAAAATCTGCATAAAATTTACAAATTGTATCTGTTTATGGAGAAAATGTGTTTTTTGACAAAATGGAATTATCTATTTCAAAACTTATACGAATTTTTTAAAATATATATATCTTCTGCAGAAAGATAACAGAAAAATGTTAGTTTCAAAAATTATTTTTTGCTATACGAAAATCGAATATGTACACACATACACAAAACATCCAATTCAGTAACCAACCACCAGCTAGCCACATTTTAGAAAGATAAATGAAAAAATCTACTTTGAGTCGAAAATGAAACTCTCAAGGTAACCCAGCCCCACTGGAACTTAACCGCTAATGATCTGCCTGGGGTAGGGGGAGTTTCGGCAAGACCCTGGACAAAGACCACCCAAACTTAGCAATTCGTCCCTGTCATCACCGCCACAGGTAAAATGGGGGAAGCTAAAGTAGCTCGGAAAATCGAAGCCGCTATCTGGTCAACTCGCATGTTTCAGGTGGGCGCTGGGCGGTAATATTCGAAAAAATAGAACGGCGCTTGCAGGGTTAATTGTTCATAATCTCAAAAAGGTCCGATACCATTGGGTGACTAATGGCTGAAATAATCACTAGTGGTACTTTTTTTATTTCCGCAGCTGTACCTTCATGTTTAATATCATTTATTTTAGTTTTGGCTAAAGTTTCATAAATTTTAAAACTTGTTTTATAATAAATAAATCTTGTAGAATTACATATAAAAAAATTATACTCATTTATTGAGTAGTTAAAAAATTACAAGAGAGATCAAACTATGCTATGTAGTACTTTCTTTGCACATTTTTAAGACTCCTGTGACCCCTTAAAGATCAGGTGTAGCTTTCGTGCGACGTTATTCAATTAACCTGCACAGTGTGTCTCGGAGGGAAAATGGTTGGTTGGTACATGTATTTCCGGGTTGTGTGCTTAAACAGATACCCACCTATAAACCTCGTCAAGTAAGACAGACATAGACAGAATTTTTACTGGCACACCGATAGAGAGGAATTGCACCCAGGGCGAAGGCGGGAATTTCTCGAAGGAGGTGTGAGATACGTTGACAAGGGGAGGAGCTTAGGAAAGGTAGTCTAATACTGACCAATCAGCTGTTTATAGAAGGATTGAAAAATAAGATGAAAACATCAATCAATGAATTAAGCATTTTGATTTGCTAGTCTCCGAATTCTCTGAACCTCCCTCTATAGCAGTTCCGATATCTTCACCAGATGTCGCCCTCGGCCACAATGAGTTGCCTGTTCGGGACGATCCCGCCTTAAGGGGTCACAGGAGTCTTAAAAATGTGCAAAGAAGATACTACATAGCATAGTTTGATCTCTCTTGTAATTTTATAACTACTCAATAAATGAGTATAATTTTTTATATGTAATTCTACAAGATTTATTTATTATAAAACAAGTGTTAAAATTTATGAAACTTTAGCCAAAACTAGAATAAATGATATTAAACATGAAGGTACTTGAACACACTGTGATTAGGCTTGCGCGGCAAATTGTGAGATCAAAATTGAACACATGACCAAGAAAATGACTTTATATTGTACAAATATGTACAAACTAGGACTTATACCTAAATTCTCAGCTCAATTTTAATTAGAAATTATTTTAAGAACTTTTTTCTAAAAAAATTAATAAAAATTTTAAAATTTTTATTAAAAATTTTTTTAAAATAATTTCTAATTAAAATTGAGCTGAGAATTTAGGTTTAAGTCTTTGTTTGTACATATTTGTACAATATAAAGTCATTTTCTTGGTCATGTCTTCAAATTTGATCTAACAATTGGCCGCGCAAGCCTAATCACAATGTGTTCAAATAGCTTTATGTTTAATATAATTTATTTTAGTTTTTGCTAAAGTTTCATAAATTTTAAAACTTGTTTTATAATAAATAAATCTTGTAGAATTACATATAAAAAAATTATACTTATACATTGAGTAGTTAAAAAATGACATGAAAGATCAGACTATGCTTTGTAGTATCTTCTTTGCACATTTTTAAGACTCCTTAGACCCCTTAAGGAGTTTCAAAATTAGATTTTGCTTCACACATTTATCGAGGTTTATTCGCAACAGTGTATGTGCACACAATGTTTTTCCGTCGGGGTTCATTGCGGTTTTTTAATCGGTCATCACGATGTTTGCTTGAAAAAGTGTTTTCTTTTTTTTATCCTTTTGATTTTGTTTCGAAAAACATCTCGTGACTTCCATTGCACTGGCAGGGGCAGATTCGGAATTCGCAAACTCGTAAATTTTTGCAGACGGTGACATCTTTTTTCGGTGTAATTCGAATCCAAAGGTTAAAGAGGGGGTCGAGACTTTTAGATGTGTTTTTAGGAAAGGGAAAATAGCATAAATACTAGGCCAGTTCACTAAGTACAAGGGAGTTGAACCAATATTTATTGGGTTAAAAAAAAGTGTCGAAACGTGTATTGTACGTCGAATTTTTTTGTGATATTGTGAATGTATACGAAACAAAGTTTCCGAGCAACCGATTAGAATTCCTGGTCCATTTTACAATGTGTCTAAGGCAACATAATATAGGCTATTCAAGTAAGTCGATTTTGTATGCTGTTTATTTTGTTATTAACTAATTACTCTTTTTTTTTTACATAAGTATATATTCTTAACATTAATGCCCCCAATAAGTATGCTAAAAAGAGTTTTTGAATTAAATGAGCATGGAAATATAGAAAATATAATTGTAACAACATTTTAATTAACTTAATATGATCAAAGCTATATTTTACTATGTGATACAAACTACTTTGCTATATTTTAATCAGAAAAGCCCTGTTTGGACATTCAATTGCCACACATTTAATGAATATAATGATTACTCTTTTTTCTAAATAGTTTAACAGTTATGCCTCATATCTCAATTGCCCAATCAATTATTTCACATATGATTTCACATATATTATAGATATACAATAATAAACATATAAGTTCTAAATGGCAGGGGTCAAAGTGGCAAATTGGGAATATATAGGATTTTTTTAAAAAATATATAGGATTTATAGGATTTTTTAAACCAAAATATAGGACAATTTAAAACATCACATAACTGCATACACATGGGTGCCACTCTTCAAAATTTACAAGACTGAACTTTACAAAAATAAAAATACCGAAGTAGCGTTCTTAAAAACAAAATATAACATTAACCCTTCAATTAGCAAAAAAAAAAAAAACTTCAATGTTACTAAATACAGGGTTTCTGCCAAAATGAACAGTCCCAAATTCATGAGTTTCCACATGACTTGAGTTAACAGTTTTTCATGACTCCATAAACAGTCACACTTCTAATACCCCCCCCCCCCCCCTTCCAAAAAAAAATAAGACAGCTTTCGAAAGTTAACAGCACATACAATTTTTTTATAATTGTGTGGATAATTTTCATATTGGCTAAATTAAGTGCAAGTACATAAAGTTATTTTAGAAATAAATAATTGCAACATAAAATGACTTGAAAATGCATCATATATTATAAAGTGAAAAATCTTTGTTAATAAATGTAAACCTATTGCAGAAGTAATGCTTTATTTATTAAATTTCTTTGATTTATTATTCCAGGTCTTTTTTTTTTGTTCTAATATTGCGCCATATATTGCAATTGCATTCCTTCTTCTAATAATGGTTTACGCTTGCATTAAAAAACGCTAAAATACCCAGTAAACCAAAAAAAAACCCACAGAAATAGAGATCTTAAAGTTGCGAATCTCCAGCGATCCGAAAGTCGTGGGACTCCTGCGATCCGAAAGTCTCGGGACTCCGGCGATCCGAAAGTCTCGGGACTCCGGCGATCCGAAAGTCTCGGGACTCCGGCGATCCGAAAGTCTCGGAACTCCGGCGATCCGACGTCACGTGACTGTGATTCTAAAATACGACGCCCGTCGCCAATAGCCCTCGTGTAGCTCTAGTGCGACGATAATTCAAACCTAACCTAACCGGCAATCCAAAAGTCGCGAAACCCCTTCGTTCCGAAAATAGCAAAAGCCCTTCATTCTTATGACCAAGGCTATGTACACATGAGGGCGGTTGACCGCGCGTTTGTCAAACGCGCGTTAGCCAAATACATAGAAACAAAAGGGATCGTACACATGCAAACGCGCGCTTTGAATCAACGTCGCCAAAACGCGACGGTTGTAGTTTTCCCTTCAACCGCTACGTTTGCAACGCTTTCGAGTTACTATACTGGGCATTAGAACGTACACATGTGCTCAGTCAAACGCGCGCTTTTGCTCGGTTTTGACGTGAATTGTGTGATCTGTGATTGATCTTACCATTGTTTTGATCTGTTTGTGCCTGTACAATGGATGCGGAAGCGTTTTTACGATTAATAAATTTGTTTCTAAAACATTACTTTGTCAATTAGGCTAATTTTTTCCTAATTTTGAGGTTTAATAAAAAATATTGTTGTCATTCTTATATTTAAAAGTATAATATGAATTGTAATAAATAATTGTAGTAAAATACCTTAATGTTACAACGAGTTTTTCTTCTGGTGAAATTGCATTCCCTCACAACATATTCACAAGGTGATATGTCATCTGTGATTAAAGATAATAGTTCATCAAATGAACTTATACTCATACGGAAGTAGTTGAAAAACTTGTTGGGGTGTTCCCTTAATTTTGGGTATAGCGTCACAAATGAACCCATGGTTAACCGGTCATCTATAAGGGGATGAACCCACCATCGTCTTTGTCTTCTTTGCCGAGCCTTGTATCTACGGTACAATAACCGAAAACAGGTAAACTCTTCTAACTCCATGTGTTCGCACTGAGTACGCTGGTCCAACTGACGGATGCCGTGTCTTGCGCTGTCAGCCAACGTGCGCTCAACTCGGCGTCCAACGCCCTCATGTGTACGGTTTCACAATTTGCCAACGCGCGGTCAACGCGCGTTGGCAAACGCGTCATGTGTACATAGCCCAAGACTCGCGGCCGCTTGATCAGAAGGAAATATTCTGGTTGTTCCAACTTGCCTGAACCGGAGCTACAAAAGTAAAATGATGCAAACTTCCGATCCCCGGAGGCAAGAAGCAGCTGCAAAAGATTGTGGTCATGTGACCTTCAGTGACGCGCTTTCGCTATCGCTATGCAGAAAGGGAACAGAAGGGCCGGTCGTGACGTCAGAACAGTGATAAGCGCGACAGTTCCGCTCAAACTTTTCGATGTCGTAGGGAGACGGGACATTTTAATAAATACGATCGCCGAAAACAATCCGAAATATAAAAAATGTCTACAAACGACGCAGTTACAGTAAACTAAAAGAAAATATAGATTGAATCAATTCCGAAATATAGGATATATAGGACAACTGTAAAATATAGGACAATATAGGACGTTTTTTCCGATTTTAAAAAATATATAGGATTTATAGGACATATAGGACGTCTGCGACCCCTGTAAATGGGAATTGTAGACAAGAAATTTTCTGTGTTTTTAGAAAGCAATTTTACATTTTTTTTTTTTTGTAACTTACACTATAAAAAAAACTTTCAAAAATAAGTACTTGGACGTTTTCATGTTATGTCACTGTAAAAACAATTAATATTTATGAAAAAAAAACCTCGAAATACAAAATTTGCGATCGAATATAAGAATATTATTCGCAAAATTTGGGAAACCTTTTTTAACAGTGCATCTTCAATATAAATAAATTAAAGTAATTTAATTGATGATGTATCATTTTGATATTAATGTAAGAAAACTCATATAATGCATAATCTTGTATAAATTTCTATAGAATCTAATTCAGATTATACAGTACTTTCCCAAAATGATGTATTTTCCAAAGTTAAATTAGAAAAGTAAATTTGTAAAAAATAATTTTCGTCTCTGACAGAAGAATTTATATCGTTCACATGTCGATAAAATGTTGGAAATTTTTCAAAATATTTTCAACAATGCTTCCAAAGTTGTAATCCAATAATAAATTGCAATTTAGATAATTAAATTGCAATTTTTTTGTATTGAAATTCACGGGCGGGAACAAAAATTACAAATTTCCCGAACGAAACTTGTCGACTGCTGTTATTTATCAGAGGGGGGGGGGGGGGGGCAGCTTGAAAATGAATATTAATAAAAAAAACGTAATTTTAAATTGTACCTTAGCCCCCCTCTCGGGTTACATCATGGAAAAGCATTGTTTTATTCTTTTCAAAATTAAAATTTTCTTATCTATCAGAAAAACAATACTTTTCCATTTATTTCCAATGAAATACACTTTTTAGTAAATTCTATGCGAGCTAATTTATGAAACTTAGTCAAGGCTAATCGAGGGCAAACTGCAATTTTTGACGCCCTCCCGTTGTGAAACAGAACAGTCGATTTTTGGCGCCTTGAAAGTCGTGCTTGCAACTTACCTTACTTTGAAGGCTTTTTTTAAAGAAATTATTTACTACCGTTTTAGACCTACCGATAGACCTAAAAAATAGCTGCATTACTCATTCCACACGCTTTTATTCCAAGGAAGGTTTTTGTCCCACCTTTTATTCGGTCTCGCCATGGATATCAATAAGCACAGATGAAGATTAAAGGAACCCTAAACGCATTGTTAGGTTGCCTTTATTTTCTGCTTTTTGGACCACAGAAAATGCATTACTTAACAAAAAAAAAAAAAACTTGCCGACCTCATACTTTTTTTCCATCAGCAGAAACAATCCATACTTAATATGGTCAATAAGTTCGATTAATTAGAATTTTATATTTTATTTATAGTGTGTTTAATAATAAATCATTTGCATACTTTAAATTTGAATTGCTTTCCTATCTGACAAATATGCATACAAATCCACAAGTTTCACTGGTTATTTCTTAGGCCTTAGAATTTTTCCCAATGCCAAAAAAGTCAAAATTTACTTTTGAATGGATGATTTTGATGACATACCAAATTTCACAGAGAATCACCTATTACAACCCTATTTGAAAAATGCATTAAACTTGTACAAGAAAACTACAACTTATAGTAATTGATATTCATCTTACACCAAACATCCGATTTGGAAGAAAACGTTTTGTTGAACAGGCCTTCGGGTGCCGTCCATAAGGTGGGGAATTCGCTCGAAGTGAGGGTACTGTCGTATCCATCCTCCATGATCCTGGCCAATCCAAAATCAGCAACTTTCACCAGATGATTTTCACCCACTAAGCAGTTTCTAGCAGCCAAGTCTCTGCAAAATGGGAAGATTTTAATTATATAATAATACCAGATAGCTAATTAAATTATATAACATTACTAGATAGCTAAAATATATATTTTTTTAAAATTAACAAACAACAATAATGTTGTGGTTCAATAACTTTGCTGTTCTTTCATGCAACTGTCTGCCAAACGCATATCCAACACTACACTAACAGTACTGTGTAGGTTAAGGTATATATTGCAAGAAATGAGACGGAATTTTTTAATAAAATGATTTCTAAATAACTTTTTATGTCTTTACAACAGTGATAAAGTCTTTGGTTGCTGCAGTTTTTGTGCAATTAAAATCAGGATTTTTTTTCTTCATGCTTGAAATTGTGCACTCTTTTTTTTTTTAAAACGGGGGAAGGTTGATAACATTAAAAATGATTCTTAACATCTAAATTTTATGGCAATGTAGTAGAATATCATCATTATTTGTTAGAAGAAATAGTTTAAATTTTTGATAAAATACATTTTATAATTTAGATATAAAAAAATTCTTCAATGGGTTCAGTAACTTTTGGATATTTCTTAAACTATAATTTTAAAATTAAATCCTTTTAAAACATCTGGCACATTTCTTTATAGGCAACAGAGCAATTGCATGGTTAGATGCTGATAAAACTAACTCAAGTAAAATTTATTATCAAAACTAAGTAGAAAAAATCTAACAAACCTATGTACATATTCCTTATATTCGAGATATGACATTGCAGATGCTATTTGAGTTGCCATGTACATCAGGACATTAATTTCGACCCTGTTTTTCTTCAAGTAGTCCAGGAGACTTCCACATTTCATGAATTCAGTAATAATGTAGATAGGAGTATCTATAGTACAAACACCTGACATTGCCAAAAAAGAAAGAATTGTTAGAAACAATTATAGCATTATTCAAAGGACCCTAATACTTATGTTATAAAAGAGTAATTTTTAGAAACGAGGTTGAGTATTAAGTGTAGTAAATTATCTAAAATTTGTATTACATACTCATATTCATGATGTCTCTATTTAATATAAAATTGTAATTGTTGTACGCTTGAAAGTCAAGTGACTTACGTGGCTTCAGCCAATCAGAAACGCTTCAGAAAAGTAATCTTAAGAGTTTGACGTCATCGCATCAACTAATCAAAACGTTTTTCACTGATGGTGAATAATTTATGTTTACTGCTTCGGCAACAGGGCACTCAAACTTTTAAAATGTTTTGAGACGCAATTCCATTTATTTCATTCCAAGAGCGATATAACGAAGATTTACTGTACTTAATAAAAATTGGTATTTTGAGTAAATAATGGTACGGCTATAATGTAATGCTTAGTGATTGCAAACTTTTTGTGAAAATGAAATGAAGGTTTGCTATACTTATCGAGTTGTATGAAACATGAAGTAGAATGTTTAGTATATTTGTGCATTTTCGCTGTTTGGCACCGAGATTTAAAACTCCAAATCGAGACCGGCTATTATATCATAGATATTCCTAACTAAGAAAGAATAAAGTATAAATTTAACTTTCATAAAGTAACAGTTATTTTGCTTTGCATAATGTTGCAAAGGCTGCTAAATGGATATTTCTAATGATGGAGCATAGAAATTCTTCCACTCAACAGAACCTGCGAGGTCGTAGCGATAGCCAAAGAAGTCGCCAACGACGTGAAAGAAATCGTAGAAGCTATGCTAACATGTTTTATTCAATGCAGATTGTATAGATGAGTATTCCTGCATTGGCAGTAGCCTCATCATATTAGTCTTGCATGTTTGTTTGCGGAGCAAACAAAGAGGAATTTCGTAGCAATTCTCGGGGGTTGGCGAGCGGCAGCTAGCAGGGGGCCCTAGTAAGTTACCTTACCCCTAGTAAGCACTAGTAAGCCCGCTAGTAAACTTCTCCGGTGATAATTTTTTTGAGCAGAAAATACATTTTGAATTTGGGGACTTTTTACACCACTTGGAGAATTAATTAAAATTGTAATAGCAAAAACAAAATTATTTTTTGTTAAGGCATTTTGGATATCATAATATAAAACTAAGGAGTTATAACTAAAAATTGTCATTGTCTGCAAGATATTATAATATTAAGGACAAGGTCTAATTGGCAATTGAAGGGACAAACAGTTAAGACATTATAAACCAGGTAGTTGTAACCGAGTTTGGTTGTATCTAAAAAAGGAATTTTATTTAACTATAACTTACCTAATAGTTTAACTAAATTTGGATGTTGCATTGTTTTCATGATAGCTGCTTCATCTAAAAATTTTTGTAGGGGCATTGTGCCCTCCTATAAAAACAGTACAAAATTCCATGCTATAAAAATTGCAATGTCAAACCAAAATAATCTTTAATACTTAAAAAATTGAATTCTTAAAAAAAAAAAAAATTGCATGTTAAACTTGAAACAGTTTGTAAAACTAGAAACATTATCAGGTAAATTTAATACTAATATTAAAAAGCACTCTTGAGCATTACTTAAGCACTGCCTGTTTTCCCCTTTTTCTCAATGTTAAGTCCATTAACCCTCTAATGCATAGTGTTACCGTTCGGTAACAAGTTACATAATCCACTTTATTCTATTAAAATAGACCTCCCTCTCGACGAATTTGTGTTTTTTCATCTATTACATTCCATTTTGAAGTTTTAGTTAATAATAACCCTCATAATTGACAGTAGTAAAAGTGTATTCAAAATTAAAAAGTGAAGTTTCTAACTTTGTGAATTTACGTGTTTGGTAGAATTCAAAGTAATAATACTAGTACTAAATACAATTAAATTGCTTTGAAAAAAATAGTATAGTTCAAGAAGGTTATTTTAAACTATATTTAGTAGTTTGCTAATCATTCTTTTCAAAATTGGTAGTTTGTAGTTGGTTTTTACATGTGTTACCGTTTGGTAACATCATGCATTAAGCACAACTTCTGTTTGCTAATTTGCGTGTATCTCTGTAACGGATTCACAAGAGTTCAGTGTTTAAAATGTTTGGTACTACTTGATTTTAAGAGTAAAAATAACTGTTTTATGTCGTATCATTCTGCCATTTAAAAAAATTATGTTTAAAATGATTTTTTGTATATTTTTATTCATAAATACCTGCTATTTGTACTAAACCTGCTATTGCCTTCTATTTGTACATTGATTTTGTTTCAAAAGTAACTACTACTATTCATAATTATTTTAATAACTCATTTTTCCTGTTTAACAAAATCTAAATGTACTTAATATTTATACTCTTTTTTGTTTGTTATACACGTTTTCATTAAAGATTTTATACCTAAAACTATGTGTCTGTGTGCCTCTGCAACTTCTTATAGAATAATAAAATTATCAATAAGCTTTATTTTTAAGTATAATTTATTAGAAATACAAAAAGTAAAAAAGGTAATAATTTGAATAAAAATAAATATTCGACCCCGAACTTTAAGGGGTCATAGGAGTCTTAAAAATGTGCAAAGAAGGAACTACAAAGCGTAGTTTGATCTTTCATGTAATTTTTTAACTACTCAATATACAAGTATAATTTTTTATATGTAATTCTACAAGATTTATTTAATATGAAACAAATTTTAAAATTTATGAAACTTTAGCCAAAACTAAAATAAGTGATATTAAACATAAAGCTATTTGAACACATTGTGATTAGGCTTGCGCGGCAAATTGTGAGGTCAAAATTGAAAAAATGACCAATAAAATGACTTTATATTGTACAAATATGTACAGACAAAGACTTATACCTAAATTCCCATCTCAATTTAAATTAGAAATTATTTAAGAACTTTTTTCTAAAAAAATTAATAAAAATTTTAAAATTTTTATTAAAAATTTTTTTAAAATAATTTCTAATTAAAATTGAGCTGAGAATTTAGGTTTAAGTCTTTGTTTGTACATATTTGTACAATATAAAGTCATTTTCTTGGTCATGTCTTCAAATTTGATCTAACAATTGGCCGCGCAAGCCTAATCACAATGTGTTCAAATAGCTTTATGTTTAATATCATTTATTTTAGTTTTGGCTAAAGTTTCATAAATTTTAAAATTTGTTTCATATTAAATAAATCTTGTAGAATTACATTTAAAAAAGTTATGCTTATATATTGAGTAGTTAAAAAATTACATAAAAGATCAAACTATACTTTGTAGTTCCTTCTTTGCACATTTTTAAGACTCCTATGATCCCTTAAGCATCTATTCATCGCTTAATGCATGGTGTTACCGTTTGGTAACAAATTTAAAAAATGAAATTATTTAAATTTCCGATGCATTTAATTTTTTTTCCGTATTTTTCCCGTGATGTATGAGCATTAGAGATACAAATATATTTTTTTGGGACGAAACAAACAATTCATGCATTAGAGGGTTAAATACCTACTAAGTCCTTTATCTGTGTGCTTTCTTGTACAATTTACTTTGATCTGGTTTAAAGATTCATTAACATTTGTTAATAATTATGCATTTCATTACAGGTTTATACAGTGGTGATATTTTCCTCATAAAAAATGCACAATCAAAGTAATGTGCCATTTTATTAAATGCATTCACACAAGCATTGCAAGTTACGTACAGTACCATTAAAAAAATAAAATTTTTTAGTAGACCTTGTGACTGAAAGATCAATAATGAAACATGTCATTTTTAACAAATTTTTTACATTTTAAGGATAAAAAAAATCCAGCTGGTTAAAAGCAGATATCTGATTAACCAGAGTCCAGGTAAGGAGGAGCCTAATGTATTTGACCCTTCTTCATAAACCACATGACACATTTAATTACCTTCAATGTCTTCACAGCCACTGTGACATTCCGTGTCTTCCATATTGCCTTATAGACATCCCCATAAGATCCACTTCCCAACTTTTTCTTCACATCTAGGTCCGACCGGACCACCTCCCACTCATCCGGTTGTGGCTGCGGGGCTGTCGGCTCGGCTACATAAGGGCTGACGGACAGGTAAAAGGAGCTGGAACTGCCATCGAAGTTGGTTGCCAAACTCATTTGGTTTGAATGGGACTGGGCCCCACCGAATGCGCCGGTTGTAGCTGGCGGGGCTGTCACGGTCGGCTCGGCTACATAAGGGCTGTAACAGCCGTGGAAGTTGGCTGCCAAACTCATTTGGTTTGAATGGGACTGGGCCCCACCGAATGCGCCGGTTGTAGCTGGCGGGGCTGTCACGGTCGGCTCGGCTACATAAGGGCTGTAACAGCCGTGGAAGTTGGCTGCCAAACTCATTTGGTTTGAATGGGACTGGGCCCCACCGAATGCGCCGGTTGTAGCTGGCGGGGCTGTCACGGTCGGCTCGGCTACATAAGGGCTGTAACAGGAGCTGGAACTGCCATGAAAGTTGGCTGCCAAACTCATTTGGTTTGAATGAGACTGGGCCCCACCGAATGCGCCGGTTGTAGCTGGCGGAGCTGTCACGGTCGGCTCGGCTACATAAGGCCTGTAACAGGAGCTGGAACTGCCATGGAAGTTGATTGCCAAACTCATTTGGTTTGAATAGGACTGGGCCCCACCGAATGCGCCGGTTGTAGCTGGCGGGGCTGTCACTGTCGGCTCATCTACATAAGGGCTGTAACAGGAGCTGGAACTGCCATGGAAGTTGGCTGCCAAACTCGTTGGGTTTGAAAGGAACTGGGCCCCACCGCATGCACCATTAGTGAACATTATTAATTCAGGAGGACACGAACTTTCTGGTCTACAAAAAGAATTTATAAAAAGATGGAATATTTTCTGGAATTTAAAGTTTTTTTTTACTTTTACACTTAGTCGTAATGAAAAGGACAGGCATGAATATATTGAAGAGCTTAGTGTAAGAACGTGCTAAGTGACAAAAAGGTGGAAAATGGTATTTTCAAATCGTAAATAATATACAGTTTATGAAAAATAGGAAACTTGTTGTCGTTAAAGAAGTTAGTAATATGTTCAATTCAATGAATGACACAAAAATCTCAATTTTTCAAAAATGTCACTTTGCATCTTCTTCCATCTCTTTTTATATGTGTTTAGGTTATTGAACCACCAAATTAGATGATGTGATGCATATAAATATTTTTGGTTTGTTTGGGAAATGCATAAATAAAATCATTAGGAAAAAGAACGTTCTTATACAAAACTGAGATTTTATTAGATAACAGAAGCAATTGAAGTGAGAATGGCTACAAATAGTATAACTTATTTAAGCTAGAACATGTTCAAAGAAACTTACTTGATTTTGTAAAACTCGATGAAAAAACCAACACATTTTTTTCATTTTAATGACATAAACTTAAAAGTAAGTAATAAATACACATTAATTAAGAGCTTATTGGAAGAATTTGCCAAGTGACATTTTTTAAAAATTTGAGATTTCGGTGTCAATGAACATTATTATAACTTTTTTAACAATAATAAGCGTAATTTTATAAATAAATTGTCACATAAGAGATTATAATTGAAAATTTTGTTAACTACTTACTTTTACCGATTCTTTGTCTCGTATATCATTCACTTTCAAGCATTTCCATTCACCATCATCAGGTAAATGAACAGTCAAAATCGCGAGGAGTTCAGTATTATTTTTTTACAGTTTGCAAGTACCGTTTCAACGGATCTGAGTGCAGTCGAAAAACTTGAAAGCTCATTTTCACCTTTTTGTCACTTAACACGTTCTTCCAGTTAACTCTTCAATTAATGTATAAGTAGCGTATTAACATTACTATGTCTCTTCAAAGAAGTTTAATTCATAACATCTTACTTAACTCTGTCACCGATTGTTTTGTTGACTGGTATAAATGAAATTAAAATATAAATATATTTATTTAATAAAATTAAAACCGATTAAGTTGTATAAATAGCAGAAATAATAACAAGTTAAATCTTGAAGGAATTAACTTGTTATTGAAGGTTGCTTGGTATTTTTGGAATTTCGCATCCTAAAAATTTCGAATAGATTAAAAAACAAGTTTGGCAACCGAGAGTAAATTTCAGTTAATATGGCGATTAAGTTGATAAACGCATTTTAGAATAATGTTTTAATTTTTATTTTTCTTAAATGAAATTTATATTATGGAACTAGCGCATTTGTTGACCTTAAGGTATGGGACACTTTTAACCTTTTTTTTTAATATTGCAGATATCAATATAATTTTTTTTCTATAAATGTATACTAAATATACTTACAATTTTAGATAGTCAAAGGCTTTAAATTATTATTATTTATTTTTTTTTAAAAAATAAAATGTGTCAAAAGGTGATGTTTCTTAATTTTGTCATAAGTCAAAAACTTATTTATTGACAAACAAAAATTTAGCATTTTTATAAACAGAAAAATGTATTTAACAAACTGTCTTTACCGATTTTTCTTATTTGCCATATTTTTTTTTTTTTTAAAATTATTGAAGTATTTTTTAATAATTTCACAGGTTCACTTTTTTATAAAAATTAAAAAAATAAACTATTCACAACTAATCTCTAAAGACAAATTAAAGATATAATTTTGAAAAATATGAGTGAAAATTTTTGACACTCTATGGGCAGTAGATTTTGAGATGTCATGACACAAAAAGCTACTGCAGATGAACATAAAATTTTTTTTAAAAATTATTCTAAAATATTTTTTTATTTTTTATGAAAATAATTTTTTTGAAGATTTTGTGTCCTATACCCCCTTAAGAAGTATTTCAACTGTAGTGGCCTTTAACCAAACTTGTAAATTTTCAACAAAACCTCGAATCTTGGAAATAAACGGTTTGTTCCTCTGTTAAATTTTTAAGAACATTTTGATGTAGTCTAAAACTTCACATCAAAAATTATCTTTCTTCTTAGATTTTTCCACCATCCATTCAATTACAAGCTTTTAACTATCGTTTCTACCAACAATAACGCCTTTCTTGAACACTAAAAAACTAATACGTAGCTGCCTAGGTGTCTATTGAAAAGAATAATTATTAAGTTATGGGGAGGACTACTCCAAGGAATCAGCGGGGCTGGGGAGCCCAGTCTGTTTGGCGCATTCGCCTAGCATGCGAAAGGTCAAAGGTTCGGGATAAATATAACGGCCAAAATAACTTCCGGCCTTAACTTAGTCTTATACATTTTTGATTTGAAAAAAAAAAAAACATTGAGCATTATTTTACCAAAAAATAAAACTGTATTAGAGTTTTACCATCAAAAATAGTTTGTAATTTACTAATAATTTTTTTCGTTTAGCATATTTCTTAAGTTGCCATAAAAACATATTACATAAATTTTGCAATCTTATTTGGAAAAAAAATTATAATGGGAATCATTGCGAAATATTAAATTTATTGAGTAACAATCACACTTAACAAGCATTCTAAATACATTACATTTTAGGCTTGCGCAATATTGCATAAGAATGCTTAACTAAACTACTACTCTTAACTACAAATAAAAATTTCTTACCTTTTATCATACAATCTTTCTTGAAAAAATAAATAAACGGAAGATATTTCCAACTAATTAAAAAAAACACTGAACTGCTAAGATCAGTAAATACGAAGCGATATCAATCGTGCGCTGCGACTCACCGGACACGGACACCGACCGAAGTCCAAAAAAAAACTGTGTCCAACAAACAAGAAGGTTCTGGAAGATGCCCGACGCAAAATCCCACATAGGGTAGAACAATCGGACCATTGAGAATCGACTTTAGAGTGACGTAAGCATTGCTTGGCGAGATTTGAAACAGAAAATACGCCACAAAATAGCGATATAGGCGCGAACAGCGAAAATAGGAATGTG
The DNA here is from genome assembly GCA_023701765.1 of Hylyphantes graminicola. NCBI lineage: Eukaryota > Metazoa > Arthropoda > Arachnida > Araneae > Linyphiidae > Hylyphantes > Hylyphantes graminicola. The sequence goes on from CM043119.1 coordinate 69,563,698, forward strand.
TGTTTTTGTTTTCTTTTTTTTCTGAACTGTAATGCTTTGAAGGAGTTCACGTGTTATTTTTAATGCGTTAATTTAATTTCTTTGATTGCTAGACCTTTACAGAATTATAAGAGGCTGCGCTTCCGCAGATCAGCCGTTGGCAACCCTATAGCACGCTTTCTACCACGATTAGCGACCTTTTTCGGCTTCCGCAGAGGTGAATGCTCTTTCACATCTTCGCAAAACCATGACGTCAGAGAGGCATACGCGAATTGCAAAAATTGTGGCGCCATCTATCTCATTGATACTTAAGCAGAGACTGATTTGAAAATGTTCGATTTAAATGAAGGTTAATTTAAGAAAAAATTAACTGTGCAAATATTTTTTAAGTAAAATATTTCTAAACTAAGTATTACATAAAATACTGGAATTTGTTTTCAATCAATAATTATTGCATTACATATTTAGAAAATATTATATCAAAATATAATGTAATGAAGGATTTTACTTAAAAGTACATTAAAAGTAATTTGAAGAATTTTACAAATTTCTATTTGAAATCGATATTTTGTTTAATTCTTCCATTTATTTGGAATAAAATGAATAAAACAGTTTTTTTCACAACAATTTTCTAAATATGTAATACAATAATTAAAGATTGAAAACAAATTCCAGTATTTTATATAATACTTAGTTTAGAAATATTTTACTTAAAAAATATTTGCACAGTTAATTTTTTCACAAATTAACCAATACTGGAGAGTAGGTGTAAATAAAGGGATATATATTTCATTTAAATCGAACATTTTCAAATCGGTCTCTGCTTAAGTATCGATGAGATAGATAGCGCCACAATTTTTGCAATTCGCTTATGCCTCTTTGACGTCATGGTTTTGCGAAGATGTGAAGAAGCATTCACCTTCCGCAGAGCTCCCCTTGGTTTTTCCCTTTCTGGATACAAGAGAGGGATAATCATATTCGCTAGTTTCCCTAAAGATGCGAAAATAATGAAATTTTTCCCTTTGTTAATAGTTGAATGTTTTCGGGTATTTAGGGCCTGATTCTCATCTCGCGTCGAATCGAAAACTCTTATCGATAAATTTTTGTCGATAACTACCCCCTCTTTCGACAAACCGTAAACGAGCGATTCTGAGCTCCGTTTTTCTCGAAAGTGAGAGAGATAGCGCTTATTCGACAAGGCGTGGCTAATGTGTGACGTTTTCTTAGCAACAAAAAGGTAACGCCCTTGACAACAGTTAGTTTGTTTTTGTTAGTTTAGTTTATGTACGGTGTATAAAAGCCGGTAGCACAACGGTTAGGGAGATAGCCTTTGGAGCAAAGAGTTAGGGTTTGAATCCCGGTAAGGCATGGATGTTTGTGTTCATTTATGTTATGTTACGTTTTGAATTATCGTCGCACTAGAGCAACACGAGGGCTATTGGCGGCGGGCGTCGCATTTTAGAACCACAGTCAGGTGACGAGGCAACACCTGAATAGGCACCCAATGCAACCGTTAAGGGCGACATCGTACGCAGCGTTAGGACTTTGAAGGATATTTAACGTGCACTCCCTTTCACGGGGTACATGTTTGTGTTCAATAAATGTTATTTGTCTATGTGTTCTCTCGTTCTATGGATGTCTCTTGTGCCGATGTTATTTCTGGGGTTGCGTACAATAGACTTGAGGTCGCAGTGCTTGGCGAACTTGCACCCACCCCCCACCAAGAAAGTCATAATACATTAGAGGGTCGATGAGAGAACAAAATTCAAAACTTTTCAGGTTTTAGTTCACTTTGCAAAATCGTAGTTTATATTTGTAATAATGAGAAATGTAAAAATAAGTAACTATCAGCCAAAAAACTAGTTAAAATATGCAAGCAAGTAATGTATAGGTTAATATTAATTAAAACTCCTTTATTCAGTTCTTTATTCTTGATGATTTACAGTGATATGAAAAGTACTTGATATTTCCATTGATTTTATTTTTGTAAATTTGAATTTAAGGGGACCGGGGAGGGAAAAAATGTCAAAAATATCGATTTTGGTATTTTAATAAAAAGTTATAGCTTGAACTTTTATTTTTAAGAACATCTTACTTTTAACGACCCGAAAAGAATTCGAAATACAGTTAGAGTTTTCGTAAACACCGTAATCCGAAAATCGTCCGTTAAGTGGAAGTTATTATTTTCTTTACTTGCCTTTTTCTCCATAAGTGTTTTTAGTGGTTTGTCGTACATTCGAATTGTTCCTTGCGATTCAAAAATTTGTGTATTGCTTTGAAATTGTGGAAAATTGTTATTGATAATCTTTCAAACATAATTGTGCATGGATTTTGGAATCTGATAAAAATTTTACTATTTAACTCAGTTTTACTTTTAGCATATCACGAAAATAATCAAAAATTTCCAAGTAACATCGATTTTTAATTTTAATTAACTAACCAATAGGACAAATAAAAAATCCATACACAGTTTTGTTCACATATATTTAATCTTATATTAAATATATGTTAACAAAACATATAATAAATACATGTCATAAAAAAATGTTATAAAATAAAATAAATGTTATAAAAAATTAGACATTTTAGAAAGAAATTGAATAGCAAGGAGCATTTTTAAAAAAAGTTTTTAAAAAAAATTAATTTTTTTATTAAAAAAAATATTGCATATTTTTCTTTTATTATTTTGTATTTTCATTAAATTTTATATCCCTGAGCTATAAAAAAATTTTCATCCATTTCAGTCTGTAACTTTAAAAAAAAATAATAATTTGCCTCCCCGGTCCCCTTAACTTTGATTAATATTTAAACTATGTTGCAGGATCCATTTTTTTAAAAAATTTATCCGTAATAAAAATATATAATTCCGCCGTGTAGGGTTGATATTTGTATGCAGCATCATACAAACTCAACGTCAAAGAAGCAACCAATCACAGATCACTTGTGGCCACTTATCGACAATCGTTTGGCTTCTCGGTACCTATATAGGTGCCGAGAAAAACCACCCGAATAAACGACGCGTCGAAAACTCCAAACGTCGATAATTTGAGATGAGAATCGCAAATGTCGATAAGAGATTTCGACAATTCGAGTTGCCGACGAAGTTTTCTATTCGACGTAGATGAGAATCAGGCTCTTAGCTTTCCTAACAGTTTTCGAATATTAGGTGTGGGATGGTAGATTAGGGAAGGGGGTAAAAATTGTGATGTGGTGGTGCTTCTCTGTGGTGTCTTCGTTATTTTCCGTGATCACTTTTATAGCCGTTTTATTGGATCAAAATGTTCAACAAGTTTTGGAGGGTGCGGTGCTGATTAAAAAAAGAAAGCGAGTTTTCCAACCTTGGTCATGGGGTTGGCTGCCGCAGAACTTTTTAGGTTTTAACCCTTTCGCTACGAAGGATTTTCGCTTCCTCGTAATATTTGATAGGAATAACATTATCGAATCCTTAGTTTTTCGGGCGTTTAGGGGCGCTTCAGTAAGGAAAGAGTTAAACTTTTAAGCCGTGGTAGAAGTGGAAAAAAAAGAAAAGGGGGGGGGGGACACACTTATAATTTGAGTATGTACTTACCCCCCTTCCCTGAAAAAAATTGCTAAATTAACCTTTAGTTCGGACAAGAGTTATACGTTACAATATTTTAGTTCATTATTCTGCATCCTTGTTTCACTTGGAGCCATAATATAAAATATATGAAGTATATTTACAACATAAACTTCAGTATATGTATTTAATATTAGTTCAGAAGAGATTTAGAGCTGTTGCACAATTAACTGGTTTGGTTCAGTTTGAATTGTCGTCGCACTAGAGCTACGCGAGGGCTATTGGCGCCGGCGTCAAATTTTAGAACCACAGTCAAGTGACGTGAGCCGACACCTGAGTAGGCACCCAACTCAACCGTTAAGGGCGACATCGTACGCATCGACTTTGAAGGGTATTTCAAGTGCACTCATTCTACATTACTTGTCGGATATTTTTGGCGCCGTTTGTAGGTTGGCCGTTATTTAGGCGATGCTCGGACCCAAACCTGGAACCTTTCACGAGCTAGGCGAATGCCTAACCGACTGGGCTCCCCAGCTCAAATAATTAACTGGAATTGATGGTATATTTAAATAAGAATAACAAGCAACTAAAAAAAAAAATAGGTTTTTAAAATACTGTTGTTTTAGTGTAAAGGAGCTAGAAAACAAAGAAGTGGGGGAGGGGGTAGACTTAAGTGGTATTAAAAGTAAGAAGACGCTTGATCATGTTCGCAAAAAGTGGGGCGACGCGTCACCCCGCGTCTACCCACACTTCCAGCACTGCTTCATAGGTAACTAATTGAAAAAACTTTAAAAGGTATAACTACCAAAGAGGTATTGTTAAAGATGTTTAAGTTTTACAGGTTTTTTTTAATTACTAAATTTTAATGTTGGCGATTTGTGCTAATTTTTTTGCGAATTTTCGAAGATTCTCTATTTTCCGCGATTTTGCAGTTAGCCTAGATTTATTATTCTGGCAGAATTGAAGGTAATGTGATATGCTAATTTTTTCAGGTTCGTTCATTCTCAAGAGTTCAATTTTCTTATTTTTGAAGTAGCACGAATTGCACATTTTCAGCTTCGCGATTTAAATACCGTTTCGATTTAGTCATTTTTTCGCCGGAGAATTTTTAATTCGCTGATATTCAAGGTTTCGTGAAAAGCGATCTTCGAATTTTGTTGTAATTTGTCGATTTTGTGAGGATCAGTGATAGTAGACTTCTAAGTTTTGAAATACAGGGTGGTTATAAAATAACGCTCGCTATTCGGAGTGGTCTGTTGTGTAGCTTTAATGAATAATCCAAATGCAAAAAAAATTGAGACACTTACTAATCAAGAAGGGGGGAAAAGAATGGAATCATAAAAAACAAACTCGTCTCTTGACCAGGGTTTTAAATTACGAGATGTAATTGGATGTGTTGGCCGCAATTAGTCATAATTGGCTACGCCTCGTAATTAGAACCTTGGTCAAGAGACGAGTTTCTTTTTTATGATTCCATTCTTTTTCGTAAAAAAGAAACTCGTCTCTTGGTCAGGGTTCTAATTTACGAGGCTTAATTAGCCGTGTTGGCCGTAATTGGCCATAATTGACGACGCCTCGTAATTTAGATTGATTCTGGTCAAGAGACGAGTTTGTTTTTTATGATTATTTTTTTATGATTATTTTTTTATGATTATTTTTTTATGATTATTTTTTATGATTATTTTTTTATGATTATTTTTTTATGATTATTTTTTAGGATTCTGTCTTTTTTATGATTCATTCTTCCTCCCCCTCCCCCCTTCTTGATTAGTAAGTGTCTCAATTTTTGATGCATTTGGATTATTCATTGAAGCTACAGACCACTCCGAATAGCGAGCGTTATTTTTTAACCACCCTGTATTTAAAAACTTAGAAGTCTACTATCACTGATCCTCACAAAATCGACAAATTACAACAAAATTCGAAGATCGCTTTTTCACGAAACCTTGAATATCAGCGAATTAAAAATTCTTGACGAAAAAATGACTAAATCGAAACGGTATTTAAATCGCGAAACTAAAAATGTGCTATTCGTGCTACTTCAAAAATAGGAAAATTGAACTCTTGAGAATGAACGAACCTGAAAAAATTAGCATATCACATTACCTTCGTTATTTTATAACCACTCTGTATTGTAGAAAACAGCAAGTTCAAATAATAAATTTTAATAGTAATAAATAAAAAAATTAAATTAAAATTTGAAGATGAATTAAGCTTACTCTAAGATGTGTGCGAATATCGGTTACTGTGCGGCCAGTGCAATCCAATAATACTACCTGATCAGATCTACTTATTTTGCTGCCTAGTAATTTTCACGAAAACCGGAGGTCACATTGCCTGATAATGATTGATATTTTTTTGCCTTTGCGTGGTCGGGAGAACGCCTCGTTTCTGTTGTAGCTCCAGTTCAGGTAAAATGACCCAACCAGAATATTTTCCTTTAATCAATTATTCGTGAGTATTGTGATCTTGTTATCACAAGAACAGCTTGATTTTCGTTTGATTTTGATTTTTTGGTTGCTTTTTTTCTGTTTCGGCCTATGCTGCGGTTTTTGTCTTCAGACAAGTATAGAGAAATCGCCGGAATTATAGTATCCGTATTATGGCTGTCTAGTTTAGCAGTTCGTATTAGTAAATTTTCGAAAATTCGCTATTTCACCGATGTTTAATTTTGCGTTTCATAATTTCGGAATATAAGGATTTTTAGGGAAGGTTTAAGAAATGTTTTATTTATAAATCTTGAAAGTCTGGTACAGCTGTGGAAATAAAAAAGTACCCACTTGAGGTTATTTCATCCGTTAGTCACCCTATAGAATCGGACCTTTTTGAGATTGTGTGCAATTAACATTCTGAGTTAATTGCACGATACAAAATTTGTATAAGGGGCCGTCTTCATATTAAAAATATTACGATCTTTGAAATTTCCAATGGCAACACCCAAATTTAATAACTTAGAAATATTAAGCACTCTTGAAAACCCTTGAATCCCTTAAAGTTTTTGTTACATTTGGATGAATATTTGACGAGTTATTCAATCGAATCACTTGTGGACTTTTTGGGGACCATCTCTAAAATGACAAGCAAGCATGCATGCAAAGCCGACTTTATTTATCAATTACACACGTAATCTTATACACAGTCCCCTAAAGGGCATTTAAAAAGTATTTTGTGATTTACTCAGAAAAGTATGAATAAAAATTTTTAAATATTGGGATTTCGCTTAAACTTCTAGTCTTAAATTTTTTTCTTTAAAAATATTAAGGGGTTTCTATTCATTTTTTTTAAAATTAATATAATAATTATTTAAAAATATAAAAATCTTTTTAAATACCCCAATATTGAATGCATTTTGTTTGGGTTATTATAATTTCTTTTCAGTAAAAAATTCGTTTCATTATTTTAATTATTTATAGATCGGGATAGTTTTTTATGTGCAACTCATTTAACATTATGGGACCTAAACTTTGCACGTCTCTAACTCCTCTAATAATGCTTAAAAACTAACAAAATTTGGCATTTCGTATTAACATAGGTCAGAGATTTGAAATATGGATTCAAAAAGGGGTGTTGCTATTGGAAATTTTAAAGTTAGTAACATTTTTAATATGAAGATGGCCCCTTATGCAAATTTTGTGTCATGCTCATTAACTCAATTAACTCAGAATGTTAATTGTTCACAATGTCAAAAAGGTCCGATTCTATAGGGTGACTAACGGATGAAATAACCTCAAGTGGGTACTTTTTTATTTCCACAGCTGTACAGCATGGCGTCTACCGGCGGAGGATTCTGACATTTATTTCCAATAAACAATCCGATCACTGTATCAAAGTAATAATTATCTGGTAGTAATGTAGGGAAGGGCAGATAAACTTAAACTAATTTTATTTTTAATTGTAAAAATGGCTATCGCAAATTTTAATAAAAAATTCTCTTTTATAATAATGAATATTCTTTTTATAATCAAGCTTCAGTTGTTGTTTTAATTGAACTATAAATGTTGGCAATAATCTAGTTTAAAAATATAATAAATTATAATAACATTTGATAGGCAATTGAATTTCTTTCTACATTAATGAAATAAAATATGTTTTTGATATTCATACTATCACGAACAATGCTACGTTAATTAGTATACCACGAACAACAACACGTTAATTAGTTCCGAAATGGACGTTACTATTTTTTTTCAAACTTTTCAATATAAGTTCTTTTAGTAGGTAATTTTAAAGGCATTTTTTATTAAAACAATGTTTAAGTAATCTGTTAACTACAAATAAGACATACGGTCTTTTTTTTGTTGCATTTATATATAGCACAAAAAAAATTGTATTTTTACAGTTTAAGGCTTGTCCCTAGCAATTACACTGTTCGACAAAAAAAAAAAAATGTTTGTCCCGAAGCTACTTTGGTGATTTTTTGCTCCTTTGGAGGTCCAATAATAGAGAAATGACATTTTTAGCCCAAGTTTAATAGGGGGATTCATCAGAGATAAAAAAACTGATTTTTTAACGTTTTCATAAAAAACGCATTTTTGAGGTGTTTTTTTTTTTGGCTACAAACAACCTGCAACTGGTTCTTACATCTTTTTGGGTGTTAAGTGAGTACCGATGGGAATTTTTGGAACTCAAACACCGCAACAAAACTGTCTAAATTAGCGATTTCTGGCCCAAAACGCAATTTTTTTGTTATTTCATGTTTTTTCGCGTGGTTACGTTTTTGGCAAACAAACGTTTTTTACAAAAAACCTGTAAACCTTCCTGCAACTGGTTCAATTGCCTCTATGGGTGTTAAGTGATTACCGATGGGCCATTTTGGAACTCAAACACCGCTCCAAAACTGTTTAAATTAGCAATGTCTGGCCCAAAACGCCATTTTTAATGGTATTTCAATTATTTCATGTTTTTTCGCGTGGATATTTTTTTGGCTACAAACAACCTGTAAACCTTCCTGCAACTGGTTCAATTACTTCTATGGGTGTTAAGTGAGTACCGATTGGTCATTTTGGAACTCTAACACCGCTCCAAAACTGTCTAAATTAGCGATTTCTGGCCCAAAACGCAATTTTTGGATGTTATTTCATGTTTTTTCGCGAATGGAGCTATGATTACGTATGTATGTGTTACGTATCTATATAAATGTTATCATTTTATTCGGGGATCGGAGTAACGCGTTACTTAGTAACGCCGTTACTAGTAACAGTTAGGGGAGACCGGGGCACAATGGACCTAGGGGCACAATGAACCACCCCTTATTATTTATTTTGTATATTTTCCAAATTAGCTCTTATTATAAATAAAAGATGACATGACAGTCTTGATCTAGTTATTAAGAAAAAGCATGTTGTTAGCTCACACATTTGCCATTTTTTATCACTGATGTGTATTAACCAGGTAAAAGTAAAAAAGCTCGCTCCTAGAAATTATCTTCTCATCTTTAAAGTAACATTAGTTGGAGAAAGTGGCTTAGCTTAGTTGAAAGGCAAGATGTTTGTCTTTCTTTATAATCTATAAATAAATTTCTGAAATTATAATACAGCATATTTTAATTTTGTTTTTCGTTCAACTACAATATGGGGCACTATGGACCACAAAATCTGGGGTACAGTGGACCATGGTCCATTGTACCCCATGCAACTTTAGAAATACTTTTAGTTTCAAAATAAAATAAAAAAATAGTGATGCAAGTCCTTCCTAATTATTAAAGGTTAAATTTGCTATAATATTAAAATATTTTAATATATATCCTAACATTCACTTCTGAATGTAATAGATTTTCCCCCATCTACTAATAGGTAGTGCCTTTTTTTTAAACCAGAAGTGACAAATTATTGGTGAACAGATGTTTTAGTTCATGTATTATGACTTCAAACAATACATAAGTGCTTTGAATGAGAAATGTATTTTTAAAATCGAATGTGATACTAGAGTGTTAAATTTTTTAAAACAAGAAGTTTAAAAATTTGAGTTGGTTGTAAAATAAATTTCAACATTTACATAACAGAAGTACAATATCCTAAGTTTTTTAAATCAATATTTGATTACTGTTGATTTTCTTACTAACAAAAATTTGAGTTATTTGTTGTAGTTATAAATAATTAAGTAACAAATTTTCTCAGAATTGGTAAAATGCACAAAATTGAAGTTTTGTTAGTAAAGTTTTCAACCACAATTAATTTTTTTAGTAAAATATTCAACCACATTGATTAAGGGAAGACTTTAAAAAGGTTAAAAAATTAATCTCGCATAAAAACGAAGATTCTTCGATCCACAGTTTGGCCCTACAATTTTGTTGTTGTTGTGTATAGTAATAAAAAAAAAGTGTTTTACCTTTAAAGTGATCTTATAATTTTGAAGATAAAATTTAATGCTTTTACTATTTTTTTTTCATTTGCAAATATTAATGTTCGATTTTTTTTTTGTTTTCCTCATCTTTTCAATATTGACTGATAGTATATTTTCTCATTAAAAGAAATTTTAATGCAATTGGATACTTAAAATTCAAATAAAATACTTATTTTACATGTATTTTAATCTTTAAAAAGAGTAGATAAATTTTTTTCAGCAAAAAATAACATGGTCCATCGTACCCCGTGATGTGGTCCATTGTACCCCGAACCTGGGGTACAATGGACCACTTTCTCACTTGTAATAAAAAATCGAATTCAGAAAAAAGTACTTTAAAGTATAGTTTTTAGGTAATGTATTTTTAAACCCGGATATATATGTAATATATACACCTTTTTCTAAACAAGTGGGATGAATATTTTCGTACTTATAGCGCAAAAAATGAAAAAGTGGTCCATTGTGCCCCGGTCTCCCCTACTTTTTTTTTAGGTAACGCTCAGTAACGCCGTTACACTTTCCAAAAAGTAACTGTAACTGTAACTTAGTTACTTTTAGCGGTAACGAAAAATTTTGTTACTTTTCCGTTACTTTACGAATTCTGCCAGATGCCAATTTTGAAAGTCGCTATCCTAAGAATTGAACATTTCGCGTTCCCGAAATACGAACTTTTCTTGGGAGTCAACTCTTAGAGGAATGTCACAGATGACCCCCTGTGGGGGAAAACGGATATGGGGGTTTGCTTCCTGTGGGGCGATGGACTTCATTAAGAGAGAAGATATGGGGATGGACTTGACTTTGGAACGCGAGACGCGTAGGTGGTGTGACGAGTCGTCTCCCGAACTCACTCATGAAATAATATGATTTAATTCTGTAAATATTAGCTATAACTTGTAACTTTGATTACTATAATAAAATAAATAACAATTAATCTAATAATAATCTAAACGCCCTGCACTAGAGCTACACGAGGGCTATTGGCGAGGGGCGTCGTATTTTAGAACCACAGTCAAGTGACGATCCGACACCTGAATAGGAACCCAACGCAACCCAATGAAACTTAAGAATTTGTGTAATATATTAAGTTAACTTTTTTACAAACATATTGTAGAATGGATTGCTGTTAATATTTTGATATTAAAGTGTATATGTTGGCATGTTAGGAATATAAGAAAACACAGAAACCATTGCTATTTTTATATATGTATATATTTATATAAACAGGTTTATTGTCATAGAGAAATATTTCATGTTGACTAACTCAAAAGATACACAAACATGCATACATTCAATCAATAACAATATGGTAAGAGATGATTCGTAATTGTCTAATGGCAAGTCAATGACTAGGTCAGTAATGAGCACCATGAAAGCATAGGGGAAGAGTCAGCACATGCTACTACATATACGTGAGCAATTTTCCCTAACTTAACCTCATAATTTTCAAGCAAACGGTCATAAAAGTACATATTTTATCCCTGAAAATTGAATAAAAGCGTGTGTGTATGAACTAAATATTCATTCACTTTTTGATTTTTAATTTAACTTGACATAAAATGGTTGGGGGATAAAAAAATAGTCAAAAACACTTTGCATAATTTATGGTTACCTCCTTACAGATTTAAGTTTAACTTTTTTAATGAATAGTTTAGTTTGAATTATCGTCGCACTAGAAGAGCTACACAAGGGCGACGTAATTTAGAAAATAAATGAATAGCTAAATGATTTTTAAGATATTTTTTGATAAATGCAAAGACAGTTTTCAAACATTTTCTATTCCATTGCAAAAATAAAGAAAAATATTTAAATTAATATTTACATGTAAATGTCAAGGGTATACCCAAAGAATGAAAACCATGCAGTAAAAAAAAACTCTTAAAAACTCTTTAAAACGACAGTTTTTCACATTAAAAAAAAAAAAAAAATTTGGTAGCATGCTTATTAAATCTCATAATTTGGAGACAAAAAAAATCAGTTTATGCAGACCGAAATTCCCGAAACTTTCTATGAATACTGCTCAAGTATATGAAGTAGCTTTTTTTTTTTGCAGTAAAACCTACAAAACACATAAGTTAGTTATATCATATACAAATACACCAATTCAAGAGTGCACACTTGGAACTTCTTTCATATAAAATTTGATTTGTTTAAAATATAAATAGCAAATTCATAGCTGTTACGGTTCATTTTGATAACAATTAAATAATAGAATTCCATATTCAATATCATTTGCTACTACAATTTCCACATATTTGTTTACACACAATTTTAGCCAGTCAATGAAATTACTACACTAGTTAACTAAGGAATATGCCCAATTAGGAAATTCATTTTGTTCAAATCAGCTTTGAAGTACAATTACATACTTAAAATAGTATTTACAAAAGCTCAATTATAGTATGAAAAGATACATTAAAACATAAAACTCATTTCATAATTTTTTTTTTAAGTGAATGTTATTGTTATAAAAAAAAGTTGTAATTTACGACTTAGTTACACTATTAAACATGGTGCACTCCGTTGGTTATTACGTACACAATTTTGACTTTCAACAGTAAGAATGCATTTTAAAAACAGCTACGAATTTAATTGTTTATACATAATGATGCTAGTATTTACAGTTTAGTATTTATCGAAATCCGAATCCATTTCTTCATTATGGAAAAATACACTATCAACCAGCTTTCATGTTTTTTCAAGAGAAGCATTGAAATTTATTGCAGACCAAGGATCAGCTAAAAGGCTACATCATAGTTGTTCAATGCATGATGAAATGTGTAAACTATAACTTAACAAAAAATGCTAGTATAAATATTATGGAAATTCATACATTTTAATGGATAAATTCTGCAGAAAACGGTACACACAACTTTACATTATAATTTTTTTCAAGAATTATAAATTTATTATACATTTTTGGATATTTCCTACCAGTGGCTTAACTACCTTGATTTGATGGTAAAAAAATTAATCAAATAGAAATTTAGTCATACAGTTTTATGCTTGGGTCCCTTAAAGTTCCAAAGACGACCCATTTATACAAAATTTCAGCCAGCATAAAACATTTGAGTACAAACTTTCACTATGTCAATTTTATTTTTCATTCCATTCTTATACTAAAAACGTTTTCTTGGTAATGGACCAGCCATTGAAAGAGCCTTTTAACATAAACCTTTTTTTTCACACATTTGGATTTGTGTGAAATAAAAACTTAACTACTTTGCGTCACTAATGACTGTGTTTGCACTTTGGCACTTGTAATTATAAAGAGAAACAGACAGATACATTACATAATACAGTAGATTTCAGTGACAAATTTTAAGTTAAGGGTGAACTCTTGTCTTTTTAAAACTCATAAGGTTCATTTAAAGAAAAACATCAATAAAAAATATTAGATTGGAATATAAATGAAGAACACAGAATTTTCAATAACAGGCAAGAAATTTGAATAGAATTTAATAATAAAATTCAACTGCAAAATGGCATGTAGTTTGTTTTAATAATTATTAAAAACATATTTTTTAAAATGGATAACGCCACACACTCACATAAACTATTAAAATATGCTATTCAAATAATAATGAAAACAAATTAAATGTCAGTATGCAGTCAAATTTTGGTATTTATGTGTATGCAGTCAAAATTTGGCTATTCAAACTTATTCTTTCGTTTTTAAAAAAGCCTCAGTCAGATATATTTAAACCCCACAAACAAAGGCGCCAACTAAGTTTAAAAATAATCTCAAAGTACTAATTGGAGTTGGGACATAAAAAGAGCAGTTTAGCAAACAGAAAAGCAAATTAGATGACTAAATTTTTGATTTTGTAGAAACCAGACTGAAAAAACAAACTACTTCCTTGATTGAATTATTTCCTAATAAACCGAAATCTGCTACCTAGTTACACATACCTTGCATAGTACTTTTGTAAATATACGATCAAGATGACATAAATGAAACTGCACATGTATTCCAAAACTTAAAATAATACGCACTACATTTCACTAAAAAAAAAGAAGGCAATATATTGAAGGTAGTCATTCAAAAACATAATTTGGAAATGTTATAAAATTAGTTAATAAATAAGATTTGGAAGTTTTAAGTATCCAGTTAACAATACACCATAAATTATCAAATTAAAATCTGTATTGATTTCTAGGATTAAACTAAGCAAAAGTACACAAAAAATTCGATTCTAAAAATCATGGGACAAATATTTTCGTTGGTTAGAAACCAAAAAATTATTTTTTTTGCAAATAAAAAAATTAATATGTTCTAATGTATGAAGCTTTAATACATAAATATAAATAGCTACTTATAAGAAGCATATTTAGCCAATACTTCACAAAACAAAATATACATATTCACAAGAAAAAATATATACAAAAAATAATGGATCTAATTTGTATTTGTCAGAGACACACATTGTTGATATTGAAAAATAATTGATATTAATATTTTAACTGCAATCATTCAGACTTGTACACCATTTCTAAGATATAGTTTATATGTAAAACAGTTAACAACATCAATAGGAACAAATACTGTAACTATTATTATTGTGTGATTTGAGGTTTGTATACTAACACATGAAAAAATAATACTATACTATATTAGTAGAAAAACAACTACAAAAGGGTGGTAATATTAATATACAATGGATGATTCTACTTTGTCTGGTTAGATCTAATTAAAGTATAATTAATGAAGTAATAATAAGTAAATAAGATTTTTCACTAACTCCAATTGCTTGAAAATTTAGCTTCGTGTATAATCACAGTTATGCAAAAAGTTGTCGTTAAAAATAAAATTAAGCATACTTAAATAAGACACATTAAAATGCTAAAGGCTAAAATAGTATTGCATAGATAATTGCATGTTTCACACGTCTGCAAACATTTTTCATCGCATTAAAAAAAAAGGGTAAAAAAAAAAAGATGCATGAAATTTAGGAATTAGGGGAAATATCTTATGTGAATTTCCAATATTAAATTTGCATAATTTAGTTAAAATTATACAAATAACTAAAGCATTCCTTTTTATAATTAAAATTTGTCATATTATGGGAAATTATAGTGTTCTTTAAAAAGTAGTATTGTAATTTTTTTTTAAATCGTACCATTAGATTTTATGCAAGTGTACACTACATATAAATAAAAGGTCACACATGTATTACATTTGTACATGATTGCTTTGGAAAATATTGTATTTCAGCAAAACTTGATTTTAACTAGGAGGGCATCAATAATTCTTTTCTGCACTTATCAAATCTTTTATCAATTTCAGAGAAGCGTACTATAACATTAAATAATACTAAAAAAGTAAAAATGAGGTATAAAAATTGATTCTTTTAAAAATTCCTGTATACCACACACTTATGTATAGATGCACTGGAGCTTCTGCTATGTCAGATTCTCAATTTGTTCCGATTTATTGAGGACTAGAAGAACGTTCATGCCCTGCCCCATGGCAGTGACAAAAAGCGGCAACTGTACAAAAGAAAAAAAGAATGTTCATCGCTGTACAACATTAACAAGATCTCGCACTGTGTTCTGTAACTCAGTTAGCAGCTTGGCACTGTCACTACTATTGTTGCTGTTGCAAGTCCTCAGCTGCTCCCCTTGGCTCTCGAGTTTCGAGAGCAGCTCTCGGAACCGGAACCGGCCATGGGGCGGTATGTACTCGGCGTATCCGGAGCAGGAAGTTCGGAACAGCTGCACTTTGTCAGTCAGTTGGATGAAACTCATGCTGCTTATTGTCGGGGCGTTCTTGAGTCCCGCTATGTTGTTCTCGAGGGCGCTCGAAACCTCGAGGATAGATGCTTTGGTGTTGGCCAGTTCCGACTTGGAGTTGTCGTTCTCGGCCGGTTTATCTGTGCTGCTTTGGGAGGTTGGACTGTCCATTCCTTTTGTCCCGCTCCGAGGGAACACCTGGGGTTTCAGCGCTGGTTTGGCCGGTTTCGGTACGGGTACGGGCGCAACGGATGCCACCGGTTTGCCCTTCACCGGAGGTTTCTGGGGAACTTGGGGTTTGGATTGGGTTCCAGTTGGAATTATTGCATCACTGGAGTTATCTGGGGCGTTGTCGTTGAGCTTTGGATCATCTTTCTTCACTTCAGGAGGTAAGGTTTGATTAGTATTGGATTTGGTTTGTAGGGGTGGGGAGCTTTTCCACGGTCCTAAATTGTTCCTTGAAGTCTTCTCAGGATCTCCTGTGTCTGAATGTGTGCTGCTTATTTTGGGGTCATTTGCATCAGGCATTTCAAAGCTTCTTTTCATTCTCGTCTCGAGTTGATGGGCCATGATTTTGGGACAGATCTTCTTTGCGTTTTCCGAAGGCTTTTCGAAACTGTGCCCCCCGCTCTCTTTCTCCCAAAGTTTTTTCAAGCTGTGTATACTGCCCGAGCTGAGACGTTTGTTTTCGTCTTCGGTTTCTAAGAGGTTGGTTTTGTCTGGGTTCGGAACATCAGCTTGCTGTTCTTGGCGAATTCCGTCTCCGTCCGACAGAACACTGGTTCGTTGGGCAGGTGCCTTTAACTTGTCCTCTTCAAGAGAGGCACACATTCTGTCTAGTATGGGCTTTGAATAAATACGCTTCTTGTCCAGATCGCTCGCATTTTCCACGACATGATTATGGCTCAGATTGGAGGAATTGGTAATATCACACTGAACTTTCTCTCTACAAATGGCCGGAACGGATTTCTGAAACTGATCTGCGGGAGACGTCTTGCTTTCGGAGCTGTTTTGATTGGTTTGGGAAGTTTCGGTCCCCGTTTCGACTTCTCTCTTGCGTGCTTTCATCTTCAGGCTTTCGAAAAGCTCCGACACCAACTGGGAAGCCGGGTTTGCTGGAGGTGCCGGGGCCTGCTTGTACCTGGAGTTGGCAACAGGCTTCAGATTCTGTCTGAAGTCGGACGCGTTTGGCAGACTAGGTGGGGGTGGTTGGTTCGGCATCACTTTGGGCTCCATTGCATCAGCTCTCGAATCTTTTATCTGTGGAGGACTGTTGGCGTTTGAACCCAATGATGAAGAAGGGCTGGGCAAGTGATCAGACACCGAATTTGACATTGGGGATTTTTCATTGCTCCTTCCCAACTGCTCATCCATGGAGCCACTTTTGACCAAGTTGTTCTTTGGAGGGCTCGGTGGCCGGTCTTTGGGACGTTTTTTCAGGGTGCGGCGAACCAAACCACACCCAAACGGGGGAGGAGATGGGTCGTCTGCGAGTCTATCCTCTTCTACAGAGTCTCTGTGCTTCAAATTCACGCCAAATAAAGCTCCACTATCCCCATTCACATCACGGGACTCCTTGCTCGCAAGGGCATTGTCCTCCGACTTGCCTCCTTTCAAGGTGTGTCGATCTTTTTTACCTCGAGGCAAGCGTGGCGAGGGCACAGGCTTGATGGCCAAGTGGTGGGTCTCTGGAATAGACCCGGTCTCGAACACTTCACTGGATTTGGTATGTGTCAAATCTGACTTTTGCCTCTGCAAAACTCCGTGGGAAAAATACCTAGAGATATCCGACCCTTGCCGCGCATTATTCGTAAAGGAGCTGTTCATGTTGGCTACATTCCCAACGGGACAGTTACCCGGTCGATTAATCGAATCTACTGCATGGGAAGAGTACATTGCATCCGGTCCCACTTCTTTGGACACATCCCAATCCGTCTCCAAGACTGGCTCTGGCTGAGAACCAGCATGCAAACCGTGCTGCCTCAACGACTCCAAATACGCCCCGATCCTGGCCCCTTTCGGTAAAGTACCATACCTACTAATCGCCTTCTTGACATTCTGGACTTCCAGAGCAGCTACCTGGACCTTTTTTGGCTGAGCCTTGGCATCTTTCATCCTCTGCTGGATATTAGGGGGATACGTTCTGGTTTTCTTCAGCTTCTGTGACTGGTTCTGAACCGCATTAGGAACACTCAAAGCTGATGTCGCCGTATGGCTCTCTGAATCTTCAGTATCTGGCGTCTTGTCTTGGACATCAGATTCTGTCTCTCCGGCTGAACTGTTCAAGTCCTGCAGTTCTTTGTTGATGTTCTCGAAGACCTTTTCGAGACCGTTCACTGCTTCTTTGGAACCTTCCGACCCGTCTTCATTCTTGTCCTGGTAGGTGCTGTCTCGGAAGGAACTTGTTCTTTTGGGGGGAACTGGGGCAGTCTTGCTCCTGGGGCCAGATCGCCTGAGTTGGACAATGGTAGACTTGCCAACGGAGATGTTGGGTTGTTTCGGCTGGGAGACAGAACGGTTTGCTGGAAGATATAACAAAGGAAATTAGAAAATAGTTTACAGGAATAAATTATAAGAATGTACTGATTATTAAATATTTTAATCGAATACTTTTTGTTAATGTTATTGAATGAGTAAATTTGCGGCATTCTCAGGGGAAAATGCTTAAAATTAGCCGAAAATTACAGATTTTATGGAATAAAATAATTTGACATTTTTGTACCATATATAGAGGTTTAAGAAAGTCTTATTTCAAAATACTACCCAAAACATTTTGTTATAGGTAAATCCTTGCAAAAGTCTCCATTGTTGCGATTTTTTTAAGCTTTTTATAAAAGATATAATTTAATTAGAAAATTAGTTTATTAAATATTTGTCCCAAATAAATTGTGAGGGTTGAGGCAGAAGGTTGAATTGATAAGTAAACATATGCACACATAATTATTAAAAATATACAATATCAACTAACCTTGATCAAGATCTTCTACTGATAAAGCTTGGATATTGCTATTGCTGCCACCATGTTTTTTAAAAGTTGAGGTTGGAGTTTGTTGTTCAAGTTGTTTTTCAACCTCTGTAAAGAACATTTATCACCATTAAATACAAATAAACAAAGTTTGATACATTACAAACAGGATAAACAAATTTCGATACAGAGAGAGAGAGTGAGTGAGAATATGCATTGCCTAGAGCCCTTTTAATCAAAACTTAGAAAAGGATAATAGATACATTTTATTAAATAAAGATTTTACAGTACTTTTCAACAATTTTTATTTAAATGTTAAGACTTAGATCTCTAAAATCTACAATAAGTTTAGAAAAAGTCTAAAAAAAATACTAGTATTGAAATATATTTTATTTGGGTTTTTAAGTTCATTTCCACTTTGATCAGTATGCAGTGTGTCAGTTAAAACATACCTTCTGTTATACTTGAGTTTTGAAACATAGTTTCAAGAGTAAGATGAATATCCTTAAAAGTTGGCCTTTCTGAGGGCTCCCAATGCCAGCCTGAAATAAATTAGAAATGTTTAATACATAATTTTTTTTTTTGCTAATTTAATAGGATATCAGAAATGGAAGTAGCAAATTTAACTTGTGCACAAATTGTCAATAGCTAAAAATCAGTTTTTGAAACACAATGTCTTCACAATTTATTTATTAGTTCACAAATTTTTCTGTCGGTTTACACTATATGGTATAGATATAAATCGTACAAGTTCAAAGAGTAGCTTCCATAGATATTTTGAAGTTGTTGAAATTACTTTAGAGGGCATATAATCGCCTTTGAATTACTGATTTATGGAGAGTGGTGTTACACAACCTTTGTTTTTCAATCAAATCACCAAGTCAAAAGACAGGGATTGGAAGGTTACTTCTAAATAGTAACTCTGTTACAGTTACCTTTATAAAAAGTAACGAATCACATTTTAAAATTTCAAGTTATAAGAAAAATTTCAATTTAGCCATAGCTAAAAGCAACTAAGTTACATTTACAGTTACTTTCTGAAAAATGTAACTTAAGAAAAATCTAATCAAGCAACTCCGTTACAAGTAACGCTTTACTCCAATCTCTGAAAAAAGACATTCTCATATTGTCGCAAATCCATCAGCCAAACTTACAACTAAATAATAAATAAAGACAGAATTCATATAATTTTTCCCCCTATGAAAACTGAGAACATTTAAGAAACAAATTTTTAGTCTCATGTTAACAAGAGAAACAAAGGATTGCTATACTTTGTATTGACATCATTGCATGTCTACTATTAAAAAAAAACTGTTACTTAAGTATTACAATAAATACCTTTTTAAAGGTTCTTGTTCTTAACGATTTCTCACGAAAAGAAAAATATTGTCACAACCACTGAATGGACAACTATATTTTTTAAAAATCATATCACCAAACAAGAAATTCTAAAAGATCTAGCATAGCCTACTTTCCTGTTGTTACATAAATATTTACTAATATTTTAATTAGATTAGAAGGCTGTAACAGTAATTGGTAAAGGTTTGTAACACTACCTGGCAATTAGACCGCTTCTACACTTTAGAAAAAGAAATTACCAAGCATCCAATCATATTTTAAGCTTTTTAAAACTGATTACATTCAAATACTAATTCAATAGAAAATTCAACTACAAACATTAGCAAGATTTCTGTCAGGACATACAGACAGAGGGGCAAAAAAAGTATGAAAGTTGGATCTCTGAGTGGTCATATCTTTCTAACAAAAACATAATTTTTTTAGATCCGACAGATACAACCAATTTTGGAAGGGGGTACGGACGGACATTATCAGCATGTCAATACTTAATTTTATATTTAAGGGGGCTCAGTACCCCCAAACCAGTAAAAAAATCAAAAATAAAATTATTTGCTTAAAATGCTATTACAACCTTTATTAATAATGTCACAAAGTATCAAGACGATTGGAAAAATATTTTTGACATTCAAAGCCATTTTATTTAACCATTCATAAGGAAATGGGTTATCAATAAAAACTTTAAACACATGTTTCTCAGAACATGATTTTATAAACTTCAATGTACCTTTTCTCAAAAACTATGCTTTGTTTTCTCGTAAACCTTTTTTTATATGATGCAATACGTAGTATAGATTAATCTGAGGTTAACAATTTTAATAAAATTAAAGTGGAAAAAAAATTATGGTGCAAAAAAGTGAAAATTTTCATGATTTTTTGGGTACTGTAAAACTTACTTTATTTTTAAAAATCTAACAGTTATTTACAAAGAAATTTTAACCTCAAATTAATACATAAGGTCGGTATAACACACACAGAAAATTTTAAGATGATCTGATCAGTAGTTATTGCGAAAAGGTACATTGCAATTGGCCAATTTAACATTACCGATATACAACATACTGAACCCCTTTAAGAAAATTCTTTCGAATTAAAAAAAAAGTAGGCGAATAAAAAAAGTATGCCACTCACATTGTCTCATCAGCTCATACACCCTTGGTGGGCAACCAGGGGGACACTCCATTCTGTAGCCCGACTCCAGCATGTGGTACACGTCCGTCAGGTCCACGCCCGGGTAAGGGGACATGCCATAGGTGGCGATCTCCCACAGCAGGATCCCAAATGCTACGTAAAAAGGATGAGTTAATATGAGGTTAGGTTAGGTTTGAATTATCGTCGCACTGGAGCTACACGAGGGCTATTGGCGACGGGCGTCGTATTTTAGAACCACAGTCAGATGACGAGCCAACACCTGAATAGGCACCCAATGCAACCGTTAAGGGCGACATCGTACGCAGCGTTGGGACTTTGAAGGATATTTAACGTGCACTCCCTTACACGGGGTATTATTCGTCAGACATTTTTGGCTGCACGGACCGTTTATAGGTCGGCAGCTATTTTGGCGATGCCCGGACCCGAACCTGGGACCTTCCGCATGCTAAGCGAGTGCTTAACCGACTGGGCTCCCCAGCCCCTGAGTTAATATGAGAAAATACATAACATATACTAGATAAATATCACATGGCTACAGGGCCTGTTCTAGGAAAACACACCCTGTAATCACCAAAATTTTTTAAGGCACCTAAAAGGAATTTTTTTTAATAGTAGGATCTTCTTTAATGATGGTGCAAGTTGGCCGATGTATAATTTTCTTCTATTTTATCAGCTTCCTTATAACATGAATAAAACCAATTGGCAATTTGACCAATGTTAGGTCAATGTTTAAGTGAGAGTCAAGCTAAAAACCAAACAAGGCCTCAAGTGGTACAACTCTTGCAGACAACCTGCTTGGTTGGTCTACAAGAGTTGCTTCACTATGATTTCAGCATGGTACTCCTTTACTATGCTATTGTTGTTTTTAAAAGTGAGGCATAACTTGGCTTTAAAAATCATTTCTGAAACAGTGACTTGAACACATTGGGTGATTCTCTGTCAACTTCGATTTATGTCACTATATCAAAATTACTCACTCAAAAGTCAATTTTGACATATTTACAAACAAAAACATACTTCTTTCTGCTGAATATACGTAAATAACTTAAAGGAAAGATAATACAAAGGCACAAAAATTTTACTAACAAGGACATAAAAAGAACTCAAGCTAACAGAGAATCAATGTCTTCATAGTCGAACACTTGATTAGTAACTGAAGAGCTTAGTAGAAGAACATGCTAAGTGACATTTTTGGAAAAATTGAGATTTTTGTTTCAATGAACATATTAGTAACTTCTTTAACAATAAAAAGTTTCTACTAAACTTAAATTTTATAAAATAGTGTTTTTTTTTATGGTTTGTAATTTTCATTTTTAACATATCCGAGTGCAAGCGAAAGACTTTATAGCTCATATTCTCATTGTCACTTAGCACATTCTTCCACATATCCCTTCGATTGACCTTAAGTAAAAAGTTACACACCCATATCATTAATAACCAGAATTCATTTTTATTAAAGCCTAAAAGTTTGACTACTTGTTGTCTATGTCTGCCATGCTTTAAATTTTTTTTTTACTCTATAAGGATAAAAATATTTGTACTGATCATAGTCATTTCACATATTCTTACCCCTTTTTTTTAGTATTAGGTATAGGTTTAGTATTCTTATTATAGGTTCAAAGTATTAGAAAGCCTCATTTACTTATATTTAAAAATCCATTGAACTTCAGTACCAAAAAAACTAATCAAAATAGTAATTGATATCTATCTTACCCCAAACATCCGATTTGGTGGAAAACTTATTGTATGCCAGGCCTTCGGGTGCTGTCCATTTGATGGGGAATTTGGCACCAGCGTGGGCAGTGTAGGTGTCGTCTCTCATGAGCCTGGCCAATCCAAAATCAGCAACTTTCACAAGATGATTTTCGCCCACTAAGCAGTTTCTAGCAGCCAAGTCTCTGCAAAATGGAAGAAGACTTTAATTATACAATATGACTGGCTAATTAAAACAAATTTTTTAAAATTCAAGAACAGCAATAAGATTCCAGCTGAACATCGTGCTGTTCATCATTTGATGCTGTTCATCATCAGAGCTGCTCTTTCATACATCTGTCTCCAGTGTCCAAAATTGGATTATGAAATTTACGAGTAGTCTGTGCTGTTTTTTTTTATCTTTTACAATAGCCCCAATTTGGAGACTTTATGAAGTATTTGTATATATTAATGTAGAGCGATTTTAGGACTGCTGAATTTTTGCAATTATATGATCACAGCAAAGGTTTTAAAAATTTAGGACCAGTGAGGCTTATGGATTTTAAGATAGTTAATTTTGGCTAGATTCTTGGAAACCACGATATAAAAGTTTTCTGGAAGAATTTTTAAACACTGCAGTACAATAACTGCGACTAAGTTACTCTTGTTGTTGCAAATTCGAAAAAAACTGGTCGCATTTTGTGACTAGCGACTGCGAATTTCGAACCTATACCAAACACATATCCAAATGTAAGGAATGAGGCAGAATTTTTTTTTTTAAGTAAGTGACTTAGAGATAATTTTTCCATGTCTTTAGAAACTGCCAATGTATTTGTTTGTTGCAGTTTTTTAAGTAAAGTAAGTAAAGATAACGAAAATTATTTTCTTTATGTACGTGCTTCATATTATGTTGTGTAATACAATAAGAAAGAAGTTCTTGTTACAGATAGATAGTTCTTAATATTTAAATGTATTTAAATATCATTATTTGTTAGAAGTCACAGTTCTAATAGTCATTGTTTAAATATATATATATTTAAAAGTAAATTTAAAAAATTTCAAATTTAGGTAATTAAATATTAAAAAAATTAAGTTTGTGTTTCTACAATATTTTTACAAACCATGAAAATATTTTTGAACATTTCTTAAAATAGAGTAAAAACTTATCATTAGTAACATATCCTAAATAAATTTAATGTTTTATTAAAATCCTAAGAAACACCTTTTTTATAAGCAACAGAACAATGGCATGGGTAGATGCTGATAAACATAACTGAAGGCAAACTTATCACAACACAGTAGAAGATAGAAAACAAACCTATGTATAAAACTATGAGATTCGAGATATGACATTGCAGAAGCGATTTGAGTTGCCATGTACATCAGGACAACTGCGTTGATTTCGTCCCGGTTGGCGTTCCGCAAGTAGTCCAGGAGATTCCCACATGGCATGAATTCAGTAATAATGTAGAAGGGAGGTTCTCTAGTACAAACACCTGGCAAGAAAGTAAGGAAAGTTAGAATATATGTTTTTAGCATTTCAATTCAGGGTTCCAACTCTTATTTAAAAATAAAAATCAAGGAGTTTTTAAGAATTTTTCAATGACTCCCAAAATTATTTTCAAGGACCCTTTATCATAATGTGTCAATTACCATATCTATTATTAAAGTATTAAATCGATCAAACATTGTGCGTCATTGAGAGCCGACTTTAGCAAAAATTTCTCGAAATTTGAAGTTTACGAACTAAGAATATCAAGTGCTTTTCAACGATTGTTTGTCAAAATAAAGGAGTATTAAAGGGTCCTTGAAATTGAAAATAAAAATCAAGGACTTCTTAAGGACTTTCAAGGATCCTTGGGAACCCTGCAATTGACTAAGTACAGTATAATCTAGTTATACCGTCACTCAAGGGGCCACAATTTTTATGACATTATAAACAAGCAACATCATGAACAGGGTTGAATATTAGGTGTAGTAAATCATGTAAAATAGCGTATTAGGGTCATTCCATGTGAAATCACCCAAATCTAAGACAATTTGTTGCCGACTAGTCACCGATTTTTTTCAAAAAATTACCACTTAAACTTGTTGTGGAGAAACCCTCAAATATCAGTTTTTAGCGCATTTTGTCGATTATTTGCTGAGATACGGACTTTTGAAAAATGATCATTTTTGACGAATTTCAGCCATCTTGGATTTAACACTGTGCACTAAAACTTCAACTGAAAATTGGTGAAAACATTAATCAATATGTGTACTTTAAGTATAAAAAAAATCAGAGAGGTAAAATTTCTTGAAAACTAGAAAAGAATTTTTTTGTAACCCACGATATTGAGTTACAAAACTCGCAGATGTAGGAATATATGACACTGAAAAGTTTCTAAAAAATATTTTTTAGTACTGGCAAATGAGATCTACGTACATACCATTTTTAACATTGAGAAGACATAATTTATTCCTCCCTGAAGTTTTCAAACAAGTGTTCAATTGACTTGGTTTCATCAGGGGTGATATTGTATGTCCTCAACATTTAACAATCTAACAAAGGAGAGCTCAATAATCGTGTGTAATATAGTTTCAGAATTTTCACAGTTGGCAAAGCAGCTTAGTGACAAATAGTATATCAAAAGAGTTAGAAGTGCCTCTTAAAAAAACAAACTTCATTTCTGCATTACTTAATATAAACAATCTCTGCACCTTTTGCCTATGGATTGTTTGTTTTTATTACTGAAAAATGACATGGTTTAGTGATGACTTGTTTTGATTTTTGAGGTTTTGTTGAATGATTTAATTTCCTGTGGTCATAGGTTTTGAAGAAATTAGGCAGATGTTCAAAGCTTTTCCCTTAATAACTTACCATGTGGATTAAAGACTTTATTCTACTTCATGCAAAACACAGAGTAAGGGAAATGAAAACTTATAGGACAGGAATGTGAGATTCAATTTATGTAAAATTATTGGATCGAATTACACTTTTAGTATTATAAAAAGCTTTTTAGTGCTTAAAATCAAGTTAACTTAACATGTTAATGAAAATTTTACATTTTAGAAACATTTTCATTGGCTTATTCCTACATCTGTGAGTTTTGTAACTCAATATCATGGGTTACAAAAAAATTCTTTTCTAGTTTTTAAGAAATTTTACCTCTCTGATTTTTTTTTGTACTTAAAGTACACATATTGATTAAAGTTTTCACCAATTTTCAGGTGGGAAAAAATGGGTATATATTTTTTAAGCATATTGAATTTAGAAAAATTTTAATGGAGTTTTTTTTGCAATTTCCTTCTAAAATTATAAAAAACATTTTTTAACCTTTTTTAAACACTGGACTTATCTTTCTCAAATAATCAGCTTCAAAACGACACAAAAATTGTCAAATTTGAAGAATTATTTCTCAATTTATTGCAGTCGTAGCGCTCAATATCACGGGTTACAAAAAAAATCTTTTCTAGCTTTTAAGAAATTTTACCTCTCCAATTTTTTTTGTACTTCAAGAACACATATTGATTAATGTTTTCACCAAGTTTCGAAGAAAAAGAAATATACCTATTTTTTTTACAGCCTATTGAAAATTTTAAAATTTTAACACTGATTTTTTTAATTTTCCTTCTAAAACTTTAGTAAAAAAATTTAATTTTCTTTTAAACCCTAGATTTATGTTTCTCATATAAATAGCTTCAAATGGACAACAAAATTGTTAAATTTGACCAATTAATTCTCAAGTTATTGAAGTTTTAGTGCACAGTGTTAAATCCAAGATGGCCGAAATTCGTCAAAAATGATCATTTTTCAAAAGTCCGTATCTCAGCAAATAATCGACAAAATGCGCTAAAAATTGATATTTGAAGGTTTCTCCACAACAAGTTTAAGTGGTAATTTTTTGAAAAAAATCGGTGACTAGTCGGCAACACTCATTGGGTGATTTCACGTGTAATGACCCATTACCCACTCAGATGAATAATAAAAGTTATAAAATGTCATCTAAAAAAAAATAAACTCCTCAGCGCAACAGCTCATTAGTGGACCAAGGCCTGCCATGCCCATTTCAGCTCGTGACCTAGGGCTCTGGGGTGCTAGGCATATGTTCCGGTAAGGTGGTCAGCCTCACACGTAACTCACAGTGTTTAGCATGCTTGGTACCCATTTTACCGACCCACTTAAGGGATGAAAGGATTGGTCAACCTCGCCCAATCTGGGAATCGAACCCCGGACCTGTAGCGTGGCGTGGCAATGCAAAGCACTCCCACTAAGCTTCTGGGCCTCAGAAAATGCCATCTATTAAATAAATTTTAACCGTAAGTGCCATTAGTAGCAAGAGTTAAGTTTGGTTTCTAGTTCTCCAGTCAGTAATTTTTTTAGACAGGAAATACATTTCAAATTTTCACACCACATTTGGAGAATAAAAAAAATTAAGACATTTTAGATATCATAAGATAAAACAAAGGAGTTAATTGTCATTATATGCAAGAAATTGTAACATAAGTTTTATGGACAATTGAAGGGACCAGACATTTATGGCCCTATAAACAATGTAGTTGCAACCGACAAATATCTTGCTGCTTGACTAAGATCCATTTGTAAATAAATTGGATACTGTAGTGGCCGTCAACGCTTAGAAACTATGTTTAAAAACAATTTTGATTTTTCTTTTCATTAAAAATAGTGTTTGGTAGTTCAGTCGATCAAAATTATAAATCAATTTTTCAATACACTTTAAATGTCCCTATATTTATAGTTATTTTTCCTTTTTTCAAGCCATTCCTGAAGAAACAATTTTTTGTTGTTTTCAGTCGGCTATTTTGAAATTAGTAATATTTTTGTTTATTTTGATTGTTGCCATTTCAGAGATAGAAATATAAGGAAATTTGGGTTAGGTTAGGTTTGAATTATCGTCGCACTAGAGCTACACGAGGACTATTGGCGACGGGCGTCGTATTTTAGAACCACAGTCAGGTGACGAGCCCACACCTGAATAGGCACCCAACGCAACCGTTAAGGGCGACATCGTACGCAGCGTTAGGACTTTGAAGGATATTTAACGTGCACTCCCTTACACGGGGTATTATTTGTCGGACATTTTTGACTGCACGGACCGTTTATAGGTCGGCAGCTATTTTGGCGATGCCCGGACCCGAACCTGGGACCTTCCGCATGCTAAGCGAGTGCTTAACCGACTGGGCTCCCCAGCCCCCTAAGGAAATTAGGGCTCGTATAAGAGTATTATATATTTAGATATTACTTACCTAATAGTTGAACTAAATTTGGATGTTTCATTTCCTTCATGATAGCTGCTTCTTCTAAAAAATCCTTTAGGGCCATTGTGTCCTCCTATGCAAACAGTACACAATTCTATGTTATAAAAATTTGAAATAATTAAGAACAAAATAATCATTAAATATACCTTAAAAATGTAAATCCTATAAACACAAATTGCATATCAAAATTAAAATTGAATTGGTTTGTAAAACTAGAAACCTTATTTGGTAAATTTATTAATAGTATTAAAAAGCTAACTTGAGGATTACTCAAACACTTGCGCCCCTTTTTGTGATGATAAGTCCATTAAATACTAAACCTTCAGACTTTTAATGTCTTGTTATTATTTACTTTGAGTTTAAGTTGAATTTACTTTGATTCGGTTAAAAAAAATAATTCATGTTTGTACTTACATTTGATTGCATGTTTATAAATTGATGATATTTTAATTATAAATAAATCCGCAATTAAAATAATTTTCCATTTTATTAAATGTATTCAAGTATTACAAATTACATACCATTAAAAAAAACCATAATTTTATTATTAGATCATAGGGATGGGAAATCGATAATGAAGCAAGTCAGTTTAAAAACATTTTGCATTTTAAGGATAAAAAAATTCGGCTGGTTAAAAGCACATATCTGATTTGTCTGGTTAAGAAAGAGCTTCCATAGCAGACGACAGACATTGAATATAGTTTTGCGTTGAAGTTACAAGTTAAATTGAGCGTTAAAAAAAGTTTGGAGAATTTTACTCACAAGTGACACGCCCTTTTGATGTTACACTAAACAATATCTTACTAATTGAAATTGAGCAATAAAAGAACTAAACAAATATTCCATTAATACTGTAAGTATGGACCACCTTCTTTCAAAAACCACAAGACTTATATATTTACCTTCAACGTTTTCACAGCCACCGTGACATTGTACCTCTTCCATATTGCCTCATAGACATCCCCATACTGTCCACCCCCCAACTTGTGCTTCATGACTATGTCCGTCCGGTCGATCTCCCATTCGTCAGGTTCCGGACTGAGGGCAAACACAGTGGGTTTGTTTCTCTTTGGAGCGGGATAGAGGAGGAGGGTTATCAGGCCGTCTGCGTGCATGGAATGGTGGTGGACTAGTTCAGCCAGAGTGTTGAAACGGCATTCGGATGTTACGAAAACCTGGAAGGAAATGGATATTTAACATACTTGTTGGTAAGTATCAACTTGCTTAAACTGTTATTTAAATTTTTAACTACCAAAATTATTTTCTTATTTTTTTTTATATTTCTGTAGTTGTTGATATAAATGACTCCTTAATACTTAAAATTTCAAAATTTGGTTAAATCTTTATTTATTAACTTTTAAATTAAAAATTATAAGTGTGGAAGGAAAACCTGACAGTCAAGAGACAGAGTTATATGTCTATATCCTGCAGGAAGTTCTGATTTGAAATTCTAATGTATGGTTTAAAAAAAAAGCAGGATATTTTAGCATTATCATTGAGTTTTTAATATTTTATAGAATAGTAAAATAAAAACCATATGAACATTAAAAAAATACACACCAACATTTGTTGGCCCTTATAAGAGAAGGATATTTTATTTCAGCAATAAAAAAATGCAGTCTACACAGAAAGAAAACTGATAACATTCCAACTCTACTTAACGTAAGCAGGTGAGCTATTAAGTCACCAGAGGATTCCAAACCCAAATTCTATAACATGTGTACTTTCCCCTGTACCCAGTAGTTATGGGGTAAAGATAGAAGAGGTGGATATGTTAATCTAAGATATTCTCTTCTTTACATGAACCCCTGTTGCTCAGTATCTTCAAAACAGCACTCACTACTGCACTGAATATATAAAATTCATAAGAGAGTAAACATTTTATCAATATTCATCACATTTGTGCTGCTACAAGATCCAGACTAACCAAAAGGAAACCATATGCAAATGTAAGAAACACATTTAACAACATTAACTCAAACACTCATGACATTGTAGCCAAGTCCTTACCTTGCTGTCCGAATCCTCGCTGATGCGATAATGATACACCCGCCCCTCGTATCTCAGCGATATGGACCTCTGTCCTGGACTGCTCTCGCTCTCTCGCACCAGAAAGGAGCCGTTGATGCCACTACTGAGCAGATACTCGGCTGCGTTACGGCTGATGGGCCCGTGGTACCAGGAGTGCTTCTCCAGGCTGTTGACAGGGGTCACGTAGTTGCTGGGCACCCAACCCACCTGGCATGTGCGGGACTGGGCCTCACACCACTCGCCGGTGCGGTTGTAGGATAGCACGCGGACTTGCTCGCCTGGGGAAAATGGTTGGTTTGGATGAGGGTTTTTAGAAAAGAAAAAGAGTTTAGTTGCGAAATTCACTCTCTTCAAAGCATAACTAAGATATAAGGTTTGGTAGTATGCTCGTCGACGACTTTGACCAAATTGAATTTACGATCATCAAAAGTCCCCAAATAAATGGAACAGATCTTATGTCTTAGTTATAATTAGGAGAACATGAGATTTGTAACTAGACTTGTTAAATAATAGTAAGTCCAAAATAAATTCCTATTATTATATTTGTTTTATTATATTTTTTTGTAAAAAAAACTACAGGTGTACAGCAATTAAAAATTAAAGATGAAATAAATCAAACAGGGCTAGACAAAAATGAAAGAAATGCCTTTATTTAAAAAATGATGTACTAAACTGACTCAAGAATAATATTGGCTTTACTATTGAAATCAAAGGACATAAATTTGAACAGGTTGAGAAATTTACTTATTTGGGTTCTGTGTTTTGAGAGTGCCAAAATTACATCAGTCCTGAGATTAAGAAAAGAATTGCTGCAGCCAACCGATGTCTATTTGGACTCAGAAGTCAATTGAGGAGCCCATTTAATTAAAAGAAGAACAAAAATCCTGTTTTAAAAAACTCTCATAAGACCAGTGCTAACTATTGCCCTTAGACTTGGTCGTTTCTGTCAAAAGAAAAAAATGCTTGTACAATTTGAGAGCGTTGCGTACCATTTTTTGGCAGTGTTTTTAAAGGGGGAGCCTGGCGAAGAAGATTTAACTTTGAACTTTACAAGCTTTACAAAAAGGATGTCATCAAATTTATCAGGCTGAATAGAATGAGATGGGCTGGATATTTATTGCGAATGGATGCAGATCGGGCTGCTTTAAAAGTTCTTAATGCAGTCCTTTTCGGACAACGACCAAGGGGCAGATCAACTGCCTGGAGTCTGACTTTGGTCTCATAAAGAAAAAAAAACTGAGGTCCCAAAAAAAAAAAAGAGCAGGAAAAAAAAAACTCTAAGAAGGCGAAGGGCCTACAACGGCTGTCGGGCCAACTATAAATGGAGTCCCCCCAAAAAAAAAACAGAGAGGGGGGAAAAAAACTTTAAGAAGGCGAAGGCCTACAACGGGCTGTCGGGCCAACTATGATGATGATGTACTAAACTGACTCAATAAAATACCATTCTGTTTATAAAAATTATTAAAAATAGAGGTTCTTGAATAATGTACAGGTATTAAAGAAAATAAAAACTGTAATGAAAATTTTTGCTGTGAAGAATTAAAATGTTATAGAAGAGCATTAGTGACAAAATGAAAAAATGAGTAAAGATTTAAGAAATATTAGAGAGATATAAGACAAGGCATAACCAAATAAGCACACTTGGAATGTTCATACCTTTCTTGAGCGACAGCTGGTTCTCCCCCCCAGACTGGAAGTCGTACAGGGCGACAAACACCTGCGGATCTGCATCCTCCTGGAGCAGGAGGTTCTCTTTGGACATCCACCTCGAGGCGCTCTCGACCCCAAGAGTTGGCAGCAAGGAGGAGGAGGTCTCCAGGTCCAGGATCCCGGGGATCTCTGGCAAAGGCCGGCTCTGCAGCAGGGCCTCTGCGGAGAGACAGGCTGCCGTGAAGGGGGCTGTTAGCATTGGGTTTGGAAAGCGGGGTGCTACTACACTCATTGCAACAACACACATTGGGATTGCGCACACACGGTACTGTACCTCTGAGCCAGAGAGTTAGTAGAGCAGTTTTTTTAAAAAAAATTCGCCTATTTCACTTTCGACTTGGTGTGTAAAGGTACATAGATGATTCTAATATGTTTATCTATTCTAAACAGCTCATACCACCCTACTTTGCAGCTAACCAGTTACCTTTCCCCGAAGTGGGAGAATATAGTAACTGGGTGGCAAATCGTAGCCTACAGGCGGCAAATTTTTAAATCCGGCCCTGCTTAAAATCCTAGCAACCTCAAAAGTTTCCAAAAGTTCTTTGAAATTCCGAGAAGATGGGAGATCCCCCAACAAGCCATTAATTTTGTACTAGGCTTCACTGAATTTTAACGTCTAGTCATATAAGGGTCCATTGAAAAATAGTGTCAAAATCCCAAAAGTTATTACGTCTGGGAATTTGAACAACTGAACCCAATGACCTTGTTTTGCTAATATTGTTGGAAGATTAAAATCATGACAACACTTTGCAATCGAATATTTTCAGTTTTTATGCAGCCTCTTCTAGATTTATGGTACCTGATTTGGCATGGGTCCATAGTTTTTTTTTGTAAAGTTTAGGATACATTTAAGTCTTAAGAATCAAAAGGATAACAATAAAATTGTCTGAATTTGGTAAACGGTGAAATTTGAAACAATTGAGCTAGGTTTCTTTGGCTCTTAGGTACAGACATGAGGAATCATTCAAGAGGCATTTTTCAGATTCAGTGCACTGGTGATGGGTGGACATAAACATTGGTTCCAAAAATATGGCCCTAAAACATTAGTTATAAAAATATGGCATGGAAAAGAAACTATTTTTTGAAATTCATATATACCGCATGCAAAAGATATAACTTTAGTAGTAAGCGATTTAGGTTATTTACGGAAGTTTAAAGCCTGAAGCATGAAATAACCAATTGGTTTGTAAGGGAATAACTGTCCCCAATATTTTAATTGGAGGAATCTATTGCAGGGACATAATAACACTATTGATATCGATTATTATATAGCAATTCCAGATAGCTCTTTTTATATATTACACTTTCATTTTTTTTTTTTTTTTAGGATTAACATAACTACTACTGCACAAACTTCAATTATAGAGATTTTACACTTCAGTAAGCCAATGCATAGAATCTTCTATATTTGTAAAAAGCACAAGTAACAAAGCCAGAAGTTCAAAATAGATTTGATTAAATTCTGATATGTGAAAAAAAATCAATTGAATAATGATATGTATACAAAATACAATAAATTTAAAAGCTTTACATACAACTTTTTAAAAAAGTTTTTAACATGCTGAGTACTTACTGCAAAAAAAAGTAACTTTGTAAATTAAACAAACTAGGATAGCTACAACAAGTGAAAGAGTTTTTAATTGTTCATTGAGTTAGGCAAAAAGGGGAAAGAAGAAAGGAAGATTTTTTTTTAGTAATAGTTAATATTATTTTTAATGATAAATTCGTTTAAAATACTAAAATATACTCTTTAGGTACTACCTAATAACTGGATGCTAATTAAACTATTATAATATAGAAATCAAATAAATCGCAGATTTACAGAGTAGAATAAACAAAGACGAAAATCTTTTTTCTTTGTAGAATATAACAAACTTTTATCTTCTCTTAAAATTTTTACAATGAAACATTTCTGATTGTATAAACATAAAACTTCCTACAAGACAGCTTTTTATCATTTTAGTCGAAACTCCTATTTTATGTGTTCTAGGAACTCAGTATAAAAATAGGAAGAGTAGTAAAGGTAGAAAACTGGAAAATATTTCGAAAATAGGAATTTTATAATAAAATAAAAACGATGGTTTTTAAAGATCTGCAAATATTTAGATAAAAGATATCCTTTACCACAAATCATTTCATAATAAAATGTAATACAAAAACGGTGATTTTTCAAATTAATAGTAGAGTGTTACCTCAATATTTATGACGTTATAAACGAGGTTTGTAGGAAATCGTGTAAAATACGAATTATGTAAATTGGTCTTCAAAAATAAATATTACCTACTATTAATGAAATTTATAAAATGACATTGCTTTAATAAATTTTTACTAGAAATTAATTTCAAATTTGGCGACTTTTAGCATCATTTGAAGAATAATATTAAATTTAAATAGTGAAAACGATAGATTTTAAAAGAATAAGGCTAATAAAGACAATTTTTTAGATATCACATAAACGTATATTTTTAGCGTTATAGCCGAGGATTTAAATAAAATTTGTCGTTATAAGCAAGATATTATAACATAGTCTACAAGTAAGCAATTCAAGGGACCAAGTGTCTATAGACGTTATAAACGAGTGTGTCAAAAGAGTTCATACTCTATTTTTAATAGTAAAATTCAGGAGATATTTAACCCAAATGCATTTATCCATTATACAGTAACCCCTCGTTATATCGCGCTTCCCTGGAGACAAGTGATATAATAAATAATATAACTCCTCTTAAATCAGAAAGGACTTATTATTATTAATTACTACAAACATTACCCATTAATGCACAGGTGCACTATGCATATTACACTCATTTCCCAGTAACATATGCATCGAAAGTTACCTGTCTAAATTTTTTCTCCTATATTTTGACCTGTTGCCTATCTTGGCATCTTGGCCACGTGTCTTATGTCGATTTTAACGAAAGTGCACATGAATTGGAAGAAAACGGGGGAAAAATAGGAATACATGATACAGGGCGCGATATATCCGAATGCGCGATGTAACGAGGCGCGATATAGCGAGGGGTTACATAATTTTTTCAAGAAACTATATTAAATAAGGATTTAATTTTTTTTTTCAAGAGTTATAAGGGCCCTTAGACAAAAAAAAAAAAAAAAATGAAATTCAGAATTTTTTCAGACGGAGATACCAACCCTGTATTAAGCCAGCCAATATTTCTATTCTTAATTCATTTTAATTTTACAATTAACCTCACATTTCCTTGAAAAGAGGCGTCAAACAACGAAGAGGAAATGTGATACAGGCGATAAAAAAGAAATTCCATTAGTGGTAGCGTATGCTTGGGTGCATTAAAACATATCCACGTTTCAGATGGACACACTCGGTTTCACTGCCACAACGCCAAGCCACGTTTACGGTTGGATTAATGAAGAAAATAATTATAATTTCCTTATGCTTATTGAGATTCAATGGATTCATTTCAATGGAAATTAATACAAATGAAGAGCCTAGTGGAAGAACGTGCTAAGTGAAATTTTCGAAAATATTGAGATTTTCGTGTCAATGAACAGAATTATTTCTTTAAACAAAATAACAAGTTTCCCCTTTTTCATACACTTAAAGTTAAGTACACTCTTTGCCAACCTAAGTTGGGCAAATAGAAATATGCTATTGAGAAGTTCTTTCCACGCATGTAAAGAGTTGCATAAATAATTTGTGGATTCATCCAGTAAACTAGTTAACATTAATTTCGTTTACGGTCTAACATAGATTTCAATATTATTTGAGAAAATTTGGCAATTTTATCTGAATGAAAATTGCGTTTTGGTTAAATTGTATTCAGATCATTTTGCATGTGAATATTATCTTACAAGAGTTTCCAACTAACTAACCAACCGCCCCTCTGCTTTTTTACTCTTTGTTTTTAGGGTTCTCAAGTTAGGGTGGCACGGAGTGTATATTTTTTTACCGTTTGCAAGTAGCGTTTTTAACGGATTTAAATGCAAACTAAAAAAAAACTTTAAAGCTCCTTTTCTCGATTTCACCTTCTTGTCACTTAGCACGTCTCTCCACTCAGCTCTTTCAATGAAAAAAAAGAATTCTTTACAAGTTAATAGTATTTTTATTCGAGATAATAAAAATTAATAAAGCATATCTTTGAATTTCGATATTTGATACAGGAAAACGGCACCATGGAAAATGTGAGCCCCCATAATAATAAAAAGCTTCACCAACAATAACATTTACCACCTGATCAAACTGCAGTTGAATTAAACAGGAAGTGAAACAGCACGCATATTTAACTTGCCTTCACAATGAAAGTCCATATAAAAAATATTTCCTGGATATTATCAATTCGTGGGCAATGAAGGAAATTATTGGGCATATATGACTGCCTTCCGATTTATTTATCTGGACTTAACATTTAAATAAATTTGAGCATATTTTACACAAATCAACTATCATTTTAAAATCAATTCTCGAATTAAAAAAGTAAGCGGGTGCAATCTCAACCTTTCGAATCGTTAATAATTTGTTTCAAATAGCTTTTTACGTGCATGAGTCGGCTTATAGGGTCTAATTTTTTTTTAATTATGCTATTTTAATGAAGGTAATACCAGGGTTGCTGTTTTCGTATTTTTTCTCAATCAATCTATTTGTCGGATTATTATTAAAATGTTAAGGTCACTTAATTCTTATCTGGGTTCTTAACAGGAAAAAAAACTCTTTAAACCATTTGAATTTGAAATTACTTAAGTTTTTGTGTTGTTAAAATACAAAGAAAATTAAAAATATTTTCTCACAACTTAAAAAAAAAATCAATGTAACATTTGTGCCTAGATTTTTTGTGGCTGGTATAAAATAGAAACATTTCAAATTGGTGAGTTAAAAAGTAATTTTATTCGTTTTTTTCCCTGTATCTCTTTTATCTTGGGACTTAGAGACTACAACTTCAAAAAATACTATCGGTGTTAAATTAACAAATAGGAATTTTTAAAGATTTTTTTACCTAAACTTTTGCACAGAACTGTAGATTACTATCACAAGAAGGCAAGAACTATTGAAACTATATTTGATTGCTTCTTTTCGCCACAAGTGATTTACTGGGGGAAAATTGAACCATAAAAGACAGAGATAAAAGGGCTGATGCACTTCCACTTCTTCAAATTCCATTGCCGAAAAGAATGGAAAGGAATGTGACCTTCCTGTAGAAGAAGTCCATCACCGAACGCGAAACATTTTTTTTTTACATGAACGTCAAGGTCAACCACTAGTCAATGAAAACCGATTTCTAAAGTTAAAAAAATTATACATCTTTCCCCTTTTCATTCACGCTCAAACGAGAGAAGAAATAAAAGAAAAAACGTGAAACACGAATGGGCTTTTACGCCGGACCAAGAGAGCAAAGGTTCCCCCCACATTTCAATAAAGCGAGGTTGAGAAACGA
Organism: Hylyphantes graminicola; assembly: GCA_023701765.1. Lineage (NCBI taxonomy): Eukaryota > Metazoa > Arthropoda > Arachnida > Araneae > Linyphiidae > Hylyphantes > Hylyphantes graminicola. The sequence continues at coordinate 69,600,854 of CM043119.1, forward strand.
GGTTTGAACTCATAAACGACGATTTTATTTCCGAATAAAAACAAACTTTTTTTAGTTCGTTAATTATATAAGGTTATTTCGATTCGTTTTTCGTGTAACTTAATTTTTCCTACAAATATTGTTCAGGAATATGGTCTTTAGTTTTCTTATATATTTTGTTAATTTGGATAAACTTAGGCAGAAAAGCTCATTATCGCGGGGGCAACTTTTCTTGCCAGCCGTCGTGAATGGGTTAATACGTCGTTACTCAATGACGTAACACTCAGAAAAAAAACGTATCTGTTGACTTTCATAACAAAATTGATTTTTTTTTTCAGTTATTATAAGTTGTGTTGAAACAATACAAAAATTGTGTTGCGACAAAATAACAATGCACAATTAGCACACAAAATTGTGGATCATTGGTTGTGCTGGAACAACACAATATTTGTAAGGTTGCCTTTCTTACACAATACTTGCACTCCACATTTGTGCTTTTTGAATACATGTTTTTTTCTGAATGAAGGCGTAAAAATAATAAAACAGAAAGAAAATTTAAAATCGAATGAAAATTTTCACCTTTATTCCCAAATGTATCTATGAAAAGCCCGAAATGTGTGGCAAAGTTAAAATAAAGTGCAAGTCATTTATCTCCAAGACATATTTGTTGAATATTGAGAAATTATTCCATATTACAGATGCCATTCGAATATGAGATAAAAAATGAGGTGTTAGATGTAATTTTATTCTTCTCATATGACAACTTTCCTACTTTGAATGAGTTGTAATATTTAGATCAACCGCAAACAGAACACTGTCATTCAAAAGTTTAAAAAGTGTTACACACCTATCAAGGATGACATTAGCAAAATAAACTCCGCATGGATCTTTATCAACCCTTCTGCTACGATTGCCCCGCTAAAGATGCCGTATTTAGAACACGCGTTCATCATTAGCAACAGTTCAATGTGTCGCAGCGCATAGGGACACTTATTTTATGCGATTTTATCATTTGATCAACTTCGCATGTCGTCGATACAAAACTTTATCTGAAGTTGACGACGGAGATTTTCCGTCACGGATACTATTAAAATTATAATTATTCCAAAAGTATAACAAGGGAAAAAATAAATGGTACAGCATGAAATTTTGGAATGCATTAGATTTTAGGAAAAATATGCATAACTAGGGGACAAAGCCCACAAGTTATTAATAACCCCCTAGTAATTAATGTTAAAAAATGGTTGTCGAATAGAGAGGTATACATCGCTTTTCAAAATGTATAATAAGATGTATTAAAGAAACCATATTAAAATAAAACTACTACATAGTGGTAGTAATAGTAAAAGACTATAGGCGCGTTTACATAAGCCATCGAATCCATGGAATGCCAAAATCCCCATTAGGGGAAAAAGAGGTCGAGCAGGATTTCTAACCCAAATGATAGTCTGTGGCCGAATCTATGGTATGAAACATCAAACCCTAATTCATTGGAGGGTTTGCGAAACCCCCCAATGAAACCCTGCAATTCCGGTTCTGTCTGGGAGAAAATCCATAAGAGGGAAAAATTGCTGAGTTTGCTCTTCAATCCATGGATTCGATGGCTCATGTAAACGCGCCTTATAAGTAGTAGTATTTGTAGTCAATATCATTCGGCATCTTAAAAATGTGCAATATATTTGAATATGTGTTTCTTAATTGGCTGTGTTGGCAGTAATTGGCTACGCCTTGTAATTTAGATCTTGGTCAAAAGCCAAGTTTCTTATTAATGATTACATTATTTTTCGAAAAAAAAACTCGTATCTTGACTAGGGCTTTAAATTACGAGGCGTAATTAGCTGTGTCGGTTGTAACTTGCCATAATTGAGCATGCCTCGTAATTTAGAACCCTGGTCAAGGGACGAGTTTATTTTTTTATGATTATTCTTTTTTATGATTCCATTCTTTTTCCCCCTTCTTGATTAGTAACTCTATGTTTGAAGCATTTGGATTATTCATTCAATCTACAGACCACTCCGAATAGTGAGCGTTATTTTATTACCACCCTGTACAAGAGTGAACCCGATGCAAGTACGATCTACCACCCTTCAATTAATAATCTGTTTCTTAACCTTAAAGAAACTTGCGCCCAAAAGCAATGAATCGCCAAACATAGTAACTCTTGCCCAAAACCTTCCTTACCTTTTTTCGAAGTGGACTGGTCCACAATGTAAATATTTTGATTGCCAACTTAGCGTGGTCGGACTATATTCTGTGACGTGTGAGAGGACAAGTACACACAGAGAGGCGACCATGGACACAATTAAAGTTTACTTTAATTAAACACAATTACTTTAATTAAACACAATTAAAAAACACAATTAAAGTTTACTTTAGACGTAAAGTTAATTTTAAAAAATCTTGTTCCTCAACAATGATTTATAGTAGAGTGACCAGACGTACTGCATTTACCACAAGACACACTTTAGTTTGCAATTCAGCTATCTAGCTAAAAAAAAATGGTGCAAAGAGTCTCAAATTTCTTTTTAATAATCTTTTCAAACAAAAGCCGCCGAAATAAAATACGATTTATGAAAAATTAATGATAATTTCATAGCAAATTTTCTTCTCCAAAACTACCTCAGGTTAAGAAGTTGGGGAAAAATAGAAAACATTTAAGCTTTCCCGAGATAAGATGATTTGTTATCAAATTTCAGCAGAGGATACCCATATTTAGTAAGTAAAGGAAGAGAATTATAATAAGCAAATCCAGATTGGGGAATTTTCTTATTGCGCACCGGTTTTCTTCCGGTCAGCTCACAAAGCTTTGCGTTATTATCAGTTTCCGGTTGTTGACAAATTCGTAATTTGTTTAAGTACTGATTGAAGCAGGATTCATTGTTAAGTCAAATAAGACAGCATCCCTTTGATAACTCTCGGTCTAAATGCAATGCACCTAAGTGCAAATCAGTTACGAAGTAGTTTACTATAACTTTAAATGTTCAGTTTTTGAAACCACAGAATTTTTGATATTTTTAATGTAGAGATTGTTTCAAAAACATTTTTTACAAAATTTTGTGTAAAATTTAGTAAGGTCCATTACATAATGCAAAGTTGCCCATGTCAATAAATCAAAAATATAAAAACCTCATCTAAGATCACACACACCACACGCACGCATATAATAAATGAACATATAGTAAACTGCGTTAATATATAGAGAAATAATCGAATACTTTGATTTGGGGTATGGGGTTAGATGTTAAGACATGAAAAAAATAAATTGAAAATTTAGAATCAATGAGCATTTGCATAAAAAAAGCAAACTAAAACACCGAAATGTTATGCGGTTTCCTCGATTAAGTAATCATTCACTCTATTTCCAGATACAAAAAATTGTATAAGACAATAGAAAGCTTTAGATTTGTAGATAAATATTTTCGTTACCTACTCCTACTACGGAAGAAAGATAATACTACAAGAAAAAAAATACCATTGCGTGTCAAAATCGGTTTCCTGCTCCAGTTTCGGCCCACCCCTGTTGTATTGGAAATGGATAATTATTATCTCTGATATGCCTATGCGTTTTCTTCTCATTACAATCTTACATGTAAGAATAATAAAAAGAAAACACACACACGGTACTTTTTACACCACCACTTTTTACACCGGCGACCTCTGAACCCTGCTTCCTGTGTTTTCAAAGATTAGCAGTGGGAAAAAGCGTTAACATTTTACTTATTTTTTCAGACACTTGTAAAAAGAGAAGTTTCCCAGAAGCGATGTAGGGGGAGCTAAGGCTGTGAGGGGGAGTAGCAAGAATAACGCAGAGAAATTTCCCTTTGGCGGAAGCCTATGTTCCCAGAACGAATATACGTGGGAGAACATTTAACGCAGAAATGGAATTTATATATTTTTTCCGATTCTAGACATTCCTGTGTGAAATCTTTGAAAAATTATCATATGGTTTGCAGGTCTAAGGAATATTAATTAATAATTGGAGAAAGTTTAAAAAAAAATGTCGCCTATAATAATCACGGGTTCCTAAACTGTACCCACCGGCTTTGGTGCTAGTTTTTCCATGAAAATGTTAATAAATTATATTAATATCTTTTTATTTATATTAATTTCTTATATAATTATTATTATGCTTCTTTTACTTTCATGGGCGTCTTTCAATTATTAATATGGATTATATTATTATAAATTATACTTATGGATTTGATATATAGAGCGATAATGGAGAAAACACAAGTTCCAATTTACAGTATCTAATCAAACTAATTTGCAAAAAAATCCATCCTTTACTAATAGAGATTTAAATATACGAATCGCAGCTAGGGGTAGCTAATAGCAATAATAAAAAAAAGCTGACAATTATTAATCTCATCAAAGTTTCAAACGGGTTTTCCTACAAAATAAAATCCAAAATCAATCAAACAAGTAATTATTCCCATCAATGATGATATTATTCTCTTCCCGAAGTCCATTAATAAAACTCCTCGGAATATGAATGGGTACTTGAGAACCCATAGTACATAAAAAGGGGGAAAAAGATATCCCAATAGTGTATAAGGGATGTATTCCCGGAATCTGTGTACATTCGAAATAAGGTCTTTTTCTGTCCCCACTTCTGGGGAAAATTCGAACTAAGGGTCTTTTTTGTCCCCACTTCTGGGGAAAATGATAATGGGCGTCTTTCGGATTGAATGGGGACTTCACAGATGAGGGGATGAGTCATACAAGTCAAACAAGAACCGATGGAAGTGATAATGGGATGACTTGATAAGGGTGGAAGTCGGTGAAAATAAGACATTGCTTTTTTTTTCATTGACAAATAAATTTATAATTACAAACAAATGCTTATAAGGGTATTAAAAAACTTTATTGAAATGATAAAATTAATGCTGATTGAAAGAAAAAGCTAACGATGAAAGTGTTAATACCGTTCACCGATAAAGTGTTACAACAACGACAACGTAATTAAACTTTCCAATATGCAAAACTGTCATTTTCCAAACATTCTCTTTAAATTAACGAAACATACAGTAAAGTGCAGTGCGGTTTAAATTATTAATGATGATAAAAAAATTACAATTCAAAAAATTTTTTGTAATGAAATAATAATAAAAATGAGCAGTACAAGAGACTCGCATTAACACACAATTTATCTTTCTTAATGAGATTTACCTGGCACAAAGACAACGTACTTCCATAGAAAGATACTTAACAGTTAAGTTTATTGCGGTTTAAGCTAATAATGAAGATAAAAAAAAAAGAAATTCAGAAAAATATTAAAAAAAAAATATCAATATAAAAAAGCAATACATAAGCGTCGAATTATTATACAATTTATCGTTCATAAGACGATTTCCCTGGCACCAAGACAACGTACTTAACATTTCCTATATAAACACAAAGCCCCATTCTCTTTAAATTAACGACACATAACAGTAAAGCGTAGTGCGGTTTAAATTATTAATGAAGATAAAAAGAGGCAGGTACACATTCGATTCTGCACCAATGACCTCAAACTTGATATGATTCCAGCAACGAGTTATGAGGCTATTCGAAGAATATTGAGTAGGGCGGCTTTGGGTTGAGTGACTTCAGCAATCAGTGATCACATCCTTACCCCGGGTTATATTTTTATCGATCGTTGCACTAAAAGGCGTACATATGTGTATAAAAACAAATGAATATACTGATAGTACACACATGAGAAAATGTGTATGGTTCGAATGCACCAAAATGACATGATTTTTTTTTCCTAAAATAAGTTCAATGAAGAAATATGAAATGATTTGAAATGTAATTTAGAATTTTGAAATAAAATTGTACTTTTCAATCGCTTTTATATCAAGTAGCAACATTGTATCACACATTGATATAATGAATAGGGTAAACACATAATTACTAAGCCCGTGAACACTAACGAGCTTCTAGTACCTCGATCGGCCAGCTTGGTGTCTTTTGCCTACATTTCTGTTGTTGATTTTGATTTTTTTTTGGAGTCTACTCATTACAATTTTGATAGTACATTTTTGTTTACAATGGTATAACAAATATAACGTTAAATTATTAATATTTTTAATATTATGGATGAGATAGTACGGTTTGTATTGTCGGTTGCTAACCACTGTTCTAGTCAGTACCTTACATTTTTTTTTGTTTTTTTGGTCAAACAATTAATAAATACTGCTCGTCCTGAGTTATTTATTTTGTCCCAACATGACAATATCGCTGCCCGAACAATAATTTCACCGCGTTATGAATGTACTCTTCAATTTAATAAAGATTTCTACACTACAAAATTAATTTTTTTTTACTACCAAAAGGCTAAAAAAAGAAAAGAGGAAATTGAACAACGATTTCCATTTGATTTCTAATCATTGTAGCGATGCATCTGAAAATAGCCTACTCATCTTATACCAGTGAATGGGTCATCAATTCAATGCGTTGATTCCGGAGATTTGTAATGCACAGGTTGTTCGAATCTATTGTTACGAAGCGCGCTCCAACGCGTGTTCATTCAAAGGGGACAATTACAGACGATATAAAAGTGTACAGAGATTTCGAGGCCGTTTGCATCATAGAGATTGAAAAGTAACCAAACCCACATTCTCCAAAGTAAAACTAAGATGTAGGGTCCGGCGCGTTCATTGGCGATTTTTGATAATTAGTAGTAAATAGGACGAAGTCGCCAATGAACGTATCTGGCACTATATCTTAGCTGTACTGCGGAGAATGTCAGTTTTGCAACTACATTACACCATTCATATGTGTTGGGAAAAAAATGACAATTGGTCCAGTCTCTGTGTGATGCTTGATGATTGGCCACTGATTGAGATGACTTTATCAGGCTAATTTAATGTTATTTTGGGCAGCGCTAACAAAAAAAATTTTTTAATATATTTTTCATCAAGGCATTAATTTTCTATTTGTTTTAAATTAATTTCAAAATTAAATATTTTACTAAATTTAGTAAAGTACAAACTTTTAATACAACTTCAAGACGACCTTCAAAGTTAGTTTTGTGATACTGCCAAAAAAAAATCTTAAAACATGATATTTAAAGGGCTTCATAAAAAAAATAATAAGGTTCATTTCTAGGACAACAGTTTTATTTTCTATGGACTGGGGAAAAATACAGGAAATGGAAAAAAAAAAAACTTGAAAATTCAAAGAAAGTATCAAAGTACGATCATGCAATGTTGCACTTAAAAGTTAAAACCATTAATTTCAAATGATAATGACACAGTAACTTCTGTATGATAAAAATTATTTAAAAACTTATACCACAAAACAATTTCTATATTTCTTATTAAAAAAATATATATAAAACTCACCATTCACACGCTTTTTACTCTTCATTCTACCCAGAACAGCACATTTGACAGAAAACCACAACATAACTGGAAAACTTAGAAAAAAAAATCCAACGGGAAAAAGCACTCCTGACGCAATCTAAAATTTCATGTCAGCACGCGAAAAATCCATAATTCCAAAAGGAATGACTGAGGACGAAAGTTTCCTTACCTCCGCCTTCTACCCCGAACCGACTTAGAATGAAAGATTATCAGCTGGGCGGAAAGAAAAAGAAAGCAGCGACACTGGGTGATGAAGAATTCGAGGTATTCTCATCAGAGCAAGTATCCCAGGTATAGAAAGAAGGGCTTTGAGACATCGAGAAAAGGTCGTTAACGTCGAAATGTGGGTTGTAAAAAGAACGTCGAGACACAAAATGTTAAAATGATAATACATAAGCAATAAGAATAAATGACATCTAAATCTGAAGGTGCTGACAGGCAAAATGAGTTCGGGGCATTTTTCAGAACAAGAGTAAGGTGAGTCACATCTAGGAGCACAATATGGCTTGAAAGAGCGTAGTAATACATGACAATCGGAATAAATGACATTCACATATAAAATGATGACAGACATGATGAGTATTCAAGGCATTTTTCAGAGCGAGAGTGAGATAAATAAACATGCGACGGCTTTAAGACATCGAGAAATGGTCGTTAACAACGTCGAAATGTGGTTGTAAAAATAACGTCGTAATACAAAAAAGGCAAAAAGAAGGTCGTAATACATGGTCACTAAGGATAAATGACATTCAAATATGAAGGTGATGACAGGCGGAATGAGTTGTAGGCTTTTTTCAGAGCAAGAGTAGGGCAAGTCATACCTAGGTAGCACAAGTTAGCTTTAAGACACCTAGGCAAGGTCGTTAACGTCGAAATGTGGGTTGTAAAAAGAACGCCGAAATGCAAACATGTCAAAAAGAACGTCTAATACATGGCAATAAGAATAAATGACATCCAAATCCGAAGGTCATGACAGACATGATGAGTCCTGGCTAATTTCAGAACAAGAGTAAGGTAAGTCAGCACGCAATAAAGTATTAGTTAACGTCGAAATTTTAATTGTAAAAAGAGCGGCGAAACACATGGAAATAAGAACAAGATACATCTTGACGATGAAAATGAATTCTGGACATTCTCAGAGCAAGAGTAGAACCAGTCATGGCCAGGTTGCACAAAAAGGCCCGAAAAAAAAAACGGTTGTTAACGTCAAAACTACATGAAAATAAAAAGAATGTCGTAGGACGTAGGCAAAAAGAACACATATGACATCCAGACGATGAACCAGACATGAGTTCTGGGCATTTACAGAGAGCAAGTCCTCTCATACCATATCAAACGTCAAAATGTGCTTTTCACTTTTAAGGTTTTTAAAATATAGCGAGTGCATTATTTATTGGGTAAATGTTGCACTAGAGGTACACACAAGAGATAGTGGCAAAAATCACAATTTTGATTCTAAGGATTTTAAGCATTGTATTAAAAAAAAAAAAAAAAACTAGGGCCATCTGATGCCACTTGCACAAGCTTCGAACATGTCGATGCAATTTACTCAATAATAAGACTTTAAATAAATTGCATTCGACAAACAAGAAAATGTCAAATCTAAAAATGTTCATACTTGTGTAAAACTCCTACAGCTCTGATCATAGAGTTGAAGAACATAATTAGCCGAAAAGAATAGTAGGCGTACAGTTCAGGCCACATACCAGAATATCCACTAGTTTGGGATCTGGTTATAACATTATGGTCATATTTAGTTATTGTTTTTCCCCTCCAGACTCGAATTCTTTAAAGGTGCTTTGACACTTGACGACCTTGTCGATTGCCGAATCGCAGGCATGTTTATTATGCAGATGAGTAACTCGCTCGTGGGAATAATGTCTCTCATTTTTAGAAAGAAGTGGATTCGGTTTTCGATCGTGCAATCGGAGAATAATAAAGGAAATGGAATATAAATGAGGTTTTAGTTACAGATTTGTTGTGTCTGGCGGTTATGGGTTGTAGAAATGTGACTTTCTTGTAAAGTGCCTTAGATAAAAAGAGGATTTCTGAAAATATTTTTAATTTGTTGGTTTGCGTCAATAATATGCACTCTTTCATGTATACAAGCTTAAAATCATATGAAATCTGTTGTCTTTATTGGGAAATTTATAAAATGGGAAAGCAAAAAAAGAGCGTAATAGTATTTAAAGACTATTATCAAAAAAAAAAAAAATGTAATTTTAACTCAGACATGTTATTTAATCTAATTTTGAATTAAATCTATTGAAAATAAATTTAAGTGCCAGGTTATTGCCCTCGAAAATAAATAACCAAAAATAATTCAGTATTTTCAATTCCATTCTTAACCATGACACATTTTCAGCAATATATTCAAACACCTGTAGCGCTCATGCTCTAACAGTATAAAACTGCTGTTAAGGTTTTAATAAGAAACCTCACAAGCTTGCTGCTGCACAACGTCGCAATTAAGACAAAATTTCAACATGAAGCGTGCGTCATACTTTCAAATAATAAAATTCCATTGTACTGGCTTACACAATGCTAAGTTTCCACAACATCAAATTATTATTGTTTTTGAAGAAGCGGAATCCATCAAATAGCAGGTGATCGATTCGAATCTCGAAACATAATTATAGTTTTTTACTGTCATTATGTGGAGGCAACAACTTTAAAGGCATCGTGTGAGTCACACTTTTTGGTATATCATTCGACCGAAATGCCGTGACCTTAAAGAACGTCTCAAGCTATCTTCCTACACTTGGATGTGGGTCATTTGTTAATTTCGAAGATGTGTGTTTCGGAAACTAGATTTTCCGTACCCTACCTTTTTTATTTGGTGTAAATAATAATTTAATATAATATTTTCATTAAGTTAGAAAAAATAGTTCGGCTGTTTTATAATCTAAATTCCTATTTATGACCTATTTAGTCCTATTACCGACTTTAAGTTTGCAGCAGAGAAATGTACTAGGCGGAGGAAACTGCGTAAACAACGCTGCTGGCACCGAAATTTCGCCTGCTCCCATTGGTTACTCCTTTGACCTTGATATTCGTGCGCCCTGTTACGTCAAAATCGAAGGAAAAAATAATTAAAATAACACTCTAACTGAAGCTAAACTAATAAAAATAATAAATTTATGTCTTGAAATAACAAATAAAATTGTTTATTGAATGTGAAACACCTTTTTTTTATTCGATTTTAGCACTCGAAAATGGGAACTATTTACCCTTTTTCTCGTAGAACATTTGTATACTGCAAACTCAATGTCGGTTTAGGTGTAGGTGAATCAAGGCCACGTTTAAAGGCCAATATTAGAAAAATTGTCAATTTTCGTTTAAACTGATTTTTTAATATTATTGTACATAAAATTTTATGCCCCCTACATATAACACGAGTAAAAGTTATACATATTAAAAAAAACAATATTAGTGCAGTTTTTATTTTTCCAGAGCGGGACACACTGCAATCATTTTGAAAAAGCACAATTTTTTTTATTTTTTCATCTGTAAATTATGATTACAACATTTTGTATAAACTTTATTCTCCTGTGACATATTTCCCCCCCCCTTCTCCAATGGGACTGCAATATTGGCGGTCAAGCCTTTGCAGACTCGGCATATTCCCCAGAACTGAGAGCCATTTTTATGTGGCACCATCAAGACGACTTTGCTACCAATTTTGACGTTCAGATTACAATGAATATGAGCTCTCTGTGAATGTTAAAGTATGCCGAGATTTGATTTTGCCGAGAGAACCCAAGCCAGATGGATACTCCAGGGATATTTTACATGCCATATAATCATATGACATGCGTGCCCAAGATTTCCCCATCCAGAAAATCCGACGACTCTGAAGGGCTAATGAAGCGGACACGTTAAACCTCTCAGCCACTGAGTATATCTTTTAATATTTGTTATTATTTTTCCTTATATATAAATTTTTAGTACATTGCCAGTACAGGGCTCTCGGCTGTCTGTACTCAGACTACCTTTCGTTGAGCTGCTATACTTTTTTTTGTCGCGCTAAAAAAAGCAAGCAAACGATCTCGAACTTTGTTAATAAAAACTGTGAATAGCGTAAAAACTAAAAATTAGTACAATTAAAATATAGGGCGAATTTTGTGTTGGAAGCACATTATTCTGTCTGGTCTATAGCCTCGTGGGTCATAAGGCAAATTAGCGTGTTGTTACGATAAATCTCTCATGCGATTCGGCAACAGAGTTCGCTAATTGTTGTTTGTATTCTTTTTCACGCTCGTTAAATTGAGATCAACGTGAAGGATGTCAGATAACAGTTAAATCTGTGTCCAAATAGAAGTCTATTTTCTTAATGAATCAATTTTGCGACGCTATACTTGATATACTCACACCCCTATATATACACTAGAAAAAGAAGATTTAAGGGATTCATTAACACTGGCAGATCAAGGTCCCTTATTGGTTTTTTTTTACCCCCTAATGTGACCAGGCGCCCCTATTTCGGCTGGACAGTCCCGCTTTTTGTCTCACTAGTCCCGCTTTTCGGTTACAAGCGTTCAAAGTCAAGGGGGGAAGGGGACAATATAAATAAAATATAGATTTTACAAAACATTTGTAAATAAGCTTTATTGAAAGCTTTAAAAATGACATTAAAATTATTATTAGTATTTCATTTATATATTAGATAGAGAATATCCTAATTTTTGATCGTGAAAATTTGGTCACAGTACCTATTTCCTTTATTTTTATGCATTTAAAAATATTTAAAATAATCCGAAAAAGCACATTAAAATGGATATGGACTGCAATGAGGTATATATCCATAAAAACGGAGTTGTTAAACGGACAAATCCAGAAGAAATGATTTAAGGTGCGGTTGAAAAAACTGTAAAGCAGCAACAACTTTTTTTTTGTATCCATGTCACCTTAAACGTTCTAAATATAGCTCTAAAGTGGAGGCAATCTGGAATACAAAAGATGACTTTGCAAGTTACCAAAAAATAAATTATTCTAAAAAAATTGAACACATATTTCACACTGGCGATAATATATAGAATGATTATATAAGTCGTGAGTCAGTTACTAGATTTTATGCAACGTAGCCCATTGATGATCGAACAACAGGGTGGTTACAAAATTCTAGAAAACAAGTTCCCTGATATTTCCATGATACTTTCGCAAAAGAATTCCCCTGATTTTACAATTATTTAGAAAACATGCAATGTACAAAATTCAATGCAGCTGCAGTATAGAAAATTTATCCAGACATCATGGGAATTAAGACTTTCCCGATTATGGGTTGGCCTGCCAAACTTTTCTACATTTCCGTAAATCTGAGTTCAGAGGAATCATGTGATCAGAGAATCATGTTATAACATGATTCGTGAGAGAGATCGATCCTTCCTCCGAGATTGGTCTTTCATCAGGGTGGTAACAAAATCCTTAAAAAAAAGTTCCCTGATATTTCCATGATTTCCCTGATACTTTCACAAGAAATTCCCTGTTTCAACACTTACTTTTTAATTTAGTTTGAATTATCGTCATACTAAAACTACACGAGGGATATTGGAGACAGGTGTCGTAATTTAGAACCACAGTCAAGTGACGAACAGACACCTGAGTAGGCACCCAACGCAACAGTTAAGGGTTACATCATACACAGCGTTGGGACTTTGGAGAATATTTGGCATTTGATAATAATTGACAGTTTTTGCCTCTGGAAGAGAGTTGAGTTTACTTTTGTAGATCTGGTTCAGGCCAATCGGAATATTATCTTTTAATCAAGAAGTGTCTGCTTGTACAGTGATCGCAAGAACAATCTAAAAGTACTGTTTAAATAATCAAAAATGGAAAAATTCCCTGATATTTAACAAAATTTGAAATATTCCCTGATATTTCCAGAACTAAAAAGTTCCCTGAGAATTCCCTGATTTCCAGGTTCTGTTATCTGTTACCACCCTGTTCATGCAAATCGGATCAACCAGAATATAAAAATTTTATCAAGTGTCCATTAGTAGTGATCACAAGAACCCAAACCTGCTATTTAAGTAATCCAAAATGGAAAAAATTCCCTGATATTTTACAAAATTTGAAAAATTCCATGAGAATAAAATTCCCTGATATTTACAGAATTAAAAAGTTCCCTGAGAATTCCCAGATTTTCCATGTTCTGTTACCACCCTGAACAAGTACCCAATTATTCCTTTTTGGATATAGAAGGGAACAACAAAAATAATAAATGAGAAGCATTGGAAATATTGTCCCCTTCTGTTGCGACCTAGAACCGAGGTTCGAGTCAACGGTAGCTCTTCTTCAGGCACTCGCTGACAACCAAAGTGCAGCATCAATTTTCCCTCTTCGCCTCTCCACTCCGAACTGAAGTGACGGGAGCGACTCTTCTCGAATAAAAAGCTGTCTTCTTTCTTCAGTTCGGCAGATGCAAAATTGAACTCGCTTCTGTTGCAGAATTGATTCCGCTCATCGACAAAGTTCGTTGATCTCAGCTGCTTAGCTCCACCAAGTTGGACTATCTTCTGCTGTACTATTTATTGTCTGCACCAGCCTCGCCGTTTTGTAGTTGAATGTATTTTTTTTTGTAAATAGTCGTTTATTAAATCGAAGCAATTTTATGTGAAGATTCCTACTTCTATGCGCCTCTCAGAACCAACACCTGCTACATAACCATCTACCTCCGAGACATATGGTCCGTCGACCCGCATGGCCATAGAAGGTTAGTCAAGTTTCTTCTTTATTATTGCCTAAACACGCAAAAATGACTTTGACGACTAAGCATCAAACTGATCTGTATGGTCGAATGCAAAAATTCATACGTAACTACAAAAAGGACTCTGAAAGTAGAAAGACCAAAGAGTACTTAAATACAAGATTAGTAAACTTTGATGAATATTGGATAGAGTTTAAAGATAATCATAAAAACTTGCCGCCAGATATTCCCGAAACCGATTCGTACTTTAAAGATGACTTGTATTCGGAAGTCGAAGACTTCTATATTAACAATAAGTCGGAAATATTAACTTATTACAACTCTCGTTTTCCTGAAAAGGTCGTAGTCAAGTCGCAGTCAACTAATGCATCCGCCGCAATCACTTCTGAAAGTGCAAGCGCAGAAGCCAAACTTCCGCTTATAAAATTGCCTATATTTTCTGGAAAGTACGAAGAGTTTGCTTCATTTAAAGACCTCTTTACTTGCATGATTCACGATAACTCATCTTTAAACCCTTGTCAGAAACTTTACTATCTGAAAACGCATCTTAGTCACGAAGCTGAACAATTCGTCAAAAACTATCCAGTTACGGAAAGTAATTATGACGTTGTATGGGCCGCTCTACTCGAGCGATACGAGAACAAACGGGTTTTAATCAACCACGAACTTAAATCCATTCTTTTTCAACCAAAAATCCACTTAGAAAACGTCGCTAATCTAAAGTCCTTAATTGACAACACGCAAAGAAGTATCCTGTCCCTTAAAAATCTAAATCTTCCAGTAGCACATTGGGACCAAATCCTAGTTTTCGTCATAGTACAAAAACTTCCAATCGATTGTGCCCAAAAATGGGAACAAACACAATCTACCAAGCCTCAATCCGAACTTCCTACCTTTGACGAGCTGATCACATTTCTAACCGCACGATTTCGAGCACTCGAAGCAGTTCCAACTACAACCAGGTCTAATCCTAAGTCGGATTCGCAAAACCCAAGCACGAGAAGAGCTCATCATGCAATAAAGTCGGAAACATGCTCACTCTGCAACCAACCGCACCAAATGTCTCAATGCCGCGAATTCAAAACCTCCCCAGACAGCGAAAAGGTTAAAATAGTTAACGAGAAAAAACTATGCTTTAATTGCCTTTCAAGTCGTCATCAAGTCCGCCAATGTCAAAGTAAATTTTCTTGCTTTAAATGTAAAAAACGTCACCACTCTCAACTTCACGACGCGATATCTAAAACCGCAACACAACCAAATTACGAAGATGATTCGAGAAATCATCCCGCAACCCCCGTGAATGAAGAGCCAGTAGATGTCTCCGCACATTTTTCGCAAGAAAATCCGCTTTCTAAACAAGTTCTGCTTAGCACAGCTTTGATTAAACTAATCGATCGTTACGGAAACGAGACCACCGCTAGAGCACTTGTTGATCAAGGAAGTCAATCATCTTTCGTGCTAGACTCACTAACTCGAAGGCTGACCTTTAAAACTAAGAGTATCCATGCTCAAATAACTGGGATCGGTTCTTCCGGCGAGTATTGCAGGAAAAGTGTGACGCTAGGAATTAAATCAATGTCGGGCAATAAAATAATCGATAATGCCGAAGCTCTTGTTTTAAAAAATCTTACTAGTTACGGCCAGAACTTGCGTCTAAAGGTTAAAGACTGGAAACATATTAATGGCTTAACTCTTGCAGACCCATATTTCTCCAAACCAGGAAAGATTGAAGTCCTCCTCGGAGCTGACCTCTTCCCATATATCTTAACGGACGGATTAGTGAAAGGACCGCCGTCAACTCCCATGGCGCAGAATACTCTACTAGGATGGATCTTAGTAGGACCTGTAACATGCCAAACTGAAAATGCAGCTGATTCTACTATTCAGGTAACCAATTTACATTCATCCTCACTTGATCTTAGTGACCAGCTAAAAAAGTTCTGGGAACTCGAAGAAGTGCAAGCCCCAGTTAGGAGCCTCCCGGAAGATGAGCTGTGCGAAACCATTTATAAGGAAACTGTAACCAGACAAGATGGTCGTTACACCGTCCAATTGCCTTTCAAAGTGCCTCAGCCTGCTTTAGGAGAGTCGGAAAACATAGCTTTGACGCGCTTTATGCAGCTCGAACGAAGATTCGAGAAAAACCCAGAACTAGCCCAACGGTATTCGCAGCATATGCAAGAATACATCAACCTAAAGCACATGACTGAAGTTCCTTATAGTCAGCAACAACTGATGCCCCAGGAGAGCGGATATCCAGGATTCTACTTGCCGCACCACCCGGTGTTCAAAGAAAGCACTACAACTAGCATACGAGTAGTCTACAATGCGTCTCAAAAAACTTCAAATGGAATTTCTCTTAATGACTCGTTGCTGACAGGCCCAAATATCCAAGAAAAGATGGCTAATATCCTCCTTCGTTGGCGTCTCTACAAAGTAGCATTTACAGCTGATATTACAAAGATGTACAGAATGATCAACGTGGCCGAAAAACATCAGGATTATCAAAGGATAATCTGGAGAGACAATAAATCTCAGCCGATCAAGCACTACAGACTAACTACTGTAACTTTCGGCATGGAACCTTCAGCTTTCTTAGCCATTCGAACTCTCACACAGTTGGCACAAGATGAAGGTGATATCTACCCCATCGGATGCGAAACAATACGCAACGATTTCTATATTGATGATTTGATGTCTGGCAGCGACAACGTAGAAGATGCAGTAACCAAACAAAAGCAAGTAAGAACGGCCTTACAACGTGGTGGATTTACTCTGAACAAGTGGGCCAGCAACTGCACACCAGTCTTAGAAAATATCCCGCAGGAATCCCACCAAGTATCAAATGTCAAAGAAATCTACAATGACAGACACATCAAGACTTTAGGTTTGTTGTGGAAACCAACCACGGACACGCTGAACTACAAGACTAATATCTCGCTCACTACAACAGCTCCAACCAAAAGAACTGTTCTTTCGGACATAAGCAAATTCTACGACCCACTTGGTTGGATTTCACCCATCCTCGTTACAGGCAAGATCTTGATGCAAAGGCTATGGTTGACTGGTCTGAATTGGGATGAAGAGCTACCCGCCGAAATCCGTCAAGAATGGATAAAGATCACGAACAACCTACAAGAAATTGACCAAATCTCCATACCAAGGTGGACAGGTTATTCCTCAGAGGATAACTCGGAATTTCAGCTCCATGGTTTCTGCGACGCTTCCACAAAAGCGTACGCGGCAGTAGTGTTTATCAAGATTACTAACACTTCAACCCCGCAAGTTTTAGTAGCTAAAACCCGCATAGCCCCTCTAAAGCAGATCTCGCTTCCAAAATTAGAACTATGTGGAGCTCATCTTTTGTCTAAATTAATCTTGCATACTCTTACAGCTCTTCAAAGGACGCCTAGTAATATCTTTGCTTGGACAGATTCTCAGGTAGTTCTACATTGGCTCTCTGACCAACCAACCAGATGGAAAACTTTCGTGGCCAACCGAGTAAGTGATATTCAATCCCATCTAGATGCAACCTGGCGTTTTGTCCCTTCAGCGCAGAACCCTGCAGACCTAGCAACCCGCGGCACAACTCCGGTGGACCTGCAAGCAAGATCTCTCTGGTGGAACGGACCCGAATGGCTTGCCGAACCTCAAAGTCAGTGGCCAAAGAATCATTGTTCCGAACCCATCACTCTTGAAGAAAAAAAGGTAAAATCTATCCATGTTTCCTTTAGCGAAGAGTTCGATTTGATGACAAAGTTTTCATCTCTATCTAAGCTAATCAGAGTGACTGCCTACATACTAAGATTTAGTTCGAACTGTAAGTTACCAAAGTCGGAACGCAATCTCTCTTATTTGATAGCTGAAGAGCTAGAAATCTCTTTTCGAATTCTAATCTCAATTGCTCAAAATCAAGACTTTCACAAAGACATTGAAAGCCTAAAGAAGAAAAAACGCTTATCCCCCAAAAGTAGACTTTTACCGCTTGCTCCTTTCGTCGATAAGGACGGCATATTGCGTGTTGGAGGGCGTTTGAAAAATGCAGATCTAAAGTTTTCCGAAAAACACCCAGTAATTCTGTGCCCTACTAACTTTCTGACAAAGTTGATTATTGAACGTGCGCATTCGGAAACTTTACACGGAGGAATACAACTTACACTAAGCACAATCCGCAGACAATTTTGGATTATCAAAGCCCGAAGCGCAATCAAATTTGTCATACACAAGTGCATAACTTGTTGGAAACTAAAAGCCAAAGTTTCCGAACAACTCATGGGTGACTTACCAATCCCTAGAGTTCAACAGTCGCGAGTTTTTGCCCACACTGGTATAGACTATCTTGGCCCCATTGAAATAAAGACAAGTAAACGAAGAAATGCTCCCACGTACAAAGCTTACGTAGCGCTATTCATTTGCTTAAGTGTTAAGGCCATCCACCTCGAGCTCGTAACTGATCTAACATCTACAGCGTTCATAGCCGCTTTTCGTCGTTTCACCTCTCGACGAGGTTTATGCTCAGACATTTATAGCGACCAAGCAACTAACTTTAAAGGTGCATCCAAAATTCTGAATTTAGAATTCGAAGAAGCTGTTAAGCAAGTTAACCAACACGCCGCAGAGCTTTTGGCTAACGACAAAATTAAGTGGCATTTCATACCACCGTCCGCACCTCATTTTGGTGGTTTGTGGGAAAGTGGTGTTAAGCAAACCAAACATCACCTTCGTAGACTACTGTGCAACACTCATCTCACTTACGAAGAAATGTCCACGGTTCTTGCTCAGATTGAAAGTGTTCTAAATTCGCGTCCTATCTCTGAAATCTCTTCGGACCCTAATGACTTAGCAGGGAGGCAGAATATGTCCGATCCGGCGATCCTAGATCGGGGGAAATTTTAACCTTCTGGAGAAATTTTGTGGAAAATATTCAATTATTTTCGATTTTAACATTGCATTACAAAATTCCCTGACCAGCCATTCGTTTCCCGTTTAAAAACTTACCGTAAATTTACTTTTTAATTTTGTTCTAACAAACCTAAATAGCGTTTCGCGTTTGTATCCTAAATTCAGCATATCATCGCGGTTGATCGCAATTTTTACGGTCCCCGGAATTTAGGTAAAACTAAACTTAAATTTCAATAAACTACAGGTTAAAATAACAGATTTTAATAATGAAGATAAAAAAATTTAATCAAAATGCGAAGATGAATTAAGATTAGATTACACTAAGATGTCTTCAAATCTCGGCCTGCCAGTGCAATCTCTCATTAGAAGAAATTCTATATTGATGAAAACTAAGCTTAAATTTTGATAAATAACTAGTTTAAATAATGGATTTTAATAATAAAGACAACAAATTTTAATTAAAAATTGAGGATGAATTAAGATTAGATTACATTAAGATGTCTTCAAATATCGATCAACGGCCAGCGCAATCACTCATTAGAAGACTATGATTTACCGTGACAAAAAAAATTGTATTCCAATAATGTTTCCTGATTTACCTATTTTGCCGGCTAGTAATTTTCACGAAATCTGCCGATGACGTCACATTGCATTAGAATAATTGACAGTTCTGTGGCTCTGCGTGATCGGAAGAGTATCTTTTGTAGCACCGGTTCAGGCCAGTCGGACAACCACATTATTTTTTCTGATCAAGTATCCGTGAACGCAAGAACAGATTGAGAGTTAAATTCTTTTTGTTTACGTTTGAACCTTTTTTTTCTATTTCGGCCTATACTGGGGTTTCTGATTGTAGACAAGTTTTAGGGTTTTTTTTTAAATGGAATGTCGGGCTTATGTATGTTTTATATATTTAGATTTTATGTTGCTAATAAATTTCTAGTCCTTGAATTTTTCTGGAAAAGTGTTTGAATTTTGTTTTCTTTACAAATGTATGAACCACGTTAATAAGGATATGCATTAAAATACCATGATGGGGATTTCAATCCCAAAGAGGCAGTCAAGATTTTTTTTGCAAAACCTGGTCCGGTATCTAAATTTTCAGCCTTATGGAACTGCCAAACTACTAAAACTTAATGCTAATACACTAAACGAAGAGCAAAAATGTTCACATGCACAACAGACAAAACTGATGATGACCCCCTTCTCCAAAATAATATAAATGAGAGTAAATTTATTTGATTTTAAAGTTTATAAAGAAATAAAAAATACATTCAGTAGTAAGTATTATACAATTATTATATTAACAATTGTTGTGTCGTGATAATTGTTAAAATATAAATTTAGCGGTCACATTTAGTTCAGCTTTTTTGGTTCTCCAAACCAAAAGAAAATGTACTTAAAGTACATATAAAGACATCATCCCTAATTCTCTGTATATCGTAAAATTTTCTATACCGAAGATAATACAAAATTTATGCAAGTCTATAATATATGGTAAAATTTTGGGGGAAATTTTCAAACGGATTGGGGGAAATCTTTGAAGTTAAAACAATTTCTGCACCCCTGTGACTTAGTTCCTCTCACGCCAGGACATTTCTTAGTTGGAGAATCTCTCAAAACCCCACCTGAACCTAGTCTTCTTCACCTAGAAGAGAACCGCCTTCACAAGTGGCAAAGAGTGCAGCAGATCACGCAACACTTCTGGAGGCGATGGCAGTCAGAGTATCTCTCCCGATTGCAAACCAGGCCAAAGTGGCAGAAGGTTCATCCCAACATCAAAGTTGGGGATCTTGTCCTTATCAAAGAGGACAATCTTCCTCCAGGAAGGTGGCTGCTCGGACGAGTCGCCCAGTGCCACCCCGGATCGGATCAAATGATTCGAGTAGTCACTTTGAAGACCAAAAATGGCACCTTGATGAGGCCCATTGCAAAAATCTGTAGTTTACCTCACTAATCTTTTTTTTTTTCTTTTCAGTTTCTTATCTTTGCAGTTTTCCCTTTTAGTTAGACTTTTATGAAACCCAGGGGTTTCATGGCCGGGAGGATGTTGCGACCTAGAACCGAGGTTCGAGTCAACGGTAGCTCTTCTTCAGGCACTCGCTGACAACCAAAGTGCAGCATCAATTTTCCCTCTTCGCCTCTCCACTCCGAACTGAAGTGACGGGAGCGACTCTTCTCGAATAAAAAGCTGTCTTCTTTCTTCAGTTCGGCAGATGCAAAATTGAACTCGCTTCTGTTGCAGAATTGATTCCGCTCATCGACAAAGTTCGTTGATCTCAGCTGCTTAGCTCCACCAAGTTGGACTATCTTCTGCTGTACTATTTATTGTCTGCACCAGCCTCGCCGTTTTGTAGTTGAATGTATTTTTTTTTGTAAATAGTCGTTTATTAAATCGAAGCAATTTTATGTGAAGATTCCTACTTCTATGCGCCTCTCAGAACCAACACCTGCTACATAACCATCTACCTCCGAGACACCTTCTATAAAAAAATTGTCATTGAGACTTAACTACTAAGCGAAAATGACTACAAATATCTGTGGTCAGTAGTTGATCCAAGCACGATTTTAGAAAGAGAGAATTTTTCAAGCTTTCTCTTCAGAATCCATGCCCTCGACACTAATCAAATCAAGCACTACTCAGGCAACAATCCATATACTAAAAAACCCTCCTACAACACTGCAATAGATACCCTGTAAATTGTACAGAAAAAACATGTATTTACAAAAAATACTGTAAATTAACTTTAAACCAGGGTTGGCATGGTATTTACATCTTTGGGAAAAATTGTTTTCACACTTTGGAAAACATTTGGGGGACCAACTAGGAAAAACTTTTTTTAAAATACTATAGGGTAATTAAACTTTCTCGAGTAACTTAATAAAAAATATTGTTTTAATTTTATAGAAGATTTGACAATTTTGCAAAATTAAGGTGTTGTAGAGTCTGTTTTCCATAAAAAAAATTCTTTTGATTATCAGATGTTCAAAATGTTTTTTGTTAACTTTTCATGGAAAATTGACAAACTCTGTATTCAAGTTCAATTGGAGTATGTCTACTGAATCCAGAAATAAAAGCAAACGACATTTTTAGGCTTTGACAAACTATAATGGCAGCAGGATGCAACTGGAGCAAAAAGCATGAGCTTGACAAGGGATCCCCCAACCCAAACAGTGGTAAAATTCTAATCACAGCTAGAATACAAAGATTAGAATGTAAGCATAAAAGGTAAAGGGACGTATTCGTATACTTTAATAAAGTTTTAATTACAGTAGAACCCCGATTATCCGAGTTGATGTGGACCGAGACTAGCTCGGATAACCGAAAAACTCGGTTAAAGCGAAAAATATAAATAAAACAACTGTGTATGTCTAAGTGTATATTTTAACAATACAAATGTTATACAGACCACGAGCAATTCATAATTCATATGCATGACATTTAAAGAGTTCTGTCACTTAAAAAAGTCCTTAATTGTTTTTTGTTTTGTGTTATTTTGGCGTTTCTCGGCAGTAATGCTTCACCATTTTTTTTAAAGATAACAGGATTGCTGGTGTCGCTACTTCTTGTTTGTTCTATATATTCAATAGCACTTTCGATAGCTTTTAGTCCATCTGTATGAGATATTTTCTGGGGTGGGAAGTATGCACATTCACATTCTGCCCACAAGCACATTCTGTGAATTCTCATTTGTTGATTGCTTCTCTTTTTCTCTGCTCAGAATTTTTTTTTCGGTAGTCGTCGCAAAAATTCTAGAAATATTTTAAAGCTCGGTTAAAGCGGAAAATCGGGGCTCGGATAATCGGGACTTTACTGTAATTAGAAAGTTTTCTTTTTAAAAGTGTATTGCATACACTCTGTATTGTGACAGGATAACTTTAAAATCAAAGAAAATTCTTAATGTGACTGTTTCAGTCACCACAAATACTCAATACTAGCCCTTGCGACCGAGTCATTAGTTTGTCGCAGATGGTATAATATTGGACTAGCACAGAAAAGGTTTCTGAAACAAAACCGGTCCGTTCTGTACCCCTTCGTTTTGACTTTGGACTTGAAGCACATCTGACACCCTTCACGCAACCAAACCCAAGTACTGAGATTCACGGCAAAGGAGTGCGAAAAAATACCCAATACAAGTCTCTAAGTCAGAGGTTCCCAACCCCAAAAAATGCTTTCGAACACCTCTCATCGAGCTGCTATTGTTGAAAGGACCCCTATTAATTCCTAATCCTAAAAAGTGAGAGCCAAATTAAGAATTTTTATATTTTACATGTTTTTTATAGTTACGACAGAGTACTCCATCAGCGTACACTTAGTTTTAATTTTCAGCTCTTAACAGGGTTAGAAAAATCAAAAGTTTTACATGCCCTGTACTGTAGGGCATGTTAGTCTTGGAAATATATGTCCCAATAAATAAAACTTTTATGTGACCAAGAGCGGGCCGAGCGAAGGGGAGGGGGTCATGAGGTAGGCTGGCCCAGGAGATCAGATACATAAAAATTTATTTATGTATTAGAAATCTTGGCACTTTACTTAGTAAATGAAAAAATTTACATCTTCTCAGATAGCCAGTCTGCCATTCAGGCTCTTGCTAACTCAGACAAATTCCAACGCTGTGTCTTAGAGTGCACAAATGCATTTAATCGACTTGCGCTAACCCCCAATTCTGTGACTATTACTTGGGTCCCTTTCCACAGTGATATTCATGAAAACGAACTAGCTGATACTACTGTAAAGGAGGCTTCACAGCTTGCTGTTAGTAGTCCTGACCCCTCCCACCCCTTGTCAAATCAGTCTATTAAGAATGATGTCAGGATTTGGGTTAAGAAAAAGCATGATCTCGCTTGTCACAGCTGCGCTGTTTGCAAACATACCAAAATGGTTCTTTAATTGATGGATTTGGGAGGCAAACCTCCTCAGGCACCTCAAAAAACTTATTCTACGACAGATTGTTCAAGTTGTTACCGGTCATGCCAACTTGGCAAAGGTACGTATTAGGCTAGCACGCAAGTGGTTTCTGGATTTAAACCGGACCGATCGGTACCTATTCAAGATTATTGTTAATATGCCAACGGGAATGGAAAATACAGCACTGGAATTTTTAAATTAAAATACTAGTCAAGTGAAATTCTGTTTTCAGGTATATCCTGCTGGAACAGAAAACCATTATATTTGGATGGGAAAACCCCAACCATGCTTTAAACTTTCTTTTGGCCAAAAATAAACATTTTTACCATATTGAGTACCAGACTGCAAACAAACTTTTTAACCATTTGTTGAAACTATGTGCGCCAAAATAGCTCAGTTAGGCGAGTGTTGGACTGAATATCTAAAGGTATGTGGTTCAAACCCTGGTGCTACAGAAGCCAGCAATTGTCAGAGCATCGAAATTAGAAGACATTGAAAATCTCAGAACAAATTTTAATTCGAATACTTCAATTATTAAAAAAACTGCAAAACTTAATGCTAATTTAAAATGCATAAAAAGCTATTTTATTCGAATTTAATCACCATTGCCATTTGCAACAATCACTCGAGAAACTTTTTTCCCCTTTAAATAATAAATTAAAAGAAATTTATTTTTGCGCAATTTATCAGTTTGAAATATCGTCATATACATTTCAAAGATATTCTTTGGTTGTACGTTGATATGAAATGTTTTGCTTTTAATAAAACCAAGTAATATTACATATTTATTCCTTAAAATATTAATTCAGCAAACAATAATTGTTGAATTTTCCAAAGAAAATAAATTAAATTAGCTAAATTTAGTGTGCTAGCAATACTGTGTTTGGGCGCCTTTTTGGATGTAAGTGACAGATTCTGTTACAAATCTATTGTTTTACTTTGTAAGAAAAGTGTGGGAGCTAATTAAAGCAGTTTTATTTATTTCATTAACGTACGAACAAGGTTGTAATTAATTTATAAACGGCACAGCAAGTAAACAAATTAGAAACATCCAATCACTATTAGTATTCTTAGTTGTGTGAACATTTGAAAATATATGCAATTGAAATGCGTTTGAATATGCTTTCAGAGGCCAATAATTGTTATTTCTGCAATTAATGTGGAAATTATCTTTTTTTATACGAGTTGAATAAAATACTTCACAAGCATGATAGCATGAATCAAAGAAATGCACAGGGTTAAAAAGGCTACTTTCCTTGCCATTATAACATGCTTGACTTATGCAAGATTTAAAAAAACAACTTTAAACAGGATTGTGCAATCATCAATGCTTTACAGAAGATTGGGGAGGGCTATTTAAAGAAATTAACAAAAAACTTAAATATTTTTTCACTTTAACCGGTGCATTAGGAAAACAATGTTAAAGCTTAGCTGCCAACCAGTTATCACAATTTTTTAAAAAAAATTTATATAGTATTGCATAAACGAACAAGATCCCCCCCAAAAAAGGATAATTCTAAAACCATTACAGTGAGAAGTAAAACATGTAAATTAATCATAATAATGAGTTTTATAGTACCTATACAAAAGGGAATAATTACATTTTACTAAAAATTAAATCTTTAACCCCATATTTTAATACCTTTCAAACACTTTTTGTGAAAGGGAGACTTGTGTTTGTTTATTTTTTGTGCAAGTTTCAGTTTCTGCAAACGTTTGCAGACGACTCAGAGGTACGAAAACGTAACAAATGTTAAACATATTACCAGCATAGCATAACAACAAAATGCATACTTTTTATGTATATTTTTTTATCGAGTTAAAGTGTGTTTTCTACTTTGAGTTTACAGAATACAGTCGAACCGATATATTGCTTTGCACGTAGATGACAATTATGTGTAGATAGTAGGTCAAACCTATTTAAAAACTCTGGCTTTGATACCTGAAAGGATTGGGTCTCAATCATAAATATAACACACACATACCAATCACTCTAAACCAAATAGATCATTGATACATTCAAATACAAGTGTTTATTGACACACAACTCTGACACACAGCACGTATATATAGTGTTTCTAAACAAGCGGTTTTTGGGGTAACTGAACTAAGTCAAGTAACAACAACTCACCACTGTGTTCTGTGAAGATGTTTCCTGCCCCCGATGATATCCTGGTATCCTTCGATTTCGATTTGTGCTTTGTCGTTTTACCCCCATGACTGCCACTGCCAACTGAAGAGCTGCTGCCTCGGTTCTCTTTCCCTTGCTGGGCACCCATGGCCGAGCAAAAGAAGAGGAACTATCCAGGTTTGAGTCTCACCATGAAAGCTGCGTGTGTGGCTTCATGCCGAAATTAAATCCATGCGATGTGTCTTGGAGTCACAATCCACCATGAATCGCTCTCGAAACGAAATCAAAACATCGGACAGTAAACAGTCATTTTCCACTTGCTCCCTTCTCTTCCGGCTTAGCGAATGAGGAGATGAGAAATGGAACCATCGCCTTCTACATTGAGATGGCTGTTCATTCCGTAAAAATAACATTGGTAAGATCTCAACCGGTATGTTCTCTGACGTCACTAGTGTGTAAGTGCGTAGCGCAACCTATGTTAGTGAGGATTGGTTCATTTCAAGACGTCAAAAATCAGGCATTTGATTTCTTCAAGGTAATTGGACAATTTTTAATGACGTTCTTGTTATACCGTGAGTCGCGCAACCTTGGAAACTGATGATTGGGTACTACAATTTGTTGACTAGTGACAAGTTTTTGATGAAATGGGAAGTCATCACATTGTACAAGGCTTCGAAATAAACTAATACCCTCGACAACTAAAATACCACAGCTGATGTTTTTTCATGGCTAATTACACCAAACATGAACATTTGTTTGGAGTGTTTACCAAAATTTATGGTTTTCATGGACTTTGTCATTTGATTAGGTTTTATTTCAAGAAGAATCGCATTAAATTCAACAATAATTTGTCCATATCCTTTTATGTATTTCAGTATTCAGCACTTTGCAAACTTATTTTATACATTATTAATTCTTATTGTTTTATGTTTTGAGGCACAAAATTTTTAAATAACTTATATTCCGTATTTTAATTCATTTAACTAGGTTGAATGCCATATTCAAAAAATGAGTTTAAAACTGGTGCTCCTTTTCCCAAGCAACTTCTCAATCCAGGATCATAGAGATCAAGAAGCAAAAACCCGGGCGAGTAAAAATCTCTCTACCACCACCGCCACTACTACAACTACTACTCGAAATCAAAATTCAAAAGCAAAACGAAACGAGCAAAACAAAGAATTTGAATTTGAGCGGTCACCGGGTGAATTCTGAATTCCAGTTTCTATATGGTTTTAGGATATTCTGCATTAAATGTGCATAGTTTTTAGTGATATTAATTGATTAGTTTAGTCCTCGTTAATTCATTCTATTTCTAAAATTTGTGCTTTAGTGCAAACATAAAGGGTAAGAAAAGAACAGGATTTCATTAAAAACATGATTTCGAATTGTAAACGCAAAAGTGTTATTTCTCATTATCTTCGTTTTATTATTCACTTTTAATCTTTCAATTAAAAAAAAAAAGTTAATGCATATTCTTCAAACACCTGTTATTGTTCAAGTTTAACCTGTTTTTGCTTCTGCAGAAAACTTATCATGCGTGTAGTGTATTCTTACAGCTTAAAATTTTTAAACTAATGAATTTTTTTTCCAGGATCATAATTTTTTGATAAAATCATAGCCTATCGCGTACGAAACATAAAATGGAATCTCAATCGTTAGATGACTCTCTCTGTATAATGTATGAAAATATAATACCACGTCCTGAAGTTGAAATTGTGAATGAAATTGAAAGGACCCGCTCCGAAGAAAATGTCCCAAGAAGAAGTAGAAGAACACAAGCAGACCAGTAAGTAGATTTAATATTTATTCTTATTTCAAACGAAACTCCTTTGTCCACTAGTGGGCCAAGGCCTGTCGTGCCCAATTCAGCTTTCGTGACCAAGGGCACTGAGATGCTAGGCATGTCCTTGTTAGGTGGTCAACCTTACGCAGGACCAGGATTTGAAAAAAACTGTTTTTTTAAGCCCAACCCGGGCGTTTTTTTTTGTTTTATTGGGCTCTATTGGGTTTTTTAAATTTAACCTTATAAGATCACTGTTCGGTTTAAATTTTAAGTTTTATTTTAAGAAGAGTACAATTTCAGTCAAGAGAAAAACTCATTTTAAATTAATACTTAAAAAAAATAATAAATTTGAATTTTAAGGAAAAAAAATTCAACCTTGTTTTATGTTTTATTTTCGGATCGTAATATATAAAATAAAGTGAGAACTATGTATAACTTTGAAACTTTGCATATATTTTTTCACTGATGATATTTAACCAGCTTTTTTGTCTTTCTAATTCCAAGTACATTCATTGGTATTTAGGATTGTAATAATACAAAATAAAGTGAGAACTATGTGTAACTTTGCATAACTTTTTTCAGCGTTGACATTTAACCAGCTTTTTTGCTTTTTTTTTTAATTTCCAACTACATTTGATATACTATTTAGTTTTATTTTTATCTTCACAATATAAGTGAACTGAACTAACTCCCAGCAAAGAAGCTCAGGTGTTCAATTTTTATTGCATACTAACATTATTTTTCTGATAAACAGAAACCTGTGTAACTAGCCATAAAAAATATAATAAGAAACTCTTCACTTTTACTTTACTTCCTATCACTTTTGTCTTCTTTACTTAACAGTAAGTTGGTCCCACAAATGCATCGAAAATGTAATAAATTGTTTAAAAAAATTATTTTGAATTTGAAAATCATAATTGTTTGATTTTTAAAATGATTCTTTTTATTAAACTGGGCTGTTATTTTAGATAAGACTTCTAAAAGCCAAAATAAAACATCTGGTACTGTATGATGAAATATGTCTGGTCACCCTACTTATATATGATGCAATGCAATTAAAAAGCATGATGGAAGAAATTGCTAATTGACAGAAAGGAGCTATAATTTTTTTTTTTGCTTGCACCTAGATGAGTTAAGAAAATATACTTCTGAATGGTAAAAAATGCACTTAGCTTTAAGTTTATGAAAAAAGAAAAACTTTTCATCTTTAATGGAGGTAATAACATGTTCATTGATTGACACCAAACCTAAATTTCTTTAAAAGTGTCACTCAGAAGCGACCAGACGGCCACTACCAGACTTAAAAGTGGACACATTAGATATCTGTGCTACACGAATGGGAAGAAGACCTTTCCTATCTGCCTGAAGTGTTCCATCAAACAGGTGGCACCCGACCACATCCTGGACTGTCTGGGACTTTCCAGACACGATATGTATGAAAATCCAGTCATGGTCCTAGACTTTTTACGAGTGACAAACATTATAGACCTGGTTTCGCTCTGCTAAACCAAGGAGATAAGCAACAACAACAACAAAAGTGTCACTCATCACGTTCTTCAATTTTGATATCCTATTTTTTCCTTCAGAGAGCCGTCGCAAGCAGATGCGGAGGACTCGGTTCGTATTGTACAAGAACACATACCACGACGGGTCACAACCTCTTCTCAAAATGCAGAAAACAATGCTTCTTCCAGGTATTTATTTAAAATCTTTTCTTCATACAAAATCTAGGTATTGTGTCCGGGTATCGCCAAAATAACTGCCGACCTATCAACGTTGCAGCCAAAAATGGCCGACAAATAATACCCAGTGTAGAGGAAGTGCACGTTAAATATCTTTCAAAGTCATAACTTGATTAGGTTGGTTTTTCAATAACTAAATAAAAACACATATATTAGTTAATTTAAAAATTAGAGAGCTCTTAATTGTTTTCTATACGAATTTTTAAATACTATCATGGCATTTGGGTGTCGCATTTAAATATACAGTTCTGGAAAATGGAGAAATACATCCTTAAAATAGTCCTTGATTTAATTTTACCCAAAAGTGTGGCAACCCTGATATCATATTAGCCCCGTAATTACAGACACATATTTTTTGATAAAATCATAGCTCATCCCGCCCAAAACCAAAAATGGAATCTCAATCAGTGGATGACTCTCTGTGTGTATTGTATGAAAACATATTACCACCTCCCAAAGTTGAAATTGTGATTGAAATCGAAAGGTCTCGCTCTCAAGAAAATGTTCCACAAGAAGTAGAAATTTGTAGTGACGTAGACCTGTAAGTAAATTTAATATGTATTCTTCTTATTCGGGATATTTTAACAATTGTTTTAATATTTGTATGAATGAAAGTTTTTAATGGATAATAATAGCTTTACTACTTAGATTTCTCAATATATAATTGAATGGACTCTCTCTGTGGCTACAACAATATCTTGAATGTGCCAAATATACCAGACAATTATTCCAATAACTGGAACCCTTTTAGGAGTAAAATAATTTATTCTAATCCAAAAGAAATATATATATATATATGAAAAGTACACGGGAAAAACCAATTGATTTTGCAGAGAAGTTTCCTTAGCAGGCCACTTTGGTGATGATAGCGAGTGATCGCCTAAACTTGTGTAAGGAAACCAGTTCCTACCACAGATATCATACAGGGTGGCGACAAGACAAGGAAATCAGGGAAATTTGCAATCCTTAGAATATCAGGGAAATCTCAGGGAAATTTACCTATTAACCCCCCAATTTTTAAAATAACGGATTTTTTCGACGTAGAGGAACCGATCCTTTTGTGGATCCGTTCGTTTGACCTCGTTCACTCTGGACCGCCCCATTACCAGCAATCCCGGAAGGAGTTTTCTGTAACAGGTCTTTCATTCGACGCGATATAGAGGATCCGGATTATCGTTCCCTTTGTGGATCCGTTCTTTTGGACCCGTTCACTCCAGACCGACCCATTTTTAGCAAGAGCGCGCTTGGATTGGAATGAGTTTGTTTATTGTTATTGTTTCGT
This sequence comes from Hylyphantes graminicola, assembly GCA_023701765.1. Lineage (NCBI taxonomy): Eukaryota > Metazoa > Arthropoda > Arachnida > Araneae > Linyphiidae > Hylyphantes > Hylyphantes graminicola. The sequence continues at coordinate 69,631,634 of CM043119.1, forward strand.
TCTCTATGGTTTCGTTTGTAAGCATGCTATAAAAATGCTAGTGAATTCCACTTTCTTTTATATTCGTGTATTATTTTAAAGATGTAAGCGTCAGGAAGTCAGAAAACACAGTTTCAAGGTTTTTAGACTCTTACTCAAAAGAATTCCCATGCATCGGAATTTCTCGAAAGAACCCGATTTTTCTTTCTGCACAGTGTGTGCTTGTGATATTAAAATTGCTCATGGTGGTTTAAGTGACATTAAAAATCACATCAACTTGAAGAAACACACTGAAAGGGTTGAAAAACATCTAAAATGGGGAAATTTTTTAGTTCTGATGAAAACAATAGTGAAGTTATAAATGCAGAATTTTTGAAATGTTTACTTTATTAAAATATCAAGAGCCACTGTAGGAAATATATATTTTGTGTTGGGATAAGAGATGAAAATCACGCCTTTTTTTGCTATGGGAAAAATAAATGCAAAGTTAGTCATTTTATTTTTGTGTTTAAGTTATTTTTATATGTATTACTTCAAAAATTAGTTTTTAAACAAAATTTGAAATCTCAAGGAAATTTTTTGAAAATATTCTGGAAATCAGGGAATTTTACATTTCAATTTCTGTAGCCACCCTGTCATAGTTAAAGTAATAGAGTGGCAGATCACTTAACCTCCAATGCTAACGACGGGACGCGCAAGGAGGTCCCAGAAAAGCCCCAATGAAGTCAGTGTTGTAGGTCACGTGATATGCCACGCTAGTACTTTAAGTACCATCTCTGTGGTTCTTAGCTACCAAGATTCAGGCGATTGGCAATCTCGACTCTTGGACCAAGCGAAGAAGAAAGAGAGAAACCGGTTTTCTGCCGCCAAGCAGACAATTGCGGGCGTCCGCCTAATAAATCAATCGGTTATTCCCGTGTACTCTTCATATATTTATACTAAATGATCCAGTACTTAAAAGTAAAGGAAGAAAAGTTATATTTTAAAAGCAAGCAATTATTTTTTTGAAACTGCTTCCATTTTCTACAGTTAGAGTTTCTAGAACATACAAAGTGTAATCATGCACATGTCATTTTCCATTTTATAAGTGTGTTAAAAGTACAGTGTTTAAGAAGTGGGGGGGGGGGAATCCACAGCATCACTTTCATTTTATACTAAAAATAAAATGTTTAGTATGAAACAATTTTAATTGCTAATTATTTAATTACTTTTCAGCAGGACCTTTTGCAGTACAAAGGCCCTCGCTAGATAAGATGGTGAAAAATGCCCTCATTCCAATCGGGCTAATTTTTTCCCTGAAAATACCTCATAGTATGGACAACCTCAGCCAATTTTCAGCTCAAAACTATGACGCGTTTTTAAGTAAAAAATAAAAGATTTTTTATTTTTAAGTGGAATATTCCTTGAAACTGTTTGATAATATCCAAAAAACTGCTCATGAGGTTTTAGATATCATTGAGTAGTATTCTCAGAAAAATCAGCTTATAAATCTGATCGAATGATCATTGTTAAAAATTTCAATTTAAAAAGAAAAAAAAACTTATTTTTTACTCAAAAATGCATCATATTTTAGAGCTGAAATTTGGCTGAGAAGTTTTCCGTACTATGAGGTATTTTCAGAAAAAAAATTAGCCCGACTGGAATGGGGGCATTTTTCACCGTCTTATCTGGTGAGGTCCTTTAAAAAAAAGGACACTTTAAACATTATGGGATGCTTTGTAGTAGCTGAAGGACAAACACCTAAAATATAGTTCTGTACTGTGAAATGCAGTATGTCTATTCACCCTACTTATATAGGATGCAATCAAAAAGCTTAGTGAACGAACAAGCTAAGTGACAAAAAGGAAAAAAGAAGCTTTAAAAGTTTTTCGAGATAGGTTAAAAAAAGGTACTTGCAAGTGGTAAAAATTTACTTATGAAAAAGGGGGAACTTGTCATCTTTAAAGGAGCCTAATAACATGTTCATATACATAAATGTGATATATTGCAAAAATCTCTGTAAAATTATAATATTAACCACACAAATAACAGTTCTTTCTTTATGACTCTTAGTTAATATCTTTCCGATGCATAAAACAGTTCCCATGTTATAATAGGCGTCGATACATTCTTTCCCAGAGAAATTGCAGACACAGCAGACTTTGTTTTGACTTTTGATCCACTCTTCTCTAAAACTAAACTCCTCGGCGCAACAGCCCATTACTGGGCCAAGGTCTGCCGTGCCCATTTCAGCTTTCGTGACCTAGGGCTCTGGGGTGCTAGGCATATGTCCCGGTAAGGTGGTCAGCCTCACGCGGAACCCCCAGTGTTTAGTTCCCAAGCATGCTTGGTACCCATTTTATCGACCCACTCAAGGGATGAAAGGCTGGGTCAACCTCGCCCAGTCCGGGATTCGATCCCGTGACCTGTGGCGTGGCAATGCGAAGCACTACCACTAGGCCACTGGGCCTCTGATCCACTCTTCTCACAATCAGTAAAAATACTGTTACTTTCTAATAAGACCTCGACATGTGAAGCTGTGTGCTTTGGTGGCCGTTCTTGGCCCTCTCTTAGAAGCAGTATTGGCTATATATTAATGCTTAAAATATTCAATGTGAAATAATAAAATCATTGTTGGACGTCCACTCTGCCTTCATTTCTGAAGTTAAGTACAATATACTCCCGATTATCCGCGGAATTGGGTGGCGCGGCTTCTGCATATAAGCGAATTCGCGGATAATCCGCAAAAATGAAGAAAATGCCTATTAACAAAATTTTGTCTGGTTTTTATTAAAGTAAATTACAGTAATCGTATATAGCATGTCTGCATGTACAAAGGCCCTCGCCAGATAAGACGGTGAAAAATGCCCCCATTCCAATCGGGCTAATTTTTTTTCTGAAAATACCTCATAGTATGGACAATAGGGTGTCCCTTATTTTACGAATTTTCAAAATCGAAAAGACGTACCCTCTCATTTTTTTCCTTTTATGTCAGAACACTCAGAAACGAAGTTTTATCTCATTCTGATATCGGGAACACGCGCCGCTTTTCATTTGAAATTTGCAAAAATTGCTAAAAAATCAAGTTTTTGCTCCATATCTCCAATTCTGTTAATCTAACAACAAAATGGTCAATGCAAAAGTTTTAAAACACACCTTTTTCTACAAGTTTTGTATTGACATAATTGTTCTACGAGTTACGGTTATCGAGATAAATCGGAAAGAAGTGCGAACTTTTTCGGAAACTCGCAAAATGCTCCAATCCACTCACCATAATAAGATATAGAATTAAGCACAACAGCACTTTATAAAAGTGTCTAAACCAAGTTTATTATACTTAATATTCATAAAATAATTGCACATTTGTGTACTTAAAATAAGAAGTACGAACAATCCATGCTAATTGATTTTTTGTATGGGGCAGGGCCGTCACGTGGGTACTTTAGCGGGGTGCATGGTAACCCACAGCGCTTTTTTAAAGAAAAACAATGTTGGTTCGAGGCTACTAATATTAAAATGAAAATATGAAATTGAATAAATCACAATATTAATATTTATTGATTATTGTAGTGACCGAATGACTGGTATCAATAAACTTTCAAAACAGCTAATTTCTTTTCTTAACTACTTTATTTCGAACAACAAACTTTACCTTTAAAAGGCACAAATTCCATCAAACTAAACATTTTCCATTTTCTACTACAACCAGACTGATACCATCGCACACCAACTTATGCACACTCGTCTGCACGTACTTAATTAATTGTCAATTATTTATTTATCTGAGCGTGACCCTTACACCTACCCCCTAAAATCATATTATATCCGAAGATTTAATATGTTAAGATATATAAAGGGTCACACTTTACATTACAATTACTATCGACACGCACTTAACTACTTTGTGAAATTACAGTCATAAACAACTCCAACAGTCTGAACTCTGGCCCTGTACTCTCTCATCTTGTTTACATGGAGTAACCTTAAATTACCTTCAGGCATCTGCAGATAATACGAATTTGGTTTCGCCTTTCTTACCACTTTAACTGGACCTATCCACCTAGCATACAATTTATTAGTTGAGTCGGGTACTAACACAAGCACTTGATCTCCTGGTGCAAATTCTCGATGTTTCCTTCTACTATTATAGTATTTGGCGTAATTACTTTGCTGCACTTCACTTGTTAATTTGGCATTTCGTGTTGCTACTTCTAACTTATCTCTTAGTTCTTGCAAATAGTTTTCCACTGAACCCTTCATATTCAGAGGTAATAGTACTTCTCCCGTCCAAACTGATTTTAGTATAGACAATGGACCCTTTGGTTCTCTTCCATACATCAGCAGAAAAGGTGGTACGCCTGTAGTTGCATTTGGAACTTCTCTATAAGCCCACAATAAAAAAGGAATGTGCCTGTACCAATCTCTACCCTCTTCTCTAATAATATGGTGCAACATATTTTTCAAAGTTTGGTTCCATCTCTCAATTAAACCATTTCCTTCTGGATGATACGGTGTTGTAAATCGTGGACAAGCTCCTAAAATCTTCAGAAATTCTTGCGTCAAACTAGCTGTAAAATTTGTTGCATTGTCCATCACGATTACTTCTGGTACTCCTGTCCTACTGAATATTTCAAGCAATGCTTCACATGTACTCTTAGCCGTTAGAGATTTCAATGGGACAGCTTCTGGCCATCTTGAATGTTGATCCATCAAACACAGAATGTACTTATGTCCTTGCGACGATACCGGATCTATGGGGCCAATTAGATCTACGTTCACCACTTGAAATGGTAGTTCAGGGCGAGACACAGGTGTTATCGGGATCTTGTCAACAGAGCGAATTACCTTTCTGCACTGACACCCATGACAAGAACTACAATATGCTTTAATCTCCTTGATCATTCCAGGCCAATAAAACGTAAACTTGATTCTTTGAATCGTTTTATGGGCTCCTAGATGTGCTCCGAATACTGACTCATGAGCTATCCCCAATATTTTGTTTCTTCTGCTTTCAGGAATCACTAACTGCCTTATTCTACTTCCATACATATTCTCTTCATGGTAAAGGATATTTTCTTCTACAATATACCCTCCTTTATTTTGCTTGGCCAATTTCCATGCCTCCTGAAGAGTAGTGCACGTTTGTTGTTGTTTCCTGAAACTCTCTGGTTTGCTCCCGTCGTCATTAGCATCATTTTCTCTTATTGCTGGCTTATATTCTTCTGTTTCAGTATTCACATTATCATTCAACTCTTCCTTCTGAGTATCCGATCTTAATTTCATAGTAGCTGTGAAGCTAGGACTATAGATTCTCTCCTGCTCCAATAAGGCCTCATAAGTTTCCATGTCCAACAATATATCAGCATTCAATCCGTCCACAGTTGCCACAACCGTTTTAATTACCGGTGTAATATACGAACTTGTCACCAAACCAATTTCAACTTCTTTTAGTTCGGCTTTCAAACAATCACCAAACGCAGGCTGTAACATAATATGTCCTTTGTAGTCAACTTCTTTCCCTACTACACTGCTTTTAAACACACTAATTTGTGCACCAGAATCTACAACTGCCTCATATTCTGCTCCACCATATGAAATTTTTACTATTTTCAGATCAGACATTTTCGGTTGAACTGCATTCCCTTTCTTATTCTCCAGTACAACTTCACTGTTAAATTTAGCAATGACCACTTTTCCTTCGATCTCCTTTTCTTCAACGACTTTGACCTCAGAGACATTGGCTTCTGCAATCTTTACTTCAGAAACTTTAGCTTCAGGCTTTCCCCTTCCTTCTTTATTCTTATCTCTACAAAACCTTGCTAAGTGCCCTGATCTCCCACAATTAAAACATGTCACTGGCCTTTGGAAGGAATTTCTCTTATCAAATCCTCCACGGTTGTTATGTTCATATCTACTTCCTTCATAAGATGCATTACTTCTGTTATTGGACATGTTTGGCTTTCCCTGATAGCCATTCCTGTATGGTTGAAATGGAGGAGCTTTACCGGACTGGTTATATTGCCTCACATTTTCATATTCATCTAATTTTTCAGAGAGAGCATCAACTGTAATAATTTTACCCCATTCATCTATAAAATGTTGCTGCATATCTCTTGATACTTGTTCCTTCATCTGCTCTGTAATGACCAGTTGTTTTAGACTTTCAAAATCGTTGACTTTTAGTCCCATAATCCACTCATTAAAATAATTCGCCAACTCAAATCTAAAATCTCGCCAAGTGTTTTCAGATGACTTACAGTGCCTCTTAAACTTTATTTTAAACGCTTCCGGGCTCAATTTAAATCTTTTTAACAACATATTCTTCACATGATCATAATCATTGGCTTTTTCCTCTGGCTCCCTGGCAATCAAATTCGCCATTTCTAACGGCAATAGTCCAACAAGATTTGTCACCCAATCTTGTTCTTTAATCTGCACTCTTCTTGCTTGTCTTTCAAATAATATAAGGAAGAAGCTAATATCACCTTCTTTGGGATCAAATTTACGCATTAATTTTTGCAATCCAACTTGAGCTTGTTCTTGCATTCCTCCATTCTGAGAGATCATTTCTCTTCCATCACCACTTCTGGACATCGATGCTTCAATCTTCAACTTTTCTAATTCAAACTCATTTTCTTGGCGCTTCAATTCCATTTCCTTACTCAATTTTTCCAATAAAAACTCGTTTTCTTGGCGTTTAATTTCTTCTTGGCGCTTAATTTCTTCTTGGCGCTTATTCTCCAGCGTTTCTTCCTCTCTTTCACTAACTATTCTTTCTAATAGATCTTTCACAAATCCTTCTTCATACTCAGCACTTTTTAAAATTATATTTCTTAACTCGGCAACTTTCATATCTTTCGTTACCGTTTCGCCTAATTCTACCGCCAAACACTTCAAATCGACTTTCTTTGCTTTTGCTAAAAACGACATTTCTGCTCCAAAATTCTTCAAAATAACCTCTTTTAAACTTAAAAACTTAAAACAACTTCCAAATTATTCAAAATAACCTCGTTAACTAAACTTCCTGAACTGAATAACTTCTTTAAATACCGTCCGAATATAAATTCCAAAATGATTAACTCACAATCAAGCCGTTGGATACACTCTCAATCATCACGGTTCTTCAAAATAATTCGAAATCCATTGGGGTTTCCCCGCACATTATGTAGTGACCGAATGACTGGTATCAATAAACTTTCAAAACAGCTAATTTCTTTTCTTAACTACTTTATTTCGAACAACAAACTTTACCTTTAAAAGGCACAAATTCCATCAAACTAAACATTTTCCATTTTCTACTACAACCAGACTGATACCATCGCACACCAACTTATGCACACTCGTCTGCACGTACTTAATTAATTGTCAATTATTTATTTATCTGAGCGTGACCCTTACAATTATAATTTGGCTTTGTATACATAAAGAATACCATAAAACAGATGAATAAATTTCCTCAAATGTTTTCATCTAAATTCAAAGAGTTTAAAATTATAACAAAAGATGAAAAGTAATAGCAATAACAACACGTTTACAACAAGTTTATTCTTCCTTAATATTCATAAAATAATTGCACATTTGTGTACTTAAAACAAGTAGTACGAACAATCCATGCTAATAGATTTTTGTAAGGGGCAAGGCCGTCACGTGGGTACTGGAGCGGGGAGGTAACCCACATCGCTATTTAAAAGAAAAACAATGGGTTTCACCAATCCTGTTAAAACTAACAACAAAAATAAAGTGTGGAATCGGGATTAGATGTGGTATTTAAAAATATTTAAAGAAAAAAAACAGTTATCTTTTATTGATAAGAACATCTTCCTAAAAGCCACGTTGGGAGCGGGAGTACAATAAATTAACCTCTCCCTGAACCGCTTGATTATATATAATTGGCGATTTTTCGGATGGGGGTTTGCTACCTAAGTTTGGCTTAATTGTGTGAAAAACATTTGAAATTTTATAAATTTTGGAAAGGATTTGCAAAAGGATGATAACAAGACTCGAAATTACGGGAGTCGAAGAGTGGAGATTCAAAGTAACTTCTACAACTTATTTGATATAGCATAATCAGACGCACTTAATATATTGAAGATTGAAGAAGGTAAGGCGTTTTTGATGAGACAAAGAGAACCAGGAAGGCCTTGCCGCTTAACTAGAGTTGTTAGGAAACTTGCAGAAACAGAAGAGTGTGCAAAACAGGGCTGCCAATGAGGAAAAAATACCTAAGACATCATTCATCGTCAATTTCTACAATGACATTGGTGCCGGAAATCGTATATAGTTCGTTTTACAGTATTCAAAATGAAGTATCAGATTCAAGGGAAGTATTATTATTTACTTACACAAAAAGCAAGCCGTTGCCGAAATAACGTGCAAGGAAGGTCACAATTATCCCAAAACTTGAAGCAGGTTTTGGATAGATATTAGTTGAGTGGTAAAAGACTCTGTTTTCTATTCTGTAGGCAAAAACTGAAGCTCTTAAATACTGCACTGATGAATTAGCAATAATTAAGTCCTCCCTTTAACGAGTTTGAACAAACATTCGTGAAGAATGGGCTAGAGGTGCAATACACTTGTTTAAAAACTATTCAATTCACTTAATTTATTCATCTGTTTTATGGTATTCTTTATGTATACAAAGCCAAATTATAATCAATAAATATTAATATTGTGATTTAATCAATTTCATGTTTTCATTTTAATATTAGTAGCCTCGAACCAACATTGTTTTTTTTTAAAAAAAGCGCTGTGGGTTACCACCCCGCTCAAGTACCCACGTGACGGCCCTGCCCCATACAAAAAATCAATTAGCATGGATTGTTCGTACTTCTTATTTTAAGTACACAAATGTGCAATTATTTTATGAATATTAAGGTATAATAAACTTGGTTTAGACACTTTTATGAAGTGCTGTTGTGCTTAATTCTATATCTTATTATGGTGAGTGGATTGGAGCATTTTGCGAGTTTCCGGAAAAGTTCGCACTTCTTTCCGATTTATCTCGATAACCGTAACTCGTAGAACAATTATGTCAATACAAAACTTGTAGAAAAAAGTGTGTTTTAAAACTTTTGCATTGACCATTTTGTTGTTAGATTAACAGAATTGGAGATATGAAGCAAAAACTTGATTTTTTAGCAATTTTTGCAAATTTCAAATGAAAAGCGGCGCGTGTTCCCGATATCAGAATGAGATAAAACTTCGTTTCTGAGTGTTCTGACATAAAAGGAAAAAAATGAGAGGGTACGTCTTTTCGATTTCGAAAATTCGTAAAATAAGGGGCACCCTAATGGACAACTTCTCAGCCAAGTTTCAGCTCAAAAATATGACGCATTTTTGAGTAAAAAATAAGTTTTTTTCTTTTTAAATTGATTATTTCCTGAATATATTTGATAAATCCAAAAAAATACTCATGAGTTTTTAGATATCATTGAGTAGTATTCTCAGAAAAATCCGCTCATAAATCTGATCGAGCGATCATTGTTAAAAATGCAATTTTATTTTTCAAAAAAAAAAAAAAAAAAAAAAAAAATTCATGCCAAAATCGTTTGGTACAACTTGGGATTTTGTCTCTACATATTCCTCTATTATCAATCTATAATATATATATTTTTCAGATTTTTAAAATTATTGGACAATAGTTTTAAAAAAAATAAATTATTCTTAAAACCTGACTTTTCGCACTACCTACTTGGCAGATGGCACTCCTAACAGAGGGGGGGAAATTCAATCTGGGAGAATTTCTTTCGGACTAAACGATTTAAGCATAGATTTAGAAAGTAGCAGATCTGCCTCTAGGGGGAAAGGTGAAGCCATTTGTTAACCAGTATCCCGAAAGGCAGTTCGCAAGCTCTAGCACATGGCATGCCATACGCCACCAGATGGCACCATGAGATAATTCGACTAATAAAAAATATATATTCAATATTAACTAATTAAAACTTTTTACAAGTTTCGCTAGCATAATTTTATAGCTGCATGCGTTGATAATTTCTGTAAGGCATGAGGTATATATTCAAAAAGAAGCAAGTTAAAAATGCAGTTTTTATTGTATGTAACTCTTCGGAAAAACCATTTTTGTGAATCAGTATCCTGTGATGTATTGCGAAAACGACGAAATGTGGATTCATCACGCATCATTGCGTTGTACGGGATTGCGCAATCGATGGGCATGCTATTTCTAAATCTATGGATTTTAGAGCAAAAAATCAGGCTTTAAGAATTATTTTTTTTAGCTATCATCCAATATTTTAAAAAATCTGAAAAAAATATATATTATAGATTGATAATAGACGAACATGTAAAGACAAAAACCTAAGGTGTACCAAGCGATTTTTGCATGAAATTTTTTTTTTGAAAAATAAAATCGCATGTTTACTAATGATCGCTCGATCAGATTTGGGAGCGGATTTTTCTAAGAATACTACTCAATGATATCTTATAACTCATGAGCAGTTTTTTGGATTTATCAAATATATTCAGGAAATAATCAATTTAACAAGAAAAAAAACTTTAATTTTTTACTCAAAATGCGTCATATTTTAGAGCTGAAACTTGGCTGAAAAATTGTCCATACTATGAGGTATTTTCAGAAAAAAAAAATATAGCCCTCGTGTAGCTCTAGTGCGACGATAATTCAAACCAAACCAAACCGAATTCAGAAAAAAAATTAGCCCGATTGGAATGGGGGCATTTTTCACCGTCTTATCTGGCAAGGGCCTTTACTTATTTCAAAATGTCTGTTATACTGTCGTTTCTCCTATGCCATACTGCAAGCACATTTGATTTTTAAAAGATCCGTTTTTCATCTTTTTAATGAGTTGCAGTTTGTCCTGAATTTTTTGCAACTTTTTTTAAGTTTCTCACACATTCCGCTAGTATCAAAATCGCATAAAGCAATTCAATTAAAATAGTGGGCAGTTTATTTTACAAGTAACTCTTTTTGACAAAAACCTGTTCGTGATGTGCACCTGACTGAACGCCTGGTTTCCTATAGTAATTTTAATAAATTAGGTGCTCATGTTAAATGTATTCGTAGTTCTTTGAATGTGTTCGTCGTTCTAAAAAGGAATTCTTTGTTCTTGGAATACATTCTTCCAAAAAGTTTTGAAACAGATAAAATGCATTTATCGCGGTTTTTTTTTTAAATTTATATTTGAACTGAAAAATTGGAAAGGTGGATAGTGGCCTGCGGATATTCTGCAAAGCGGATAATCCACTCGCGGATAATCTGGAGTTTACTGTATATGCTCTCCTATGAAGTAGATGTTATTCTGCTTCCTAAGTATCTCAAATTTTTTACAAAAATGTCACTTTTCACGTTCTTCCACTAAGTTCTTCAATTATTAAAATCCAATTTTTTTCTTCAGAGCGCCAGCTGAAGCAGCTGCAGGAGTTCCGCAAGCAATTGAAGATGCTGACTTTATTCAAATTTTACGAGAAAACATACGCCGAGCTGACACAACCTCTTCTCAAAATGCTGAAAATGACCATGCTCCTGATGAAGATGAATCTTCTGGGTATTTATTTCATGTCAAAATCTTTTTCTTAAAGCATAATGTAGAAATTGGGTGTACTCTTTTTTACTGTTTTTATTTTTAAATTGTATTTTATATGATTTACAGGAATGTCACTTAAAACATCTTACAAATTATTGTTATGGACTTGTAAATAGGTATAAAAAGTTAACGAGTAAAAAAAATTCTGAAATAAGTTTAAATTTAAAATGAATTGAAGTTAAGAAGTGGAAATTCCGTTGTAGTTAAGATCGAAATTCAACTTCGCCAAATGCAACCAATACTCAGTTAACCATTGGCTACTATTCGAGAATTTTGAGCACTGTTTGAAATTAGATAAAAAAAATTTCGGAGCAATCTGTGCTACTAACTGAAAAAAAAAAAAAACCGGAGCAAATATGCCTATTATCGGGGAGCATTTTTTAAAGTTAAAAAGTCGGCGTAATAATTATATCGGCGTAATTTGTAACGATTGCCGTAACTTCCAAATTTATTTGTAGCCTATGGTACTGTTTTAGCACCTACTGTACTGTTTTTGCGTTTTTTGGATCACACAGAAAGATTCATAAATTTAAGATAGGTGAAGATTTGCGATTTTTTTAAAGATAATTTCCATGATATTGATGAAAAACCTTGATAAAAAATATTGGTATTGAAAGTCTTGATATTAAAGACTAGTCACGATGACAGCAACTCAACTTATTTTGATGCCACATTATTAATTTGTGACTAACTACTTTTAGTTATTATCCCTGGTTTTAATTAAAATAATTTTAAAACTGAAAAAAAAAACTTTTCTTCTAGTCTCCATATTATATTTTTATGGTAGGATAAATAGTAAACAAAAGAAATGCATACTTTTATTAAAAATACTTTTGTAGTTAGAAAAGCAAATAAAGCAGTTTAAAGCGCTGCAGTTAAAAAGCCTTAGCATTTTGAAATAGCTCGAAATGTGAAAATCTTGTCCGGAGATAGCCTCTTGAGTTTCATTTTTTTTTAACGTTTCGAGAAGTGAAGATATTTAATCTAATTAATCATAACTCTTGTGGTAATGGGAGTTTTGTTATCTGGTTTGCTGTGAATTGTAGACTATTTGCTACATTATATTTTCATACAATAAAACACAATAAAGTGTAATTTTATGGATTTTAAGGTACTGGGACCCCCTTAAAAAATAATTCATTTTTCTTTACAGAGATCGAAAGGAAGTTAAGTGTGGAATTTGTCTTGACGACCTAGATTCGGTAAATATGGTCTATTTGTATAAACTTAAATTATTGTTTCTGAAGGTTATATAAATTAAACAGTAATCTTTAATTATGTGTGGCTGCTTTACAAGATAATGCTTATAATTTTTACAAAATATAATTAAAAGTTTTGCCTTGTTGAAAGAGCCTCAATTAGGTAGTTGCAGACTCGGTTTAGCAGAAACTTAATTTCTGACAAATTAAAAACTAAAAACTATTGAAAAAATCATTAACAATTATAATAAATGCTAAAAATAAAATTAATTCATTATAAATCATTCAAATGATTCTATCTTAGTGATATTTTAAACTTAAAGTGACAATTAGTGAGGATTTAAGCCTATTAACGGCGGAATTCCTCTTTTTTCCGATTTTTCAAAAAAATTCCGCTTTTTCCGAATTTTTCAGAAAAATCCGCTGAATCAAGATTTTCAAAAAATTACGAAAAACTTTTAGATTTTCTAAGTTTTCAAAAAAAAAATCGTATTAACAGGGTTTCCGCGCATATGAAAAGTCAAGAGTTTGGACATTGGGTTAATTTCGTCATAAGTATTGTATTTGAGCAAAAAAACGACCAAAAGTCATGTATTTCAGCAAAGAAACGTCCGAAAGTAATAAAAATCGATATATATATATTTATTCGCGTCTTTCGGATCGCCGGACCTTCGCGACTTTCGAATCGCTGGAGTTTCGGGAATTTCGGATCACTGGAGTTTCATGACTTTCGGATCGCTTTAGTTTCTTGTCTTTCGGATCGCCGGAGTTTCATGTCTTTTGCAAAGCTGGAGTTTCGTGACTTCCGGATCCACCGGACTTTAGCGACCTTTGGAACGCTGGAGTTCCGCAACTTACGGATCCCACGTGTTCCGCGACTTTGGGATCGCTAAGGTTTCTTGTCTTTAGGATCACTGGAGTTTCGTGAGTTTCGAATCGTCGGACTTTCAGAACGCTGGACTTCCGCGACTTACGGATCGCTAGAGTTCCGCGACTTTCGTGTTATGCGTCTTCCAGACCGTCGGACTTTCCTAACGCTAGAGTTCCGCAACTTTCAGAACGCTGGAGTTTCGTGAATTTCGGATCATTGGAGTTTCGTGAGTTTCGGATCATCGGACTTTCGGAGCGCTGGACTTTGGCGACTTACGGATCGCTAGAGTTCCGCGACTTTCAGAACGCCGGAGTTTAGTGTCTTTCGGAACGCCGGAGTTTCGTGAATTTCGTATCACTAGAGTTCCGCGAATTGCTGGAGTTTCGAGAATTTTGGATCGCCGGAGCTCCGCGACATACGGAACGGCGAAGTTTATTGATTTCGGATCGCCGGAGTTTCGTAAATTTCGGATCGCCGGAGTTTCGTAAATTTCGAATCGCCGGAGTTTAGTGTTTTTCGGATCCCCGGAATTTCGTAAATTTCGGATCACTATGGAATTCCGCGACTTTCTCGATTTTCGGAACGCCAAAGCTTAATGTCTTTTGGAAAATCCGGAGTTTCGTGAATTTCGGATCGCCGGATTTCCGCTACTTTCGGATCGCTGGAGTTTTGCTACATTCGGAGTTTTTTTTTTCAATTTTCAGATGGCCGGAGTTTTTAGATGTTCTGATAGGCAAAGTTTGCGAGATTTTCAGATCGCCGCAATTATTAATATTAGAAAAAAGTCATTGATTTTAAATTCGATGAAAATTCCGGTGGTAGAGAGTAAGAGATGTATCCTAACTTTAAACTATTATTTAAAAAAATAAAATTATGCCAATAGTTTTGCCAGTAGGCTTTTCTGTAATTTTGATTTAACTGGTGATTTATAAAGTGTTTTTTTTTAATGCAAGCGCAACCCTCATTAGAAGGAGGAATGCAATTGCACTATACGACACACTTATAAGAGAACAAAGAAATTCCTGAAATAATTGAAGAAAAAAGATTTTTTTCACTTTATTAATCTAATTACATTTTGAAATCAATTTATGGTGCAATAATTTATTTCTAAAATACATTTGTGCACTTGCCCATTAAACATGAAAATTGTCTACACAAACATTATAAATTGGTTCTTATGTTTGTGTTTTCAACTTTTGAGTTGTTTCAATTTTATTTTTTTATTTTTTTTTATTTGAGATGCTATTTATATAGTCATGAAAAACTGTTAACTTAGACACGGAAGGTCATGAATTTGGGACTGTCCGTTTTGGCAGAAACCCTATATTGTTACTCGCGTGATTTCCTCTTTTTTGATTTTGGCCACTTTCACCCCTGTATTATATAGTTACTGCATATAGGTGCAATAAATTAAGATAGGTGAATTTAGTTACCTTTCTATTACATTACAGAAAGGTAACTAAATTATAAATAAAGGAACAATTAATTTCATTAAAGATAAAATATCATCGCTTGCATCTGTTGTTGTTGTTACTAATGCCACTTGGGAAACCCAAGCTCTTCGGCTTCAAAACTCGGCAGGAATATGTCTTGGCATCGTGATGGACAGATGCTGCCATCTATCGCCACCTCCGCAATTTAGACATGTCCCTGAAGGCAGGGTTGGCACGGTATTTACCATATATGGTTTTTACCGGTATTTACCATGGTTTTTACCGCCTTGGTAAAAACATGTGTTTTCCATGGTTTTTACCACTCTTGGAAAAAACATGTTTCTGCTATGGATTTTACCACTCTATGTACAAACATGTTTTTCCCACCTTCTGAAATAACATTTATCCCCCCCCCCCACAAAAAAGAGATTTATTAATAATTAAGTTCTTGTTGATAATGATGAATTCTAGTTTTCTTCATATTATGGCATTGATGTGTTTTCAAAAATATTCCATACAAATTACTGTTTTCAAAAATATTCATACCACAATGGGAAGGAAAAAAAAATAAACATCAAAAGTGTATATTTTGGGGGAGGGGGGGGGGGCATCTCTAACCAACAAGGTCAAATGGTAATTGGTATTTACCAGTAAATACCAGGTTTTTACCGGTAAATACCAAGTTTTTACCATGTCTTGGTAAAAACCCATCCCTGCCTTAAGGGGAGGGAAATAGTCTCCATGGACCTGTGGGAAACTGCGCCATGACCGCCCACAGGACTTTCCGACCCAACAGATTTAACGAGCATGTACTACTCATACACTCTGTGGGTCTTCAGTGGTATCGCGATTCGGTCGCGGGACCTTCCGAGACACTAACCACTAGACACCCCACGGCTCACTTGCATCTTGTGTCATGGAGCCTTTCGTAATGAAAGTACATCATTCTTTTTTGTCAAATTAAGTACATTCGTTATGCAAATTTACTTTTGTATCAAAATATCATTATATTTAAAACCCAAATGGCACAGTTTTAGTTTTTTCCATCTGGGGTTCGAATATGAGGTTTACTCAAACTTTCATCCATTAATTGTGTCGATAAAATGAGGTCTAAGCATGCTTGGGAAGTAAACACTGGGGGGGGGGGCGTAAGGATGGCCACTGGATATATTGCACCCCAGAACTCTTGGTCACGGAAGCTGAATTGGGCACGGCAGGTCTTGGCACACAAACAGGCTGTTGGGCGGAAGAATTTAGTTCAGTTTTATATTTAAAACCCAAATAGGAATCTGACCTCTTCCCTCCAAAGCTGTGCCATGCCTTTTATATGTATACTGAGTATTATATTAAAAGGCCAGAACAAATAGCGAGAGGAAAAAATAAAATTTAAATAAATAAAATGTACTATTATTAAGTAAAATAGCATTTAAGAAATTACCACCTCAGTTAGTAAACAAGCAACAAATATGACAAGGGAAAAATATTTGTTTAACTATTAAAACAACAGAAATAATTTTAATGATTAAAAAAACAGCCATGAATTAGAAATAAACTAAGTAATAGATTTTAGAAAATATGAAATACCCAGTTCAAATTAAGCAGTTTGTCTGGTAAAAAAATAATAAATTTATAATTAACCCTCTTTCAGTCCTAGTGATGCCATCTGGAATCATCATGTTTCTGATCGTAATTAAAAAAAAATAATAGGGCTGACATCTATTGGTATTAATAAAAAATATTTTTAATAGAAAAAAGTTTGAAGAATCGAATAATGTGCTTTTTGATATTGTACTGAAAGGGTTAACCCTCAACCGGTGATAGTCTATGGGCGTTGAACATATTAAAAGTGTTTTGTTACATTTTAACTTTAACTGTTGCAGATTTTGGAGTCTAATAGAAAATTGGGATCAACTATTTGTGGACACCTGTTTTGCGATATGTGTATGAAATTATCCAAGCAAAATTCCAATTTCTGTCCTTCATGTAGAAAACGCCTTGGTAAAAATCAGTATCACCTCTTATACTTTTAACTGTGCAGTATGGTTGTCAGAAACTGTAAATTGTTTTCCAAATTTAATGAAAACCAATGTCGTGATCTATAATTTTTAAACACTTCTTTTTATTGTATGTGCTCCTTTATGGTCTCTTTATTGTATTAAAAATCTTATTATGTGAGAGAAAAAGTGATTTTTTTTCAAGTAGCAATAATTTTTTAAAGTCTTATTTCCAAATAAAGCCCACGTTTATAAGTCACTTTTCCTACAGTTACAGTTAACTAATTTTAAGTATAATAGACACTGACAAGTACTTATAAATTTATATAAAACCCCTTTTAATGAGGTTTTTGATTTTAAGGTACAAAATTGATTTTAAAAGTTTCAGAGCTTCTGATAAAAATCAATAATTTTTTTTAGTTTATTATAAAGCTGGTACTCTTTTCAAAAATCTGAAACTAGAAAGCTTTCTGGAATTGCAACTTGAAATGTGTCCTTTATATATTCTTATTTAAAATTATCTTCAGATATTATGTCATGTGTCTTTCGATTCCCTAACTTGGTAATCAGACTAATTAAATGGATAACAGATAATTAAAAACTGTGTCTTCCATTATAAATGCAGCTTCAGATTTATTTTTTTAAAACCCTTTGAAGTTATTAAATGTTTACTCAGGATATAAATGTAATTTCTAGAAAAAAGGACTTTCAAAAAGTCTTTCACCTGTTTTTGTGTCTGCTCAATGTGTGTTTAAATTTTATTTGCACAAACTACTGTTCAATGTATATATCTTTGTATAATAAACAAGAATATTGTATATACACTATGACTAAGTTTTATTCCAATCCATATATATTCACACAAAGCATTATCATAGTCTATTACATGGAACTAGTCCAATAATTTATTAGCTTTGTCCTGTTACTGCTGTTAAATATTGCAATAGCCTTATTATTGCTGTATAACATTTATTCCATCCAATACCTGTTATATACAGTGGTGGCCAAAAGTGTGGACACTTTTTGAAAGTTTCATGTGTTTCAACTGTTACCTGTGTGATTACATCTATTAAATTTCGCTTAAATACGAACATTTAAATATTAAGTTAAAGGTAATTTAATGTAGAATTTCATTAAAAAAATAGAATTAAAGTATCTGTAATACAAATAAAGTTATGGTCATTTTAGTTGAACAAACAAGCACAATCAATGAATTCTCGCTGAAATTGCAATACTAGTTGGTGGTTCAATGACTTGCAAAACTAAGACAGATCATAATATTAGTTGCATAACTTATTTGTAATACAGATATACTGTATTTTTAATTCTACATTAAATTACTTTGATGATGATAATCTTGTGTCCATGAATATAGATTATATGGGACCAAAGGTCTCGTAGACTGCTTCAGCGATCTGCAGACAGTGGTCCTCATAAAGATTAAATTACTTTTAATTAGATATACAATTGTTTAATTCGATATACAATTAATATATTCTGTAATCACACAAAGTTGAAAAATTGAAACTTTAAAAAGGTGTCCACACTTTTGGCCACCACTGTTGTATAATTTAAGTTGTTTGACGAGCGCCAGCCATAGAGTTAGGAAAGAGAATGGAGCGGGCCATGTATGAACGCAGTAACACAAAAGAAGCAGGCTAGACCGGTGCATCTCGGGATACCTCGGTGCCAGTTTCCATAGTTTCGCTACTATGTTAGGTGCAGTAGCTCAGAAAACTGCTGAAGCGGCACATCTTGGGATACCTCGGTGTGCGCAGTAGCTCGAAAAACTTGACAGCCCTGCTTCAAACCATTTGAACTGATAGACCCCTCTACTCCTGCTTCCTAACTCTATGGCGCCAGTCGAATATATAGGATGGTTATAATATAACGTTCGCTATTCAGAGTGGTCTAGCTAACTTGAGACCTATTCAGGAAAGAGGGAAAAGAATAGAATAATAAAAAAAGGAATTCGTCACTTGACCAGGTTTCTAAATTACAAGGCGTAGCCAATTACGGCGAACACAGCCAATTACGCCTTGTAATTTAGAACCCTGGTCAAGGGACGAGTCTCTCTTTTATGATTCTATTCTTATCCCCCCTTCTTGATTAGCAGTAAGTGTCTCGAAGTTTGTTGCATTCGGAATATTTATTCAAGCTACAGAGCTCTCCGAATAGTGAGTGTTATTTTATAACCACCCGGTATATTAAAGAACAGACAATTTTTTTTCTAACACTTCCTATACCTATGCTTTTAAGTATGGATCGGAAGGCCACGATAAATAATGAATATTATGTAAGATTTTACTAAATTTGTCTAGAACCAAATTTTACTGAAATTTACCTCTATTATTTCTTTCAATTTTACTTTTTGTGGGGGGAATTTCATAACTTACGTTATTTGTCCCCCATCCCCACTTAAAATTGGATGATATTCCACTCGACCCACTCCCCCTTACAAACAGGAGCTGGGGAGCCCAGTTGGTTAGGCATTCGCCTAGCTTGCGGAAGGTCCCGAATCCAGGTTCGGGCATCGTCAAAATAACTGCCGATCTTATAAACGGCCCGTGCATCCAAAATGTCCGTCGAATAATAATACCCCGTGAAGTGCACGTTAAATAAGCTCCGAAGTTCCAACGCTGCGTACGATGTCAGCCTTAACTGTTGCGTTGGAGTTGGGTGCCTACTCAGGTGTCTGCTCGTCACTTGACTATGGTTCGAAATTACGACACCCGTCGCCAATAGCCCTCGTGTAGCTCTAGTGCGACGATAATTCAAACCTACCTTTCAGCATACGCTGCATGATTTATAGAAGCCCCTTTAATTTAATTTCACAACAAATTGAATTGAGAGGTAAGTGAAAGGCATACATGATGCTGCATCTATATACATAAAAGGCGACTTCTGTTTGTCTGTCTGTTTGTATAGGACGCAAAAACTTAAGAACCACGCAACAGATCGTCACGAAATTTGGCACAAAAATTCATCTCATCCCCAGAACAAACATAGGCTAAGAATTTTTCGAATCAGACCATTCCTTCTATCGTTTTCGAACGTTTTAAGGGGAAAAGTACACCACTTTCGCTCAAATCCGATCATTTTTTCTTTTTCGTGACGCCATCAGGCGGAAAAATTTAAATAAAACTTTTTAGAAAACAATTGAAATTGATAATGTTTTATTTATTTAATGTTTGTTCATTGCCTTCAGAAACTAAATTAATAATTTGAAAAAATAGTTGGATATGTTTCAAGTTACGTAATCCTACCAGTCTCCATTCTATTATTTTATTGTGTATATAATTTTAATTATGAATTTTTTAAAAGCATAGTTAAGCTTTTACTGAACTATGTTGTTTTTTGAAGACCGTCGCACTACAGATGCATATTAGGGTTTCATGCCTTCCTTTTTTCGCCAATTACTTTGCCAAACTCGCCAAATTATTACAAAGAACGTGCAAAAGAGCATTTTTTTAAAATATCTGGTTGGTTGTGCGATGGTCTTTGCGCCAGAGCTGAATGGGTGTAATGGTAGCTATATATTTTCCTCGCCAAATTTTTTAAACACGCCAAATGATCTAAAATGTTTTTATTCGTGAAATTGCTACGACATTATCTGTTAATTTTTATAGCTTTTGAATTTTTAATGTAATATAAGTAGTGGGATTTTGTACTTTAATAAAGAACGGTATCAGCAACATAAGCTTATTAAAAAGCTAATAAACGTATAAAAAAAATGCAAATCGTTTGCTGCTTGCTGGAGTAGCTTATTTTTAATTCTTACGGATTATTTTTTTTACTTAAATATGTATTCTCCTTAATTTGAGCTTTTTATCAAAGGTATTTTTGAAATTAATATATTAATCATTACTAATATATCCAAGATGGGTAATTAAATGGAAAAAAAAATACTTTGTAATCTCATATGTTATGTAACTCAAATGAAAGAAAAAATAGTTAATTGACTATTAAATTATTTTTTCACCTCTACCCGTGCAACGTCGGGTATAACAGCTAGTTAGCATATAAATAGCTGATAACAAGAAGAAAATCTTTCACTCTACTGCGTTTCGTATGAAGATATGGTGATGAAACAAAAATTGTACTAGTTATTCATCATTGTCATTCAACTTGTAGTGCTGCCATCTACTGATTAAAAACAAGAAGTTCTAAAAGAACTAAAATAGCCTACTTTCCTGTTACTTAAATACTTACTAAAATTCTTATCTTGAAAAAACTAGGATCGTTACAGTAAGTGACATTAACAACCGTTTCTACATTAAATTTATATACAGAAGAATAAATTTCACTAACCACAGCATCTAGCTATAATTTCAACTTCGTAAAGCCATTATTTTCATTTATTTTCTATCACCAATAAAATAAATATTACTTATCGTCCGCATGATTTATTTGCAGTTATAAATAAATATTTAATTTTTCGTAGAAAAAAAACCATAAAACTATTCCAAAATGCACTTAAAATAATAAATGTAAATAAACAAGTAGGTTTGTAACAGAATCTGTCACTTAACCTGCTTCCAAACAACAGTTGTGTTTAACAGGTAAAAAGGCGCCAAACACAGCATTAATTCTATATTAAACATTTACCAGCTAAATTCAGCTAGTTTCATTTATTTTATTTCGAGAATTAAATAATTATTATTTAAAACGTTTGCAAAAAATTATATTTCAAAGAATAAATATGTAATATTTTTCTCTTTTGAATAGAATGAAAACATTGCTTACCTACATACAGAATCTTGAAGTGAAATATATTTGACGTCATTTCAAACTGATCGATGTCGCAAAAATAAATTTATTTTAATTCATTGTCTAAAAGAATTAAAGTTTCTCAAGCGATTGTTGCCATGGCAATGGTGATTTATTTCGAATAAAATGGCTTCCTATGCTTTTTAAATGAGCATTAAATGTTAAAGTTTTTAAGTAATTGAAGTACTTAGAATTCGAATTCTTTTCTGAAATTTTCAATATATTCTCATTTGGATACGCTGAATTATTTGACGTATATCACTTTTCCGTAGCATTTGTAGTTAAATTCAGCGATTTAAATGACTCGAAATCGAATTTCAATGCTAATTCAATGGGAAATTCGTCGACAAATAGGAGATTTATGTCCGTCCGTTCGTACAGACAGACGGACAAAAAGTATGAAAGTCGGGTCTCTGATGTCATAGCTTTCTAACAAAAAAAGAATTTTTAAGATCGGATGGATAGAACCGATTTTGGAAGGGGGGTACGGACAGACGGACGGACGGATGGACAGACGGACAGACAGACGGACGGACGGACGGACATCGACCGCATGTCAATACCTACTTTTTTATTTTTTTTTAATTCTTCGAATTAAAAAAAAAGAAAAGTAGGCTAAAAACCAGATTTACATTATATACGGACGGAGTTGTGGTGCTGCCATCTTTCGTCGTCATAAAAAACTGAAATGAACCTTACTTTTTCTACAAATTAACCTTACATATCTTTTATTGGTAATATGTGCTCGACTGTCTCGTTCACACTTTTCACTGCTCTAATATTTATTTTTGTTTGATGCTTAAATAGTTATTTATATCGCTTACTTATTTTTTACTATTTAAGTATTAATGCGCTGCACATTACATTAAATTTTTTGCTTCATTTACGAAAAATGTCGTAAACTCCTGACTCTACGCTGAGTGGAGAAGAAATCTCAGCTCAAAACCTTCTGTTATGCAACGATGCTTGAAAGTCAAACTATTACTCACTATGTGCTGGGTTTAATGTTGCTCAGTTAACGAAATTTTCTAACAAGGAAAAAAAACCAACAACAACAAATGTAAATTAAAACTAATCATATTTTTTGCCATTATTATAAAAATATGAATACGAAGTATAGTAGGTGAAAAGTTTGTGAACCTATCATGCATCAACTTATGCTGCTGGGTAATTCCACGTCAGAAGAGACCACGACTGCAATTTTTTTTTCTACAGTTGTAACTTTTATATTTGTTGTAGAAAGGTTTGAATTTTATTTTTTTATGTATGAACAACCATTATTGTTTCATCTTTGA
Source organism: Hylyphantes graminicola (assembly GCA_023701765.1). Lineage (NCBI taxonomy): Eukaryota > Metazoa > Arthropoda > Arachnida > Araneae > Linyphiidae > Hylyphantes > Hylyphantes graminicola. The sequence goes on from CM043119.1 coordinate 69,654,712, forward strand.
CAACACAGCAGCATTAAAATGGCTTCTTTGTTTTGAAAGCATGGTCTCGTGTTTTTCCATCATTTTGAACAAATGAATTTTAATGTAAGAAACACATTTTATCAGATTTTTTGGTAAAATTATTAAAATACACTATCAGACCTACCTTAAAAACACACTATTAATTGGTATTTATAACTAAACGATATTTAATTAAGAAGATAAAAATTTCCTTTTTGACTGTAGTGTCAGTCACGAAAAGATATAAAAGTTTCTATAACTTTTTAAAATAAGGCTTTTCTTCAAATTTTTTACGATACTTTCTTACTATAGCAACCTCTGTGTAATTGGACACCTTTTTAATTTTTACCAAGCATTTTTTTCGATTTATAACACATTTTAGCTTTGTATTGTCAGTCACAATGTAGTGTCAGTCACAACTTCTTTTTAATCTAGATACTTTATATTAGCTATAATATTTGTAGATTTCTTATATTTTGATAATTTTTTTTATTTAAGATGGCTATATCAACAGCTAAAGGAAAAAAGAGAGCAAAGGTAAAGTTTTAAAGATGGAATAAATGTCAAAAAATTGAAGAAAATGAAAGCAAAAACCACTTTACGGACAACACTTCAATTAAAAGTTTTCACCTCTATTGCAATCCTCCAACCGTTTGACAACCTTGGGTGGTAATTCTCTTCCAAAGGTCATTGCCCTCTTTGCCTTCAGCCACTGTAAAGGACCAATTGATGGACTTCGTGATACAGTGAGGAAGGGGAAAAAGAAGTCACACTTTCAATGACATTTGAAACACATTTTGCTAAAGACATTATCACTTTGCATAAGAAATCTGCCCAAACATATCGCCATTATACATTTCTGACAACTGTATAAAGGGCAAAATAGGTAGATTAAATGATATATGCTTATCAAAGGAAGATAAATATTTCTAACTAGCTGTTATACCCGACGTTGCACGGGTAGAGGTGAAAAAATAATTTAGTAGTCAATTTAACTTTTTTTTCTTACATTTCAGTTACATAAGATATGAAGATTAAACAGTAATTTTTTCCATTTACTTACCCATCTTGGATATAGTAATGATTAATACTAATTTCAAAAATACCTTTGATTAGAAGCTCAAATTAAAGAGAATACATATTTATGTAAAAAATAATCAGTAAGAATTAAAAAACAAGCAAATGATTTGCATTTTTTATAAGTTTGTTTGCTTTCTAAGCTTATGTTGCTGATACCGTTCGTTATTAAAGTACAGAATCCCGCAACTTTTATTACATTAAAAATCAAAATTTTAAAAACGCTATAAAATTCACCGATGAAGTCATCGTATTTTCCCGAATAAGTATATTTTAGCTCATTTGGCGCGTTTTTGCGAATTTGGCGAAGAAAAGATATGGATAGCAACACACCCATTCAGCTCTCATGCGATGAACTTCGCAGAACCAGCATTAAAAAAAATTTGCTCATTTGGTACGTTTTTTGTAATAGCTTCACGAGTTTGGCAAAAAAAGGAAGACATAAAACCATAATATGCATCTGTAGTGCGATGGCTTTCAAAAAACAACATAGTTCAGTATAAGCTTAACTATGCTTTTAAAAAATTCCTAATTAAAATCATACAGGCACAATAAAATAATAGAATGGAGACTGGTAGGATTACATCACTTAAAACATATCAATTATTTTTTCAAGTTATTAATTTAGTTTCTGAAGGCAATGAACAAATATTAAACAAATTAAACATTTTCAATTTCAATTGTTTTCTAAAAAGTTTTATTTAAATTTTTCTGCCCAATGACATCACGAAAGGGAAAAAATGATCGGATTTGAGCGAAAGTGGTGCATTTTTTCCCTAAAACGTTCGAAAACGATAGAATGAATGGTCCGATTCGAAAAATTCTTAGCCTATGTTTGTTGTGGAGATTAGATAAATTTTTGTGCCAAATTTTGTGACGATCTGTGGCGTGGTTTTTTAGATTCCTGACGCTTAAAACTGTGATTAGTTTTTTTACTTAATCAAATATATACTTAAAACAATTGCCAATGTTTCATTGAATCTCCCAAAATACTACACGGCTGATTAAACAAATTTAAATGCTGTAAAAAGAAATACCTCTCATCAGAATTCTGAAATTGATCTTGATGCTGGAAAAAGAGCTTTATTTCCTTTTGTAGTTAAATTATCGTTAAATATTGTGTGGGCAAATGTTAAGTAAAGATGCTTATTCAATAAAACTGAAACATCTGCAATGGTCGGGAAGTCTTTTTACGTGGCCTGAAAAGGAATGTTTTTTAGAAACGCTATTGAAGAAATAAGTAAGAAACTACCAGAAACCAACTTTAGGGGACGTTGTGGAACTTTTTCTTACTTTATTTTTACCATGTACGCAATTTTTAACTTACCATGTTCAAAACTATTTACATGTGTTATGTTATTATTGCCTGAATTTCCCTTTCTGTAATACAATTCACATGATGTAGCGTGCTACAAGCTGAATGTAGTGTAAGTCACTCACAAAAGTGTTAATAAATTATTTCCTATGATATTTTAGTATTTTTTGCAATTAAATGATTTAGCATTAAACCTTATACTTAAAATAAGCACTGGTAGAATGTTGATTTACTGGATTTTGAAGAAGAAATTCGAGTTAAAAAAATTATCAGAAACCTACGTTAGGGGACATTGTGTAGCTTTTTCTAACCATAATTTTACCAATTTTGCAATTTTTAACTTACCATGTTCAAAATTATTTACATATGTTGTGTTATTGTTGCTTAAAATTAGATGATACAATTCACGATGTAGTGTCAGTCACGCACAAAAATGTTAATTATGTCCTATGGTATTTCAATACTTTTTTAAAATTAATATATTTAGCCTCAAACCTTATGCTTAAAATAAGCAGTGGTAGAATGCTTATTTACTGCACAATCAGAAGAAATTGGAATTTTTTATGATAGCCAAAAATCTACTACTTTTCGTGTAGTGTCAGTCACATAATGACATTTTTATTAATTTTTAGTTAAATATTAAAATTAAAAAAAGTATTTACTGATTGCTAAAAATACTATATGCTCAAGGGTATACTGACATACAATATTTTTTTTAATAAATAGAATATATTTATGAACTATGCAAACGAAATTGGTTAAATCGCTCTGATGTAGTGTCAGTCACGCGTGGAAATGCCCTACTAATGACCTTTGCTATTCGAAGGTTTTGCCATATTTTTAGTTACGTAAATGGTTTGTTTAAAAGATTCCCGTTTTATAAATATTGACAAAAACAAGAATGGCCATGGCGTAGAGAAAAGTGTATTACCGAAGTATACATATATGAAAGCTGTGACGTTCACCAAAGTCAGGTGGAGCAGACATGGTCAGATATCATTGGCAGGTAACCGCTTGAAATACTTATAAAAGAAGTTACAAAATAACCAATTTATTAAAAGACATAAAAGTGAAGAAAACATGAGAAAATTCAATATGAAGAACAAACAGACAGAATAGATTTTTTTTTTCATGCAGTTGAAGATGTTTACAGAAACCATAAATAATAGTGAAATTCCATAAAATGAATTGCTTTGAGCATTTATCCTGTGCCGTAAACACCGTAAAATTCTCTGTTATTAGTTTCTTTATTAACATTAACTGTATTTTCATCAACTGAAATGGTTATTTTGTTATTGTTTTTCGAGTTTAAAATACTTCGAACAAATATCCAGAAATTGTTCGATTAAAACAACATTTTATGTTGTTTTTACATCTGTTTCATGAGGCTGGACGCTTTTGTATAAAAGGTAGAAATTCTTACTATTAGCTATCGCAGCCGAATACACTAGTATTTGATCTACTATCAAAATGAGAGCAATTTTTTTCTTCGCTTTGCTAGTGGTCGCCTTCATTGGTAAGTGTACACTTCTGCACCCCCCTCTTCTTTTAAAATATCCTTTTATAAGGAGGTAAACATTTTAAAGAAAAATTATACACTCTTAAAACAAACGAGCGAATTAAACTCAGCCTGAGTTAATATTCACTCCTTCCCAGTGTCGAAAATACACTTCTTCTACACTCATAAAACAAACACTCCTAATTTAACTCAGTCTGAGTGGATTTCACTCCTCCAGACTGGAAAATGCACTTCTCCTTTTGGAGTGGATCCTTTGTGCGTTAAACCTCCGACAGGATCACTCCAAACGAGTGATTTTAACTCAGTCTGAGTAAATATGCATGCCTTTACGGTGTCGAAAATGCACTTCTCCAACTGGAGTGGATTTCACTCTTTTGTTTTAAAAGTGTACAGGAGTGGATTTCACTCCTTTGCTTTAAAAGTGTATTCGTTTAATTATCTCTCCATTATTTTTTGTTACTTTTTCAATTGACGTAACATTGTTTTAAATAAAAAAAAAACAATGCTAAGGTTTAATAGTTTTATGCACGTTCATTGAAGAATGTATAAAGTTACCGAGAATTATGCGTGCCACAAGGTGTTCGTCAGTGAAGGATTTCTGCCTAGGCCTACAAGAGGCCCGGGCCTTGACGCCCAGTTGGGAAGGGGGCCTTTAAAAAGATAAAATCACCCAAAAATCATCTAAAAACATTTGAAAATCCCCAAACTCCGAAAACCTATTGCCCGACGGCCCCAAAATTTGCGCAAATTTGCGAACAATCGCCAGATGCCGTGTGATTTTATATAATTTATAGAATACAAATACAAAAACAAAAATTGTCGACCAACAACAGGCCAGAGGCCCAGCAAGGTTGGTCCAAAATATATCTAATTCCTTACCAGTTTCCAATAGTTATCGAGATTCTTCTTAAAATCTTCCACTCTCTTCGAATACAAAACATATTCTGGTAAAGCATTCCACTCATTGACGACTCTATTGTAAAAATAATGTTTTCTAAACTCCCTTCTAAAGCATGATTTATTCAATTTCTGATCATGCCCTCTGGTCCGGCTATTTAAGGTAAAACCTAAGCCCTCCATGTCTCCCTGTTTGATGAACTTGAACAACTGAATTAAATCACCCCTTGATCTCCTATTTTCCAGGGAATACATGTTTAACGATCTTAATCTATTACCATAATCAATACCCGATAAACCCTGAATCATTTTTGTAGCCCTATGTTGAACCTTTTCAAGCATTTCAATATCTTTTCTGAGAAAGGGGGACCAAAACTGAACAGCATACTCCAGATGTGGCCTTACCTATACAATGGCAAAATAATCTCTTTAGATTTAGAAGTGATACTTTTTCTAATCTATCCTAACATTCGATTGGCCTTCTTACTTGCTTCAACACATTGTTTACTCATTTTAAAAACATTGAATTCGAATAACTATAGTAACGTACTGTATTATTTTAATGTTTATTAAAGTCGATTAAAAATTATGTTCTGTACTAATGCATTTAATTTGTTAAATTTCCAAAGTAGCTTCGAGATGGTGGGGGTGCCCCAAATGTCAAGTGCAAAATTTGCACATCCGACAACAAAAAACTTGCGGACCTTATACTTGTTTTCATCAGCAGAAGCGATTTGTATTAATTAAGGACAATTTTTTCGACTAATTTAAATTAGATTTCAATTGTAGTGTATTATACAGGGTGAGGCAAACAAAACCGGCCCCGATCTAGAGATGGGAATACGTTGAAATGCTTGGAGAGAAAAACTCTTGAAGCCGCCTGAAACCTGTTTTTGCATTGGTTGGATCGGATTCGCTTCACATTAGAGCTACTCATGGACTAGTGGCGAGTTCAGATCTTAGTTCGCATTGTATGAAGACGTCCCATTTTGTGTCTTGCAATCAATTTAGAATGTTTCGTACTACCAAAAACAAAAAGGTCCGATTCTCTAGGCTAAATAGCGACCGAAACAATCAAATAATCACTAAATCTTGATCAGCTCTACTAACCTTGTTTATATTCCATTTCAACTAATTTCTAAAAGCGTAGCGTAGTTGCTGGCAAATAAGTCGCCAAGTGTATGTTTGGGCTTAATATTGAAGCGATCAATAGCTTCAGTAAGCAAACCTGTTTTTGTATTGGTTTTAGACTTGGCAACATTTCTGTCGTATTCTTATCTCCACCTCGGGGCCGGTTTTGTTTGCCTCACCCTGTATAACCCACGTAGTTCTAATACGACGATAATTAAATTCATCTTGAATGAGATATAAGAGGAATTAATTTAGGCGTAAATTTATTCTTGTTAGGGCTAAAACTTTACTCAATAAAAATGGAGGCAGCACTTGCTGTCAACAGGTATTTGCAGTGAAGTTACACCAACATGCACAGCTGCGGAAATAAAAAAGGTACCACTAGTGATTATTTTAGCCGTTAGTCACCCTATAGAATCGAACCTTTTTGACATTGTGCAACAATTAACATTCTGAGTTAATTGCATGACACAAAATTTGCATAAGGGGCCGTCTTCATATTCAAAATGTTACTAACTTTAAAATTTCCAATAGCATGCAACACCCCTTTTTGTGTGAGTCCATATTTCTAATCTAAGACATCTTTTAATACGAAATGCCAAATTTTGTTAGTTTTTAAGCATTTTTAGGGGAGTTAGAGACGTTCAAAATTTAGGTGCCATGATGTTAAATGAGTTTCAAATGAAAAACTATCCCGATCTATAAATAATTAAGATAATGAAACGAATTTTTTACTGAAGAGAAATTATAACAACCCAAACAAAATGCATGCAATATTGGGGTATTTAAAACAAATTTTATATTTTTAAATAATTATTATATTAATTAAAAAAATATGAATAGAAACCCCTAAATATTTTTTCAGAAATAAATTTAAGACAGGAAGTTTCCAATTTTTAAATATTTTTATTCATAATTTGCTGAGTAAATCACAGAATACTCTTCAATTACACTTTAGGGGACTATTGTGTACGTTAACATGTGTAATCAATAAAATTTTGCACATATACTAACAATAACATAAGGCAACTTTTCCGCACTATTACAAATTTAAAATCAAAAACTTGGTTTTTTCGATACACCCTAATGTATACGTTAACATGTGTAATTGATAAATAAGGACGGTCTTGCATGCAATCTTGCTTGTCATTTTAGAGATGGTCCCTGAAAGGTCCACAAGTGATTCGATTGAATAACTCGTCAAATATTCATCCAAATGTAACAAAAACCTAGATGTAAGGGTTTTCGAGAGTGCTTAACATTTCTAAGTTATTAAAATTGGGTGTTGCTATTGGAAATTTCAAAGTTCGTAACATTTTTAATATGAAGACGGCCCCTTATGCAAATTTTGTGTCGCGCAATTAACTCAGAATGTTAATTGTTCACAATGTCGAAAAGGTCCGATTCTATAGGGTGACTAACGAATGAAATAACCTCAAGTGGGTACTTTTTTATTTCCACAGCTGTACCTTACACACACAAAAATACATTAATTCGTAATATTTAAAGCTAGAACTTGCCTGCAAGTTCTATTTATTTGTAACTTTTACGAATTGTGTTTAGGTACGTATTAAATGATAATTGTGTCTCTTGTGTTTTATTTCAGGTGCTACTAATGTTCTCTCTCCTACTCCAAACTGCCCCAAATTTAAACAGCCATATTTTGATGCCATAATTATGAACATGTACAGCGGCCTCGATAACCCATTGTATGCCAAAATGATCCTCAAGGCGGAGATGAGTTATCTCAGATTATTTACTACCATTAACGTTGGAATCTGGAATAGTGGTAGGAACATGGGCGGTCAATCAGCGCCACCTAGTTGTTGATGGAATATTGAGGTTGCGTGTGTGGTGCCGCCACAAACATATGAATACGAAGTTAAGTCGACTAAAAGTTGGTGAACGACCCATCATCATTATGCTACTTATGACCTTTAGTATTCAAAGGTTTTGCAATATTTTTGGTTACGTAAATGGTTTCCCTAAATATATTCCAGTTCCAAATTTAAAAAAAAAAAAAAGAAATTGACAAAAATGAGGGATGCCATAGCGTAGTAAAAAGTTATATTACTGAAGTGTAGAGATAAAAGCTGTGACATTGAATAAAGTCAGGTGGAGCAGACGTGGTCAGATATCATTGGCCTGTCACCGGTTGCAATATAAAGAAGTTATAAAATAATCAATTTATTAAAAGACATAAAAGCGAAGAAATCATAAGAAAAATAAATTTGTGACAAAATAGATCTTTTTTTATGTAATTGAAAACGTTTACAGAAACCCTAAATAATAATGAAATTCCATAAAATGAATTGCTTTGAACATTTATCTTGAGCCGTAAACGACATAAAATTCTCTTTATTAGTTTCTTTGTTACATTAACTGTATTTTCATCAGATAGGAAATTGTTATTTTATTATTGGTATTCGAGTTTAATATACTTCGTCCTAATTTCCAGAATTTGTTCAATTATAACAAAATTTTATGTTGCTTTTACACCTGTTTTGTGATGAGGGACACTTTCGTATAAAACGTGTAGAAATTCTTATTTGGACTATTCGCAATTGAATACTCTAGTATTTCACGTACTATCACAATGAGGGCAATCTTTTTCCTCGCTTTGCTTGTGGTCATCGTTGGTAAGTGTACACTTCTTCTCTCCCCCCCCCCTACTTTTAAGGGGGTATAGGACACAAAATCTTCAAAATAATCCAAAAACTTATTATTATCTTAAAAAAATAACACAAATATTTTGAAATATTTTAAAACAAAAATTTTATTTATATCTGCAATAGAACGCGAGATGTGTAGTTTTTTGTGTCATGACATCTGTGTTGGCCAATCGCGTTTATAAACTCTAAAGCTGTTTTTCTACTTGATCGTGTTTTCGATGATTTTTTGACTTTAAATTGATATAACTCAGAATCTACTGCCCATAGAGTGTTAAAATTTCCCACACATATTTTTCAAACATAAATCCTTAATTTTGTCTTAAGGGATTAGTTGTAAATAAATTGTTTTTTTTATTTATTATTTTTTTAAAATGTGAAATTATTAAAAAAAATTTCAGTAATTTTTTTAAGAAAAACTTTGACAAATAACAAAAATCGGTAAAGACAGTTTATTAAGTACATTGTTCTGTTTATAAAAAAAGCTAAACTTTTGTTTGTCAATAAATAATTCTTGACTTATAACAAAAATATGAAAAGTCACTTTTTGTCATCTTTAATTTTTTAAAACAAAATTAATAATTTTTAAAAACCTTTGACCATCTTAAAGTGTTAGTATATTTAGTATACATTTATGGAAAAAATTATAGTGATGCCTGCAATATTAAAGAAAAAAGTTAAGTGTCCCATAGCCCCTTAAAATATCATTTTATAAGGAGGTAAAACATAATTAGTCGTTTGGTCGAACAAAAATAAAGTTATCGTACACGCAAGTTCGAAAAACATGTAACTGAGAAATCAGAATTTTACAAAACAATTTTTTTTAAATGTACAAAATATGGAAGTAACCCAAAAAATAGTGTAAAACGTCATTTCATCAGGTTTATCATAAATGTCGGCGTTGGCAGAGATATCTGAGACCTGAATTTGTATGTCTAAGAACTGTAATGAATAAATGGAGCTATTGGTTTTACTAAATCGATATGAATAGGACAGATAAATGTTAAAGTAACATTCAAATACATTGTTAGATTGCCTTTTTTAATTTCTGCTTTTTTGTACCACAGAAAATTTGCATATCCTACAAAAAAAAAAAAAAAAAAAAAAAAAAAACTTGCCGACCTTATACATATTTCCATCAGCAGAAACGATCCATTTTTAATATGACCAATAAGTTCGATTAATTGAAATAAGATTTTGATTATAGTGTATTATATGGTAAATCCTTTGCTTATTTAAATTGCTTTCCCATCTGACAAATTTGCATAAATTCATGTGTCACCATTCATTGGCCTTATACTAAATTATAATGTCCGCCGCTAATATGACCCGTGTAGTTCTAATAGGACGAAGGAAGATAATTAAACTCAACTGGACTGAGGTGTAAGATGAATTAGTTTAGGCGTAAGTTTATTCCTGTTAGAGCTGCAACTTTACTCGATAAAGCTGGAGGCTTTCTACAGGTTTTGCAGTGATGTTACACCAACATGTGTCTTACACACACAAAAATACATAAATTCGTAATATTTAAAGTGGTAACTTGGCTATCGATTTTTCTCAGCTATACGTTCTTTTCTTTGTAACTTTTTCGAATTATGTTTAGGTACGTATTAAATGATATTATTGTATCTGTTGTTTTATTTCAGGTGCCATTAATGTTCAAGGTAATGTTACTACTTAACTCAAAAGATAATTAGTTCTCAGCTGTTTTGAAAAAGTAACGCAGCCAACTAAGTAGATGTGTTTGCAAACATTTTTTAATGCTTTCCTGAATTACTAAACAGATGTTATTTATTCTAATAATTGAATTAGTTTCGCGTCATCCAAGCTTTTCTTAGAAACTAAGTAATTAAACTGAACAACATGAATAACAAATTATGGTACTGAGAACTAACTTAATCACAAAAAAATTAATCATTGATTAATAAAAAAAATTATGACTCAATAGCAACTAGCAACTTGAAAATTTCGATTTTGGAATTTTTAAAAAAACATTGTTTACATTGTCTTATATTGTTTTAAAAACTTATCGCAACAAAAATAAATCAATATCCATTAAGATTTTTGCATATTAGTTTAGTAAATTGTGCACTAAGATCTTGATATTTCATGAATTTTGATTAATGAATAATAAAATAAACAATTTAAAGTGTCATGAACTAGCTTGTAAATCAATGCATAGGGCTGAAATTTTAATGTACACTGTATCTCGTGCATCAGTATTATTTTTATTTACTACAGGGTGGTTATAAAATAACGCTCGCTTTTCGGAGTGGTCTGTAGCTTTAATGAATAATCCAAGTGCAAAAATCCTTGAGACACAATCAAAAAGGGGGGAAAAAGAATGGAATCATAAAAACAAACCCGTCACTTGACTAGGGTTCTAAATTACGTGGCGTAATTGGATGTGTTCGCCGTAATTAGCCATAATTGGCTATGCCTCGTAATTTAGAACCTTGGTCAAGAGGCAAGTTTCTTTTTTATGATTACATTCTTTTTGGAAAAAAGAAACTCGTCTCTTGACCAGGGTTCTAAATTACGAGGCGTAATTAGCTGTGTTGGCCGTAATTGGCCATAATTGACGTCGCCTCGTAATTAAGAATCCCGGTCAAGAGACGAGATTTTTTTATGATTTTTTTGTTGTGTTTATTTTTGAGATTCTGTCTTTTTTATGATTCCATTTTTTCCCCCCTTCTTGATCAGTAAGTGTCTCAATTTTTGATGCATCTGGATTATTCATTCAAGCTACAGACCACTCCGAATAGCGAGCTTTATTTTATAGGCTTGCGCGGCAAATTGTGAGGTCAAAAATTAAAAAATAACCAAGAAAATGACTTAATATTGTACAAATATGTACAAACAAGGACTTATACCTAAATTCTCAGCTCAATTTTAATTAGAAATTATTTAAAAAAAAATTTAAAATCAAAATTTTTAAATTTTCATTAATTTTTTTAGAAAAAAATTCTTAAAATAAATTCTAATTAAAATTGAGCTCAGAATTTAGGTATAAGTCTTTGTTTGTACATATTTGTACAATATAAAGTCATTTTCTTGGTCATTTTTTAAATTTTGACCTCACAATTTGCCGCGCAAGCCTAATCACAATGTGTTCAAATAGCTTCATGTTTAATATCATTTATTTTAGTTTTGGCTAAAGTTTCATAAATTTTAAAACTTGTTTTATAATTAATAAATCTTGTGGAATTACATATAAGAAAATTATACTTATACAATGAGTAGTTAAAAAATGACATGAAAGATCAAACTATGCTTTGTACCTTCTTTGCACATTTTTAAGACTCCTGTTACCCCTTAAAAGATAATTCAATTGTGAAATGGCTTCACTTGACAAACATGCTTTTGCATTGGTTGGATTGGACAAGCATCGCATTAGAGCTACTCACGGACTATTTGCGACTTCAGACAATACCACCTAGATCAGAAGGCCGAAGAACTAAGCAACACAACGTCACACTAGTAGACCAATTTCGATTTGTTGACCAATAACGTCGTATCTTAAGATGACGTCGCATCTGCATTCATCTTATCTTAAAAATTTATTCAAATGCAAGATCTAGTCACGAATGATCATTGGTCACAGAATCGGTTCACGAAAATGACGTCAAGCATTTACTTCGCCGGCCTTCTAATCTAGGTGGTATTGCTTCAGATCTTAGTGCGTAAGTGTGCGATGATCAACGAAGATACTCACTGTACAACAGAGAGTGTTCATTGTAGAAAATTTTATTAAAAAAAAATTCGTCGAAAAAATGTGGAAAGTTGTTTGTTAAATAACTTAAGGGGTCACAGGAGTCTTAAAAATGTGCAAAAAAGGTACTACAAAGTATAGTTTGATCTTTCATGTAATTTTTTAACTACTCAATATATAAGTATAATTTTTTTATATGTAATTCTACAAGATTTATTTAATATAAAACAAATGTTAAAATTTATGAAACTTTAGCCAAAACTAAAATAAATGATATTAAACATAAAGCTATTTGAACACATTGGGATTAGGCTTGCGCGGCAAATTGTGAGGTCAAAATTGAAAAAATGACCAAGAAAATGACTTTATATTGTACAAATATGTACAAACAAAGACTTATACCTAAATTCCCAGCTCAATTTTAGTTAGAAATTATTTTAAGAACTTTTTTCTAAAAAAAATTATAAAAATTTAAAAATTTTGATTTAAAATTTTTTTAAAAATAATTTGTAATTAAAATTGAGCTGAGAATTTAGGTATAAGTCTTTATTTGTACATATTTGTACAATATACAGTCATTTTCTTGGTCATTTTTTCAATTTTGACCTCACAATTTGTCGCGCAAGCCTAATCACAATGTTTTCACATAGCTTCATGTTTAATATCATTTATTTCAGTTTTGGCTAAAGTTTCATAAATTTTAAAACTTGTTTTATAATAAATAAATCTTGTAGAATTACATTTTAAAAAATTATACCTTTACATTGAGTAGTTCAAAAATGACATGAAAGATCAAACTATGTTTTGTAGTACCTTCTTTGCACATTTTTAAGACTCCTATGACCCCTTAAAGGTGCAAGAAGCCAAAAAAAAAAAAAAAAAGAGTGCATTGTAACGGTTGTTATGAAATGGCGTCGGTCAGGGTCAGTTTTGACTTTTGAACAAGTCTATAAACATTCCTAAATGGGCTCGAACGCAAGATTTTATGTCTTGCAATCAGTTTAGAATGTTTTGTATTGGCAAAAAAAGTCTGATTCTCCAGAATAAATAACGGCCGAAATAATCAATAGTGGGAACTTTTGTTTGCACAGATGAAAAAACCTTCGGTTTATATTGTATCAAAACTAGCTTGTCAAACCATAGCATAGAATATGCTTCAAATAATTCGCCATGTGTTTGTTTGGAGCTTACATTGAAAGTGATCAATAGCTAGACTTAGCAAACTTGTTTTTGCAATGGATTTTAACTTGGCAACAATTCTGCACTGCTCAAAACAATTAGGAGAATGCATGGTTTAAACCATTTGCCCCCAATGATTTCATTTGGTATCATCAGCTTCCGATTTTTTTCTCACTAAGTTGAACTCTTACTTATTTATGGTTAAATGGAAGAATCATGTCTTTTGAAAAAATAAATAATATTTGTTTTAATTGAATGAAAATATGAAAAACATGGTAAAATAAAATCAACTCCCAAAAACTTTTATGAAATAAACTGACCCTAAATTCTTCACGCTTGCATTCTTGAAAGTCTAAAATTTGATTTTATCTTTTTTACAATTAAAATTTTGAAAAAAATTAATTGTTATAATTTATTTAAAAGTTACGATTCCAACTTTTGCTCCTTAAATTTTAGTTAAAAAATTAAGATTTGTTTTCCTTTTTTAACCATTTCAATCTGAATCCATAAGGAATCTATTTCATAAAGGCCCTCGCCAGATAAGACGGTGAAAAATGCCCCCATTCCAATCGGGCTAAATTTTTTTCTGAAAATACCTCATAGTATGGACAATTTTTCAGCCAAGTTTCAGCTCTAAAATATGACGCATTTTTGAGTAAAAAATTAAAGTTTTTTTCTTTTTAAATTGATTATTTCCTGAATATATTTGATAAATCCAAAAAACTGCTCATGAGTTTTTAGATATCATTGAGTAGTATTCTTAGAAAAATCCGCTCCCAAATCTGATCGAGCGATCATTAGTAAAAAAGTGATTTTATTTTTCAAAAAAAAAAAATTCATGCAAAAATCGCTTGGTACAACTTAGGTTTTTGTCTTTACATGTTCCTATCTATTATCAATCTATAATATACATTTTTTTCAGATTTTTTAAAATATTGGATGGTAGCTAAAAAAATAAATAAATCTTAAAGCCTGATTTTTTGCTCTAAAATCCATAGATTTAGGAATAGCATGCCCATCGATTGCGCAATCCCGTACAACGCAATGATGCGTGATGAATCCACATTTCGTCGTTTTCGCAATGCATCATAGGATACTGGTTCCCAAAAATGGTTTTTCCGAAGAGTTACATACAATAAAAACAGCATTTTTAACTTTCTTTTTTTTATGAATATATACCTCATGCCTTACAGAAATTATCAATAAGCATGCAGCTATAAAATTATGCTAGCGAAACTTGTAAAAAGTTTTAATTAGTTAATATTGAATATATATTTTTTATTAGTCGAATTATCTCATGGTGTCATCTGGTGGCGTATGGGATGCCATGTGCTAGAGCTCGCGAACTGCCTTTCGGGATACTGGTTAACAAATGGCTTCACCTTTCCCCCTAGAGGCAGATCTGCTACTTTCTAAATCTATGCTAAAATCGTTTAGTCCGAAAGAAATTCTCCCAGATTGAATTTCCCCGCCTCTGTTAGGAGTGCCATCTGCCGAGTAAGTTGTGCGAAAAGTCAGGTTTTAAGAATATTTTTTTTTTAAACTATCGTCCAATAATTTTAAAAATCTGAAAAAAAAAACATTATAGATTGATAATAGAGGAATATGTAGAGACAAAATCCTAAGTTGTACCAAACGATTTTGGCATGAAATTTTTTTTTGAAAAATAAAATTGCATTTTTAACAATGATCGCTCGATCAGATTTATGGGCGGATTTTTCTGAGAATACTACTCAATGATATCTAAAAACTCATGAGTAGTTTTTTGGATTTGTCAAATATATTCAGGGAATAATCAATTTAAAAAGAAAAAAACTTTATTTTTTTACTCAAAAATGCGTCATATTTTTGAGCTGAAACTTGGCTGAGAAGTTGTCCATACTATGAGGTATTGTCAGAAAAAAAATTAGCCCGATTGGAATGGGGGCATTTTTCACCGTCTTATCTGGCGAGGGCCTTTTAGGTTTTTATAATAAGCAATAAGAAGTTAGAACTGGACGGGTAAACAAAAGTACGCAAAGTGCCTCCCTAATTATTTTGATCAGTGCATTTTATTCATATCTCAATGAAGGAGATACTTTCATTTGCGTCACTCTGCGTCACTTTAATTTGAGAATGTATTAAGTTTTTATATTTATTTCGAAAGAAAAAATACAATAAAAAATTTTGAAAATTTTCTTTCAGCTCAACGTGGTGGTATTGTTAGAGATAGTAAGTGTCAGATAGAATTTTCATTTGATAAATTTTTTAATTGAACAAAAATATAAATGCTGGACATTTTAAGGGATTATGGTTTAATTTTATTTTTTCTTAATTTAAAAATTAGATTTAAAAACCTCTAGCAACTTAGACGTTCTTTAGATAGTAAAGTCTCTGCTTAATTATTTACATCAACTTTTCTGTTTTTAAATGAGTGTTGAAATAACCACACTGAGAGTGAAATACTTTCAAGCCAAAGAAGATTTTTCTAAAATAACAATATCAAAGATTTTTTTAAAGATTGTGTTGACCTTTTAAAGTACCAGGTAGATGATTAATGCCAGCAACGTTGCGAAAATTTGAAAATATTTTCTTACAAATTCGGGAAGTTTATTGAAAAAAATTCTTGCCTGGCCAAAAATATTGCTTTCCCAACATTATTTTTGTTAAGATATCGTCGGTAAAGTGACAAAACCGCGAATGTGCAAAAACACAGGGATGGAAAACCGGAAACATTTAAATGTAAATAGTGTATCACACTAGAACTACACATCAGTTATCGGCGATAGACTATTGTTGTTATCGATATACCCTTCAATTGAAAAATTGTTTCTTAACCTTAAAGAAATTTTCGCCCATAAAAGCAATGAATCGCCAAACGTAGTAACTCTTGCCAAAACCAAAACCTCCCTTACCTTTTTTCGAAGTGGACAGTTCCACAATCAAAATATTTTGATTGCCAACTTGTGGCAGCCAGAATAGAATCGATTTTAAGTTTCCTTTTTGATTGTTATCAAATTTTAGATTAAACATGTTTACTTTTGCGAATATTGTTATTAGAATAAAATTTTTATTACTCGTTTTTATTTTTGAGATTTTAATTTTAAACATTACGCCTAAAACGATTTCACTTTAGAGAGTTTTTTAGCATTAGCTCAAAGCTATATAGGAAGGGAAAATGTTTTCAGTTTATCTTAAAAGAAATTTTGTGTTAAGCGAGTTCACGTTTGCGAGGTTTGACCTATTGGTTTTTAGAATAAAATTCTTATTACTCGGTTTTATTTTTGAAATGTTAATTTTAAAGAGTGTATATATGCCGTGGAGAATTCTCAAGGCATATTAATAACTTAATTTGTATTTAAAATTTTACCAAACGGATACAAAACATTACCAAGCAATAATGTGGCAAAAAATCAAAACTATGAATAATTTTTAAACATGTTTCATTATTTCAACTTGTTTTGCACGTTAACCTAATACCATCTTCATTTTTTCTTTGTTTCAGATAGAGAAAGAGGTGAGAACTTTATTAAGTTTGGCTATAAACGTTTGAAATTTTAGAAACTTCTACGTAGGGTCAAGTGGGGTAAGTGTGATTGGGGGTAAGTGTGATAAACAGCTCTTGTAACTTTGGAAATCATTCTAAAAATCTGAAAGTTTGCAATATATAACATTAGACCACTTATAATTAAACTAAAAAGAAATATTGACCTTATTTTTTGTTTAGAGAAAGTTTTGAGCTTTTGAATTGAAGTGCAACTGTCTTCTTTTTATGTGGGTTTTCCTATGTGGGGTAAGTGTGATAAAACAGCAATGGTTTTGAAATGCAAATTTTGTACACTTAAAATTGGAATTCAAACATATAATTTTTTTTCTACATATGTATGTTTCTTATAATAATTCACTACCAATTTTAGGATTTGGAATTTACTTGAAGCAGAGAACGAATTTTCTTAATGAAAAATGCAGAAACCCTATCACACTTACCCCACTTGACCCTATATCCATATTTGCTAAAAGGAATGGTGTAACAAGCACTCCGAAAAACGGTACACCGGTCAGAGGCACTGAACTGAACTGAAACTCTGGAAGAATCATCCCATGATAAGCTAGTGAAGCTTTTTTTTGGGTCACTTGGCGACAGCTTTAGGGAGAATATGTGCCATATTTGGCATAACCTCGCCGATCAAAATGGACACTTGACTTGCAGTTTGCATTATATGTCGCCAATCGCTCGCCAAGAATAGTACTCCAAGGAATTTAAGTTTTAAAGATTGTTGCCGCAATTCTATTTTTTTAAAAGTACATGTTTCCGAAACTTCATTATATAAAGAACCTCCTAAAGCAATAACCTATCAATTTTCTGCTTAAAAAATTCTTGAAAAAGTTGGTTTAAAATGTCTATTTTAACAGGTAAAGTATAGGATTGGCGGCAAAAGTTGGGTTACTCTTACAGGGTTGCCGGGCTTCACCGACCCGTTTGACGAGTGTTTCTATACTCCTTCCAGAGTTTCAGTTCAGTTCAGTGGTCAGAGGGCGATGATTATGAAAATAGCTGGTCAGGTGCTATATTATATTACTATCCACAATGGCGATGACAATTAAAACTGTGGAAGTGCGAGCATTCACATTTCAATTATGTGTAGGGTCAAGTGGGGTAAGTGTGATAGGGTTTCTGCATTTTTCATTAAGAAAATTCGTTCTCTGCTTCAAGTAAATTCTAAATCCTAAAATTGGTAGTGAATTATTATAAGAAACATACATATGTAGAAAAAAAATTATATGTTTGAATTCCAATATTAAGTGTACAAAATTTGCATTTCAAAATCCATTGCTGTTTTATCACACTTACCCCACATAGGAAAACCCACATAAAAAGAAGACAGTTGCACTTAAATTCAAAAGCTCAAAACTTTCTTTAAACAAAAAAATAAGGTCAATATTTCTTTTTAGTTTAATAATAAGTGGTCTAATGTTATATATTGCAAACTTTCAGATTTTTAGAATGATTTCCAAAGTTACAAGAGCTGTTTATCACACTTACCCCACTTGACCCTACTTGCAAGTGATCAAACTGTGTGTGCTCGCTCAAGCGCAGTTGCTGACAAATGTCTTTGCTATCGCCCTGTCGCTAGTTTTTTAAACAAACTGGACATCCCTAAAAAGAAGATCTGGATTTAGCATGAAAGGCCCATTACTAATTTTTGGTTTTCGGAAGGAAATGGCTTTCGTTTAAATGTTTCAGTCTACGTAACAGGGTTCGGTGTAGGAGTCTGAAAAAAAGTACAAAAAAGGTACTACAAAGCATAGTTTGATCTTTCATGTAATTTTTTAACTACTCAATATATAAGTATAATTTTTTAATATGTAATTCTATAAGATTTATTTATTATAAAACAAATTTTAACATTTATGAAACTTTAGCCCCAAAACTAAAATAAATGATTTTAAACATAAAGCTATTTGAACACATTGGGATTAAGCTTGCGCGGCAAATTGTGACGTCAAAATTGAAAACATGACCAAGAAAATGACTTTATATGTACAAATATGTACAAACAAAGACTTATACCTAAATTCTCAGCTCAATTTTAATTAGAAATTATTTTAAGAACTTTTTTCTAAAAAAATTCATAAAAATTTTAAAATTTTGATTTAAAAAAGTTTTAAAAATAATTTCTAATTAAAATTGAGCTTAGAATTTAGGTACAAGTCTTTGTTTGTACATATTTGTACAATATAAAGTCAATTTCTTGGTCATGTCTTCAATTTTGTCCTCACAATTTGCCGCGCAAGACTAATCACAATGTGTTCAAATAGCTTTATGTTTAATACCATTTATTTTAGTTTTGGCTAAAGTTTCATAAATTTTAAAATTTGTTTTATAATAAATAAATCTTTTTGAATTACGTATAAAAGATTATATATTGAGTAGTTAAAAAATTACATGAAAGATCAAACTATGCTTTGTAGTACAGCTGTGGAAATAAAAAAGTACCCATTTGAGGTTATTTTGGCCATTAGTCATCCTATAGAATCGGACCTTTTTGTCATTGTGAACAATTAACATTCTGAGTTAATTGCAAGACACAAAATTTGCATAAGGGGCCATCTTCATATTAAAAATGTTACTAACTTTAAAATTTCCAATAGCAACACCCCTTTTTGAATCCATATTTCAAATCTCTGACCTATGTTAATACGAAATGTCAAATTTTGTTAGTTTTTAAGCGTTATTAGAGGAGTTAGAGACGTGCAAAGTTTAGGTCCCATAATGTTAAATGAGTTGCACATAAAATACTATCCCGATCTATAAATAATTAAGATAATGAAACGAATTTTTTACTGAAAAGAAATTATAATAACCCAAACAAAATGCATTCAATATTGGGGTATTTAAAACAATTTTTATATTTTTAAATAATTATTATATTAATTTTTAAAAAAAAATATGAATAGAAACCCCTTAATATTTTTAAAGAAATAAATTTAAGACAAGAAGTTTAAGCGAAATCCCAATTTTTAAATTTTTTTTATTCATAATTTGCTGAGTAAATCACAAAATACTTTTTAATTACCCTTTAGGGGACTGTGTATAAGATTACGTGTGTAATTGATAAATGAAGACGGCTTTGCATGCATGCTTGCTTGTTATTTTAGAGATGGTCCCCAAAGGGTCCACAAGTGATTCGATTGAATAACTCGTCAAATATTCATCCAAATGTAACAAAAACTTAGATTTAAGGGTTTTCAAGAGTGCTTAACATTTCTAAGTTATTAAAATTGGGTGTTGCTATTGGAAATTTCAAAGATCGTTATATTTTTATTATGAAGACGGCCCCTTATGCAAATTTTGTATCGTGCAATTAACTCGGAATGTTAATTGTACACAATCTCAAAAAAGTCCGATTCTATAGGGTGACTTACGGATGAAATAACCTCAAGTGGGTACTTTTTTATTTCCACAGCAGTACCTTCTTTGCACTTCTTTAAGACTCCTATGACCCCTTAATTGGGTCCGGGACACAAAATCTTTTTTGAAAAATAGAAAAAATATTATTATCAAAAAAATTAATACAATTATTTCTGAATAATTTGAAACGAAATTTTTATTTATAACTGCAGTAGAACGTGATATATTTTAGTGTCTTGTGTCATGAGCCACAGCTAGCAGACAATGTAAACACACGTTTTGACCTATTTGTTTCATCACTGAACTTTCATCACTGTTCTTAACTGAATTCTTCTTACAATTATTGTTTATTTTCCAACTATCGAATATTTATAGCAATTTTTTCAAATTTTCGTTTTTAAACTTGAATCACAAGCACTTTATATCGTGTATTTTTCTTTCAATCTTCAAAATTGTTTTCTTCTTAATCGCGTTTTCGATGATTTTCTGACTTTAAATTGATATAACTCAAAATCTTCTTCCAATCGAGTCTTAAATTGTTTACACGTATCGGAGAGTGGTAATGAATGGGCCATATGGGGATGAATGGGCCACTAACGAAATATGACAAAGTAGTATTGGCATTTGGCATACAATTATTTTAGATGCCACCAATAGATAGATCTACTTGTTCTACCAAACTCATCCAAAATTTCCATTGTTTGGTAGAAGCCATTTCCCACTAGAGTTAGTTGGTCAAGAATCTGATTGAAATGTAAATCTTTCCCTTTTCAGTAAAATAAATAATTACTAAAAAGTTACTTACTTATTACTAAAAGTAAAAAAAAACATGATTTCATTGCCGTTATGTGTAATAGCAAGTCCTTGCATATCTGTAAACCAACACCTGTTATTGGATTTTTAATCTGTTGTGTGTTGTGTAATAAATAAATAAATAATTTTAGTATGTATATAGATGTTATTTGAATAGAACTATAACAAAAGTACTACAACAAGAACTATAACAGAAACTATAACAAAAGTTAATAGCGCTATTATTGCATTTATAAGGCATTGCAGTTATAAATTTATCAATAATAAACAGTAAATTTTGATATTCTACAGCTTTTAAAACAACCAGGGACGAAATACAAGGAATTTATTGCTCTTTTTTCTGCACCTCTTGATGTGAGGACGATTCCATTTAATGAAGGGGTATTAAGGGGTCTAAGGAGTCTTAAAAATGTGCAAAGAAGGAACTACAAAGCATAGTTTGATCTTTCATGTAATTTTTTTAACTACTCAATAGACAAGTATAATTTTTTTATATGTAGTTCTACAAGATTTATTTAATATGAAACAAATTTTAAAATTTATGAAACTTTAGCCAAAACTAAAATAAATGATATTAAACATAAAGCTATTTGAACACATTGTGATTAGGCTTGCGCGGCAAATTGTGAGGTCAAAATTGAAGACATGACCAAGAAAATGACTTTATATTGTACAAATATGTACAAACTAGAACTTATACCTAAATTCTCAGCTTAATTTTAATTAGAAATAATTTTTAAAAATTTTTTTAATCAAAATTCAAAAAATTTTATAAATTTTTTTAGAAAAAAGTTCTTAAAATAAATTCTAATTAAAATTGAGCTGAGAATTTAGGTATAAGTCTTTGTTTGTACATATTTGTACAATATAAAGTCATTTTCTTGGTCATGTCTTCAATTTTGACCTCACAATTTGCCGCGCAAGCCTAATCACAATGTGTTCAAATAGCTTTATGTTCAATATCATTTATTTTAGTTTTGGCTAAAGTTTCATAAATTTTAAAACCTGTTTTATAATAAGTAAATTTTATAGAAATACATATAAAAAAATTATACTTGTATATTGAGTAGTTAAAAAATTACATGAAAGATCAAACTATGCTTTGTAGTTCCTTCTTTGCACATTTTTAAGACTCCTTAGACCCCTTAAGCTGCTAATATGGGTGAAAAAAGCATTGAAACTTGTTATCTCCCTCCACCTTTATGTTAATAATATCAAATGAAACACGTATGAGCAAAAATTCCGTGGTTTCTGTAAACAAAATTGACTGTATTTTAATTTCTGTTAGGTGTGACCACTCATTTCGCCTTATCCTATATAATTACAATAAAAACGTAACTAAAAAACTAGAGCTCAAAAACAGTTTTTAAAGTGATATTCGTGTTTAACATGTTTAAATCATCCAGAATTGGGTACTTTCAACTTAGTCGCATTTTCAATGTTGACTAGGGTATAGTCCGACCACGCTAAGTTGGCAATCAAAATATTTACATTGTGGACCAGTCCACATCGAAAAAAGGTAAGGAAGGGTTTGGGCAAGAGTTACTATGTTTGGCGATTCATTGCTTTTGGGCGCAAGTTTCTTTAAGGTTAAGAAACAGATTATTAATTGAAGGGTGGTAAATCGTACTTGCATCGGGTTCACTCTTGTACAGGGTGGTAATAAAATAACGCTCACTATTCGGAGTGGTCTGTAGATTGAATGAATAATCCAAATGCTTCAAACATAGAGTTACTAATCAAGAAGGGGGAAAAGAATGGAATCATAAAAAAGAATAATCATAAAAAAATAAACTCGTCTCTTGACCAGGGTTCTAAATTACGAGGCATGGTCAATTATGACAAGTTACGACCAACACAGCTAATTACGCCTCGTAATTTAGAGCCCTGGTCAAGAGACGAGTTTTTTTTTTCGAAAAATAATGTAATCATTAACCCTTTCAGTCCCAGTGATGCCATTTGGCATCATCACTTTCAATATTTTTTTTCAAAATGGATATGTCCTGCTATGACATCCAAACACACATCATTCGATTCTCCACACTTTGTTCTATCAGACAAAATTTTACTTTAATCTCAATAGAAGTCAGAACTACTATTTTTTTTATTTAGAAAATAGTCAACAAGCGTTTCTCCTGATTTTTGATAAGTTCACTTCAGTTCCACATATTTAAAACACAATTTAAACTATTTCGGTTAAAATAATTACTAAATTTTTTTTAATAATGTGGTCAGATACCTTAAAATATATAACACGAAGTGTTTTTAGGTAATATATATATTTTTTATTTTGTTGTTTTCCACAGTTAACGAATTTCAGCATTGTTTCAAAAACCATATAAAAAATTTTAATGGATTTTTTTTCTTATGGAATTCGGAAATTTGACCTAAAATAAGCTTATTTTGTGAATATCAGATGTTTCTGTAGTGTAGTAAATTTTTGGGACTGAAAGGGTTAATAAGAAACTTGGCTTTTGACCAAGATCTAAATTACACGATATTCTTCTCTTTCGCATGAAGTATCGTTCTTTCATTACACATTATCAAATATGCACAGATATTAATCGATTATTGATCAAGTCAAATAAACGAAGAAATTCACGTGTAATCGTTAACCGCTACTAGCAATCAACAACAATCCTCTATCGCCGATAACTGATGTGTAGCTCTAGTGTGATAGATTGAACTAGACCAACAATCTCCTCTTCTCGCCAAACGCCTTGAGCTGGCAACCCTTTTTTCTTCTGCTTAAAAACCTCAATTCAAAGTGGAATCGCCCACAATGTAAATATTTTGATTGCCAACTTAGCGTGGTCGGACTATAATGTGCTAAAAAGTTAAAACTATGAACAATTTTTAAACATGTATAATTATTTCAACTTGTGTATCATGTTAACCTAATTCTATTTCATTTTTCTATATTTCAGAAGCTCTAGAAAAAGGTGAGCTTTATTTAGTTTTGCTATAAATGTTGAAAATTTTAGAAACTTCTCCGTATGGTCATATTTGCTAAAGGGAATAGTGTAACATGCACAATGAAAACATGTTCCCCAAAACGATACATCTACACCGGTCAGAGGGCGATGATTATGATGAAAATTGTTTGTCAGGTGCTATCTAGGAGGATAAAATGAACAGGAGTGGTAATAAAAAGAATATATATGCAAGTTATATGAATCAAATATAATAATCAGATTACTTTATTTCGCATTTCGTATGCAACTTAAATAAAAGTTCTGTTATGTATTCGTTAAACAACCTGTTCGATAAAAAATATTAACCTTTTTTGATGAACAGTAGATTTTTAAAATGTAATAAAAGATTTTAAAAAAAATCCAAGTTATAACAAAATAATTTTAAGATTTCCAGAGGAATCAATATTAATATCGCCTAGTTTTGAGTGTTTATTTGTTATTGTATTTTAAATAATACATATATATCGCACTGTACGCGGAAAAGTCGCCCATCGTGAAAAAGACCATTCTTCAGGAGAGCCGTTTTAAGTTTTCGTAAAATTTCAAATTATCACAAAATCGTTCCAAATGAACCTAGATCAAAAATATTTGGCATGGATATCCGTTTTATGAGTATCAAATGACATGCATAGACATTTTTTACTTCAAATTTGTATTTGCCGAGATATTTTTAGATGGGTCATTCTTTCGCGAACAAATTCGTACGATTTTCGTATTCGTACGTACATGCCAAATATTTTTGATCTAGGTTCATTTGGAACGATTTTGTGATAATTTGAAATTTTACGAAAACTTAAAACGGCTCTCCTGAAGAAGGGTCCTGTAGAATTTGCAGCTAAATTCATTCAAAATATTAGGAAAATCAATACACATGCCGAATATTCATTTATTTAATGTATATTTATAATCTTAAATATTAAACAACAGTAACAAAATTTTTTTAAAATTAAATCGAAGAATAAAAAAAAAATCCTTTTAACCAATTTACTGCCCTTTATATGATAATGTTTATCTACGTATAATAATTTTATTACGATCATACATAAAACATAAAAAAAAAACATAAAACATAAAAAAAACATACGTTTACATAGAAATAGTGTCATAAACCGAATTATTTTTACAAAAACAAGATTTCTAAGATACAAGAAATGATTTCCAAATATTTCTACAAAAAACTTGTTTTTTACACATTTTAAAAAAAATAAATTAAGTTTCAGTTAGATGAACATTTTAACTATCTAGTTTTTTTAGCTTCTTTATTCAAGAAATCAATAAATAATCAATGAACATAAATATTTATCTTACCTGCATATACACGCATTTCTATAAATGCATTTTTACGCACTTACGTGTCTAATAATCTTTTAGTTTCTATGGCAAGTTAGAAGAATGAAAATGATTCGATCAAACTACTTGTTATACTGTAATCATAATAATGCAGACGATTTAAAACTTTTTATCGTTTGCTCAAACATTATTTTGTCATATAAATAATTGGCATGCAGTATATTAATCTGCACAAATTTTATGTAATTTTGTACATAATTTTTGCATCATATACCACAAAACAGAGTTTTTGAAAAGAGTTTTCTTAAACGAGTAATTTAAATAAAGAAGTAAATAATTCATTTATCGACTTTAACCTTTTCCATTCAGCAGTTTAACTTTAACATCAACGCCGCCGCAGGTGCAAAACGCATAATAATAAAAAAAAAAAAACGCCAGATGCGGTGGGTCATTCTTTAAAGTTCATTTTTATCCAAAAACGAACGCAAAAGAAAGACCTTTCTATTAATTGCAGACGAACTAATAATCGGATCGCTTAGCCGCTTGCACCAATAGAAAGATATCAAAATTTTGCATCCCATAGTAGTGTTATCTCAAAAAGTCAATTTTGGCCGATGGGTGACTTTTCCGCGTACAGTGCGATATCTACTGAGCATATTAGAAATATACGTATGTGTATTTGTTTTCCATAATGTGATCAAATTTTTTCATTTAAAATGAAAAATCGTAAATTCTCCCATAGAACACCATGTTAACGAGGGGTAGACAAAGGTGGCTGCCTTCCCCCGGTTCCCCTCCCTCTCGCTTCACTCAGTTTCCCGTACGTTTGAATCCGCGTGACTGCTCCTGATTATTCTATCCTCCTAGGGAGCTATATTGGTATCCACAATGGCGATGACAATTAAAACTGCGAAAGAGCGAACAAGCAAGTTCAATTGAG
Source organism: Hylyphantes graminicola (assembly GCA_023701765.1). Lineage (NCBI taxonomy): Eukaryota > Metazoa > Arthropoda > Arachnida > Araneae > Linyphiidae > Hylyphantes > Hylyphantes graminicola. The sequence continues at coordinate 69,681,121 of CM043119.1, forward strand.
TTCAATGAGTAAAATGTGATCAAACTGTGTATGCTTTTACAAGCGCAGTCGCTGCCAGATTTCTTTGCTCTCTCCCTGTCACCCGTATATTTTTTTAAACCAACATCACTAAAAAGATGTTCTGGATTGAGCATTACAACCCCTTCAATATTTTTTTTTGTTTATTTAAAAAATATAATTATGTTAAAAATTTATATAATTATTTTTGAATAATTTGAAATGAATATTTATTACATACCTGCAGTAGAACGTGTGATATTTAGTTTCTTGTGTCACGAGTCACAGCTAGCAGGTAATGTAATCAAACGTTTTGACTTACTTGGTTCAGATCATTCTTTTCTACATTTTTTAATAGACCATAACACTTATTCAAAGTGAAATGAACTGAATTCTCCTTTCAATTATCGTTTATTTTCAAACATTCGAATACTTAATCGAATTTTTCCATTATTTTTATTAAAATACAAGCACTTATCGTGTTCTTTTCGTTCAATCTTCAAAGCTGTTTTCTCCTTGATCGTGTTTTCGTTTGCAGAAAATGGTACTTTGCCTCACTATAACAGAAGTTAATAGCACTGTTATTGCATAAACAAGGCATTGCAGCTATATATTTATCAATAACACTAATTTTCGATATTCTATAGCATTTAATACAACCAAGTATGAAATACAAAGAATTTATTGCTCTTTTTTGCTCCTTTTGACGTGAGGACGATTCTTCTTAACAAAGGGATAACAGATCCGAATTTATAGATTTGCCGCATGTAGGCTACGATTTGCCGACCCAGTCACAAGATTCTCCCCCTTAAATAAGGTAGCTGGTTTTAGCTTCAAAATAGAGTGGTATGTGCAGTTTAAAACACATACACATATTACAATCATCTCCTTTACACACTAAATTGAAAACGAAATCGACGATTTTTTAAAAACTATTTTGCTATTTTTCTTTCAACTTCGAAATCCGAGAGAGGGGTGCACTTGCCCTCGCAGCGGTTCATGCCCCGTGGGCCGAATCTCCATGGGCAGAATCACCATACGGTATAATAATTCTCAATGGGGTAGGAAAGTTTGCTGAGTAGGGGGTTCAGGTAAAATGCAATATGAAAAGGAGACATCCCTTAGCGACGTTTACAATATAGCACATATAGTTAGTGTGTCTCAAAAGTTTGGACAAAAGACATCTTGAGAGACCATGTAGTGAAAATCCTTCTTACAATTTACGTGCAATTCCTTTTGGAATAACAAAAGAGACACTAACATCATCGCATATACAACCCCTATATGAACTATGTGTTCTATGGATGGGGATTCGGTTCACGGGGAAGACAACCTCACAGCGATTATGTCTGCTACGAAATAGTAGAACTGTATTACGCGTTTACGGTTTACGAATTCATCAAAATTATTCGTTTTCTTTCTTAAAAATATTCGTATCTTTGTAATAATTTTTTTTATGTCAGATTCCGCTTCAACTGGTCGTAAAATATGCCGCCTCAAAAAATTAGCCGTTTTAGGCTACAGCCTACTTAGCTTATTTAGAAATCCGGCCCTGGATATTAAGCTGGTAATATGGGTGAATAAACATTGAAACTTATCATCTCCATCCACCCTTATGTTGACATCAAATAAAACCTGTATAAGCGAAAATTCCGAAGGGTTTCTGTAAATAAAAGTGACTGTAAATTGCTCCGTGTTAGGTGCGCCCATTCATTTTGCCGTTTCCTTTGTAAGGAAAAAGCACCGTAACTTAAAAACTAGGGCTCACAAACATTTTTTAAAGTGATATTCGGGTTTAGCACGTTGAAATCATTCTGAATTGGGTACTTTCACCTTAGTCACATTTTTTACTGTTGACCAGGGAAATATGCTAAAAAATCAAAACTATGAATAATTTTTAAACATAAATCATTATTTCAACTTGTGCTGTACGGAACACTAATTCCTCCTTTATTTTTTCTTTAGCTGCTGCTGATAAAGGTGAGCCTTATTTAGTTGCTATAAACGTTTGAAATTTTAGCAACTTCTATGTATGGTCATACTGCAGAAAGGAATAGTGTAACAAGCATCATAATAACTGTTACCAAAAACATACACCTGTAAAAGGGCGATGATTATGAAAATGGTTGGCCAGGTGCCATATTGGTATCCCAAATCGCGATGACAATTGAAGAGTACAAGGGAAAAACCGATTGATTTTTGTAGAGAAGTTTCCTTAGCAGGCCACTTTGGCGTTGATAGCGAGTTACCGCCTAAACTTGTGTAAGGAAACCAGTTCCTACCACAGAGATCATAGTTAAAGAAATGGAGTGGCAGATCACGTGACCTCCGATGCTAATGACGGGACGCGCAAGGAGCTCCCAGAAGAGCCCCAATGAAGCCAGTATTGTAGGTCACGTAATCCTCCACTCTAATAATTTGACTACTATCACTGTGGTTCCTAGATACCAAGATTTTGACGATTGACGATCCAGACGCTTGAACCAACGAACAAGAAAGAGAGAAACCGGTTTTCGGCTGCCAAGCAGTCAATTGCGGACGTCCTCCTAATAAATCAATCGGTTCTTTCCCGTGTACTCTTCAATTAAAACTGTGAAAATGCGAGCATGCACATTTCAATTTTGTGTAAAATGTTATCAGCCCGCTTAAGCGCAGTCGCTGACGCCTTTACTATCGCCCTGCTGCCAGTTATAAAAAATCGAACTTCACTAAAAAGAGGTTCAGCATTCAACAAACGAACTGTAGTATGCTTTGCTCATTACAATTTACATTAATTGCAACACAATTCTGCATGAAAATTCAATTTTCCGTAAGGTGGAGCCATCCCCCCCATCTTATGTAATACAAAAAACGACCGTAACTCAAAAATTAGAGCTCACAAACAATTTTTAATGTGATATTCGTGTTTAACACGTTTCAATCATTCGAAATTGGGTATGTTCAACTTAGTTGCATTTTCACTGTTGACCAGTGTTAATGTGCTAAAAAATCAAAACTGTGCATACTTTTTAAACCTACAGTGGTGGCCAAAAGTGTGGACACTTTTTGAAAGTTTCATGTGTTTCAACTGGTTACCAGTGTTCTTGCATCTATTAAATTTCGCTTAAATACAAACATTTAAATATTAAATTGAAGGTAATTTAATGAAGAATTTTATTAAAAAAACAGAATTAAAGTATCTGTATTACAAATAAAGTTATGCTCATTTTAGTTGAACAAACAAGCACAATCAATGGATTCTCTTATGCTGAAATTGCAATACAAGTTGGTGGTTCAATGACTTGCAAAACTGAGACAGATCATACTATTAGTTGCATAACTTATTCGTAATACAGATATTGTAACACTGTATTTATTTTTAATTCTACATTAAATTTATTTGATGATGATAATGTTGTGTCCATGGATATAGATCATATGGGACCAAAGTTCTCATAGACGGCTTCAGCGATCTGCACACAGTGGTCCTCCTAAAGATTAAACTACTTTTTATTTGATACACAATTGTTCAGCTTGATATACAATTAATATATTCTGTAATCACACAAAGTTGAAAAACATGAAACTTTCAAAAAGTGTCCACACTTTTGGCCACCACTGTATATTATTATTTCAACTTGTGTTGCTTGGTAAACTGATGCCTTCTTCGTTTTTTCTTTATTTCATGTGCAGCCGAAAGAGATGAGCTTTATTTAGTTTTTCTTTAATAGTTTGAAATTTTAGAAACTTCTCCGTAAGGTTATATTTGCTAAAGGGAATAGTGTAACAAGCACAATAAAAACATGTTCCCAAAAAAGAGTCACCTATACACCGGTCAGAAGGTGATGAATAAGAAAATGGTTGATGAATATAAAAATGGTAGCTGAGGTACTTGGCTACTGTCCCAAGGCCAGACTTGGCATATGCTGTCAGTATTGTGTCTAAGAGTCTGGAAAATCCAAAAGCTTCAGATTGGTGTGCTGTCGTTAAAAGGATTTTCAAGTACTTAAAGGTAACTGTTCAATTTGGGATGCTCTATCAGGCAGATGAGCAGTCAGAAAAGTTGGAAGCATACAGTGATGCTGACTTTGCTGGAAATACCAAGACAAGACGTTTGTGGTCAGGAGTAGTGTCCAAGTATTCGGGTGCCGCTGTAAGTTGGTTAAGCCAAAAGCGAAGAAGTGTCGTTCTATCTACTACCGAAGCAGAATACATTGCTGCGAGTGAAGCTGCGAAGTAAGCTGTTTGGCTGAAACGACTGTTTAAGGACATCATTGACATCGAAGGCTGTCCTTCTCTTTTCGTTGACAGTGCCAGTGCAGTGAAGTTAACTTAAAATAATGAGTTTCACAAGAGATCAAAGCCCATTGATGTCCGATACCATTTTGATCGAGAAAAGGTTTTCGGGGGTGAACTCAACATTGTTCATGTTCCAGGAGAAGAGCAAATCGCGGGCATAATGACAAAATCCCTGCATTGCTGCAACGTTAAATAAACTGAGAAAAATGTTGGGACTTATTTCTATGTCTTAGTGTATTTTTCTATGTCTTCATTAAGTGTGAGTTGTGACATGTGAAGGAAGTGTTAAGGAGAAGACATGAAACACTAAACTTCAGCTTGTTCTTGAAAATAAATCGGTCCTGCTGTTGTTATTGCTCTTAGCTGCCACTTTTGATTTCTGCTAATTTTATTGCTATTTATACCAAGGGGGGGGGGATTTAGGTAATAGACTTAGGAAATTTTTTAAGGAAACCTGACACCCAAGGGACTTAAGCCTTTTGAATGAAGTGTGCCACAAAGTCATGACACATTTGCGTAATAAAGGAGTAAACGGAATTTTTATTTGTTCAGATTTTTACATGTTGCGAAATTCGTTGACAGTGAGTGCATTTCGTATTACCAACGCCATATAACTGATTAACATAACAATAGATTAAATTATTTTAGTTATAATTTCGAGAACTTATGAGATTATTGTTTTTACTTTTGATAATATTGTCAATAGAATAACATTCTTATTTCCCGTTCATAGCTTACTTTCCTTTTTTTAATTCGAAAGAATTAAAAAAATAAAAAGTAGGTATTAACATGCGGTCGATGCCCATTGTCCGTCCGTTCGTCCATAACCCCCTTCCAAAATAGGTTCTATCAATTCAATCTTAAAAATTCTTTTTTTATTAGAAATGTATGACATTAGTGACAAAACTTTCATACTTTTTGTTCATCTGTATGATCACATATATCTACCTTCATTTGTCGATGAATTTCCCGTTGAATAAGCATTGAAATTCAATTTCGAGTCATTTAAATAGCTGTTGCCAACTCAACAATGACCTTTTGAAGGCCTTGGGTGTCACAACATCACGACTCTCCAGTCCATGGCAACTTCCTTCCAGTTCTTAAGTTTTAGGATTTTGAGGCCGTTTTCGGTGTCATTGGGCCATCGAGTAGGGAGCACTGAACTGAACTGAAACTCTGAAGAAGCATCCCATGATAAGCTAGTGAAGCTTATTTGGGTCACTTGGCGACAGCTTTAGGGAGAATATGTGCCATATTTGGCATAACTTCGCGGATCACAATTGACACTTGACTTGCAGTTTGCATTGGATGTCGCCAATCACTCGCCAAGAATAGTACTTCAAGGAATTTAAGTTTTAAAGATTGTACCCGCAATTCTATTTTTTTAAAAGTACAGCTGGGGAAAAAAAAACGAATCACCCCTCGTTTCTCGGCTGGTATTGATCAAGGAATTTTGTGTAAGGTGTCAATTTTCAGGAAATAACGTGAGGAATTGAGAACTGGCAACAAAAATTGTAAAAGGGGTCGTCTACATATTAAAATGAGTACCAACTTTGAAAATTCCAATGGCAACACCCAATTTTTTTTACATAGAAATGTTCAGCACCTTCAAAATACCCCAAATATAAAAAAGAATTCTTTATTCTGCATTATTTGCTGAGATATAAGTATTCAAAGTTGAACGCCCATAATGTTAAAAAAGTTTCACAAACTTTTATTCATACCTCTACAAATAAAATGAATTTAACAAAGATTTTTTTTTTCATTAAATACTTCTTAATTTTCCAAAAACAAATCACACATGTTTTTTCATCAATTTTTTATTTTTAATAATTTTTTATTTAAATTTAAATAAGAAAAAATAAAACATGAATAGCAACCCCAAATTTTTTTCGCATAAATCGATAATGTAGATCAAGTAGAACCAGAATCCCAAATTTTTTAATTCAATAACAATTATTTGCCGAGTTATTGTAAAAAAACTGAAAAAGAAGAATTTAAGGGACCGTGTAAAAAATTACTCGGCAAATTTGATCCTAAATTGCATTGTCGTTTGGTGATTAAAAAGCGTTTGTTGGTAAATGTTTATTCAAATTATCGATTTCTGTCAAATGTCTAAAAATCTTTTCTTATTTCAAGTGCATACAATGTATTTTTTTTGTATAATTAACATTAAATGATATCGATTACTATATTTTTAAATGTATGTTATTTCCAATACAATTTCAAAAAGTGTGTTTAATATTAAAAATTAAATACCCTAGAATATTACTGGAATTCGGTTTTAAATACATTTGATTGTTACCACATCAATTTTTTTAAATGATTAGTGCCAACTGCGTTGGTTAAAAATCTTTACCAAATCATTCTGAATATTTTTATTTTGCTTTCCTTAAATATCGTGTTAAGGTCGTAACCCTCAATTTGCAATACGTGGTTTACCGATAAAAACTAGAACTCCTTGGCGCAACAGTCCATTAGTGGGCCAGGGCCTGCCGTGACCATTTCAGCTTCCGTGATACAAGAGCTCTGGGGTGCAAGGCATATGTCCCGGTAATGTGGAAAGCCTCACGCGGAACCCCCAGCATTTAGTTCCCCAAGCATGCTTGGTCCCCTATTTATCGACCCACTTAGGGGATGAAAGGATGGGTCAACCTCGCCCAATCCGATATTCGATCACCGGACCTGTGGCGTGACAATGTGTGGCGTGACAATGCGAAATAAGCACTACCACCAAGCCACTGGGCCGATATTACCGATAGAGTGCGACAAATTTTAAACAAAAATTCTACAACAATGTTTGCGAATGAAACAAAAATTTGCATAAAAAGCTTAAAGTATAAGTGTAATAATCATGTTTTTCAATCTGATTGCAACTAATAGCATTTGAAAATCTGTTCGTTATAAATAGACGTATATGCGACTTAATTTAAAATTAAAACTTTTCATATTCTAGCCTTTATTTTATTTCTGAATTTTAAAATCCAAAATTTAAAAAAAAAAAAACATTCAAAAAAATCCCAATATTTCTGAAGAAAGTTAAATTCTAGCATCCGTTGGCGAGAATATGCTAACCCTTTTTTAGCTTGTCGTTTTGAAAAGACACAACCAAAATATTACCTTTTTTCAGTTAGGAGATTTGCCCCTAACCGAGTTCAAAATTAAGGCTTTAATATCTCAGCAAATAATGCAAAATAAATAATTCTTTTTTATACATGGGGTATTTTGAGGGTGCTGAACATTTTTGTGTAAAAAAAATTGGGTGTTGCCATTGGAATTTTCAAAGTTGGTACTCATTTTAATATGTAGACGACCCCTATAACAATTTTTGTTGCCAGTTCCCAATTCCTCACGCTATTTCCTGAAAATTGACACCTTACACAAAATTCCTTGATCAATACCAGCCGAGAAACGAGGGGTGATTCGTTTTTTTTTTCCCCAGCTGTACATGTTTCCGAAACTTCATTATGTAAAGAAACTCATAAAGCAATAACCTATCAATTTTCTGCTCAAAAAATTCTTGAAAAAGTTGGTTTAAAATGCCTATTTTATCAGGTAAAGTATAGGATTGGCGGCAAAAGTTGGGTTGCTGGGCTTCACCGACCCGTTTGACGAGTGTTTCGATACTCCTTCCAGAGTTTTAGTTCAGTTCAGTGGTAGGGAGTCTACCTCTTTAGCGGGTTCAATGAGGATTCTTGAAGGTGGCAATTTGTTCGGGGTTATATTCAGGGCCTCTCCAGATATCGCCGAGCCATCTTAGTCGGTTGCATCGGATGATCTGCACCAAAGTATGACACCAAAGATAGTTCTAAGTATTTTTCTTTCGAAAGTTTCTAAAGGTCGTTGGACGTCTTGGTTTAAAGTCCTGTTTTGACTTCCATATAGCAAGACAGGCAGAATGATCTTCTTATAGATATTTATTCTAATGTGTATAAATTTAATGTAAAAACGGTAGTAGATGACACTTACTGTTAAGAACGTAGTTGTTTCCCGATAAGATTTTTAGTAAGTATTTAATTAACAGAAAAGTAGGCTATTTTAGTTCTTTTAGAACTTCTTGTTATTTTTGAAATGTTAATTTTTAACAGTGTATAGCCGTGGAGAATTCTCGAGGCACTGGAATGACTCCATTTATATTCTAAATTTTACTGAAAGGATGCAAAAACATTGCTAAGCAATAATGTGCTAAAAAACAAAAATATGAGTAACTTTTAAACATATATCATTATTTTAACTTGTGCTGCACACTATCCTAATAATATCTTAATTTTTTCTTTATGTCAGATGCTGCGGAAAAAGGTGAGCTTTATTTTGTTTTGCCATGAACGTCTGAAATTTTAGAAACTCCTACCTATGGTCACATTTGTTAAAAGGCATAGCGCAACAAGCTCAATAAAAACATGTTCCCAAACCAATACATGGTCAGAGGGCAATGATTAAGGAAATTTCTAGTCAGATGCTATATTGCAACCCACAATGACGTTGACAATTAAAACTTCAAAAGAGCGAGCATGCACCTTTCAATTATGTAGAAAATGTTATCTACCTATGTATGCTTGCTCAAACTTAAAGTCGCAGTGCTTGGCGATCTTGCCCCCACCAAGAAAGTCATAAGTCATGCTTGCTCAAATGCAGTCGCTGGTAGATGTCTTTGCAATCACCCTGTAGTCAGTATTTAAAAAAAATCAGAACGTCACTAAAAGGAGGTTCTGGATTGAACATGTCAGCCCTTCAATAACTTTTGGTTTTCGGAAGGAAATGGCTTTTCGTTCAACTACAGGAAGATTATGAAGAAACTTTGCCAACAACTGCACTTCTACAGTCCGTTCTAGTTAACCGATCGAGATAAGATTGCAAATACAGTTATTCGGTTAGGTTATTAGGTTTGAATTATCGTCACACTAGAGCTACGTGAGGGCTATTGGCGACGGGCGTCGTATTTTTAGAACCACAGTCAGGTGACGAGCCAACACCTGAATAGGCACCCAACGCAACCATTAAGGGCGACATCGTACGCAGCGTTAGGACTTTGAAGGATATTTAACGTGCGCTCCCTTACACGGGGTATTATTCGTCGGACATTTCTGGCTGCACGGGCCGTTTATAGGTCGGCAGCTATTTTGGCGAGGCCCGGACCCGAACCTGGGACCTTCCGCATGCTAAGCGAGTGCTCAACCGACTGGGCTCCACAGCCCCACAGTTATTCGGAGGTATGCGCTAGAGATTCTGTGAATGGCATTACATTGGTGCTCACGGTTCCGTTTTTAGTTACAGAAACTCGAAAATGAAGAGTACACGGGAAGAACCGATTGATTTAGTTGGCGGACGCCCGGAATTATCTGCTTGGCGGGCATTGGCGGAAGAAAACCGGTTTATCTTTTTCTTCTTCGCTTGGTCCAAGCGTCGGGATCGTCAATCGCCTGAATCTTGGTAGCTAGGAACCGCATAGATAGTAGTTAAAGTATTAGAGAGGCGGCGATCACGTGACCTACAACACTGGCTTCATTCTGGGAGCTCCTTGCGCGTCCCGTAGTTAGCATTGGAGGTCACGTGATCTGCCACTCTATCAAAATATTCAGCAGACAGCGACACTATTTTAAAACTTGATCAATTAAAATTAAATAAGCGGATATTATGTTCTTCATTTTTGTTTTAAATTGATGTTATGATGATTCCCATACCTGGTGAAAATGGGATAACATGGCAAAGCAATTCTTTTGCAAAAGTTGTGATTTCAAAACTTATGAACCAGCTACGGGGCTGACAGTCCATCTTAAAAGATTCCCGTTTAAAAACAAATCGACAAAAACAAGAAAGGCCATAGCGTAGAAAAGGGTGTATTACTGAAGTATACACATAAAAGCTGTGAAAAATTGACTGCAATTTACGTTAGGTGCGCTCATTCATTTCGCCGTAACCTATGAAATAAAAAAAAAGACCGTAGCTCAAAAACTAGAGCTCACAAAGATTTTTAAATATTGATACTCGTGTGTAACAGGTTTAACCCTTTCAGTCCCAGTGATGGCATTTGGCAACATCATTTTTCTGATCATAATTAAAAATAATAATAGGGGTGACATCTATTGGGACTAATAAAAAATATTTTCTAATAAAGAAAAGTTTGAAGAATCGAATGACGCGCATTTTGATTTTATGAATTTTTACAAGCGGTCAGAAAAGAAATTCTAAAATGATAATGCCAAATTATTATTGGGACTGAAATGGTTAAATTATTCAATCGGATCCTTTCATCTTAGTCGCATTTTCACTGTTGACCAATGTATTGTGTTAAAAAAATGAAAACTATGAATAATTTTAACCATATATCATTATTTCAACTACTTTATTTCAACACGTTAACCTAATGCCATCTTCGTTTTTTTCTTTATGGCAGCTGCAATTGAAAAAGGTGAGTTATATTTAGTTTTGCTATAAACGTTTGAAATTTTAGAAACCTCTACGTATGGTCATATTTGTGCTAAAAGAGATAATGCAACATGCACAATAAAAACATGTTACCAAAAACACTGGACAGAGTGAGATGATTATGAAAATGGTTGGTCAGGTGCTATACTGCTATCTACAGTATTAATGACAATTAAAACCGTGAAAGAAAAAATGCGAGCATGCACATTTCAATTATGTGTAAAATGTGATCAAACTGTGTATGCTCGCTCTCAGACAGATATCTTTGCCATTGCCCTGTCGCCAGGTTTCTTTTTAAAAACAAACAAACATCACTTAAAAGAAGTTCTGGATTTTACATCACAACCCCACCAATAATTTTTGGTTTTCTGTAAGAAATGGCTTTTCGTTTAACTATTTCAGTCTAAATAACAAGTTTTGGTGGTTTAAGAGGGTCCAGGACACAAAATCTGCAACAAAAAAAATAGAAAAAAAATTATATTGTTGTTTTAATGTATTGAAATGGTTCTATTTGACGATAATTTTATGAGGTTGGCGATCTTGCCGACACATTTGTAACATTGCGTCATATTCTGTCCTCGAAGTTTCTAGACATTTCGGTCATTACGCAATGGGGTATAAGTAAAATCGCTGGAGTTTTTTTTTTGTAGAACGTTCGCTTACGCATATAAAAAAAACCTTCGCAAGTACTACGAACGTTAACTGACTATCAGATGTAGAGAAGTGACCATTTATACTAAAAGTAGGGTAAAAAGTCCGGAGTTTATCCTGCCCCAATTAAATACTGTTGAAGTCACTGTCATCATTGAAAACATCCATTTTGGCGAACTACGTGTCATTTCCGTTTATACCCCACCCAACTATCGACTTATGGCATAAGACTTGCATGTTTTCATGAACACCGGACTTTCTAACATCCTAGCCGGCAACTTAAATATTAAGTCTACAACATGGGGCTGCAGAGCAGATAACACCATCGGTTTGTCATTGAGAAGACAATTTCTCAATAGCGGCATTACACTACTTGCCCTTAGCGAGCCTACAAACTACCCCGGTACCCCTCCCCAGGTAAAGGCAGACAGATATCTTGGATATCGTGCCACTAAAAGGGATTCGCAACTACCCCAAGATCAAAGTCCACTAAAGTGTCTCGTCCGACCACTGTCTGGTCACCTTCACTATCACATCAATCTGAACTGATCAGATTCACTACAAACTGGAAGAAATTTCATAGCTTCTTGCATGAAAAATCAATGATAGTCTCCAACTTACCACCACCGACCTAATTGACTTGACCATCGAAATGCTCACTACGAAAAAAAAAAAAGAGATATTAACATCAGCTCCAAACCACTCATTATCAAAAAAAGGCAAAAAAGTTCAACAAGATATCAAAGACAAAATTGGATCTTAGAATAGATTTAGGAAACCTATCAAGACTACCAGATATCTGAGGGACAAAAGCCTTTGGAATGAGGCCTGCCTCAAAGTCATAGCACATTTGCGTTATAAAAAAGCTAACATACTTTTTATTTGTTCAAATTTTGACACGTTACGAAATTAGCTGACAGTGCATTTCGAATTATCGACGCAATATCACAGTACTTTCAATACCTTATATTTCATAGTAGTCAGGTAATAGTTAAAGATAAGTAGTCAGGTAAAGCATAGTTCAGTAATTTAAAGTAAAAAAAAACATGAAAAATATATTGAACTATTCTAGATATTATTTCGAGCAACCTATCATAGTTCTGATGTATCTTTAACATCTAAAATATTTCGATTGATGAAGATTTTATTTTGATTAGCAACCTAGTAATCGACTTTAAGAGTTTCATTTTTAACTGTAACAAATTTGAAATTTTGGTTTGGTTTGAATTATCGTCGCACTAGAGCTACACGAGGGCTATTGGCGACGGGCGTCGTATTTTCGAACCACAGTCAGGTGACGAGCCACACCTGAATAGGCACCCAACGCAACCGTTAAGCGCGACATCGTACGCAGCGTTAGGACTTTGAAGGATATTTAACGTGCACTCCCTTACACGGGAATAAATTTGAAATTAAACGTGTTTACTTTTGTGAATATTGTTATTAGAATAAAATTCTTTTTACTCGTTTTTATTTTTGAGATGTTATTTTTTAACAGTGTATATATTCCTTGTAGAATTCTTAAGGCAATGGAATGACTCTATTTGGATTTTAAATTCTATCGAAAGGATACAAAAACATTACTAAGCAATATCGTGCTGAAAAACAAATGTGTATAATTTTTAAACATCTATCCATAATTTCAACTTGTGTTGCACGTTAAACTAATACCATCTTCATTTTTTCTTTATGCCAGCTGGAGGCGTAAAAGGTGAGCTTTATTTATTTCTATGAACGTTTGAAATTTTAAATCTTCTACTTATGATCATTTTCGCTAAATGGAATAATGTAACAAGCTCTATAAAAACTTTTTCCCAAAAACGATACACCGTTCAGAGTGCCATGATCATGAAAATGGTTCGTCATGTACTATAGCGCTATCCACAATAACGATGACAATTAAAACTGTAAAATAGCGAACATGCACATTTCTATTATGTGTAAAATGTGATCAAACTGTGTATGCTCATTGCTCGCTCATGAGCAGTCAGACGCTGACAGATGTCTTTGCTATAGCTCTGTCGCCGGTTTTTTTTTAAACGAACATCACTTAACGGAAGTTCTTTATTTAACATCACAACCCCATCAATACTTTTTGGTTTTCGGTAGGTTCGTTTAATGTTTCAGTCTAAATAACAGGGTTTGGTGATCTAAGAGGTCCGGGACACAAAATCTTCATAATAATAAACAACAACTACTATCCGAACTTCATTCACTTCATTCGAAAATATTTACTTCTACCAACGACCTCACCTTCCTATCTGTGACCGTCGCAGATATTAATGTTTCGTATATATAGACAAAATATTAGACAATTGTTATGGACGAATTGTTAGGGATGAATTTTTGATATGAAAATGGTGGATTGAGCACGTTTTCAGGGAGCAAGCATCAATTTTGGCCTCGGTTTTGAACGAAAACCCGTTTTTTTGTGAGGCCGGTCTGAACTGGAAACCGGTTTTTTAGGGGAAAAACTGATGGAAACCGGACAACCGTTTTTTCCTCAAAAACCGCCATCCCTTGCAGATTAGCATTGTGTACTAAACATCACAAATCGCCAAGAGGAGAAAGGTTGCTACGTATGGCAACTTAACGCTACCGTTTCGTTACGAACTATTTCAAATTGTCACCAGACCTTAATATCAGCTGGCAAGCCGAAGTGGTGACTTGCATCTATTTCCAAGGCACGTGGATTTCTACCAATCACAGCCGCTTGGTGTTTTTTTTATGTTTTTGCAGACGATTTTTTGGCGCATAGTTCTTAGTTTTCTCTTCTGGCTTTAATAATAAATATTTAATTACATTATTTCAAATCTCTGAGCATTTTAACAGTTGTGAATGTTATACTCTTAATTCAGTAACATTTTGTGGAAGATGCCAAATGCTTGTGCAATTCCTAATTGTAAAGAGAGGTATAAAAAGTATTTTGTCACACTTTACAGGTAAAATTAATTTAGTTCTGCATACTTTTAGTAATTGTGTTCGTTATAAACTATACTTTCTATTGAGGGAATTTATTCTAAAATCTTTTTATATTGAAGAACCATATTCATGATTAAGTCTAATTCTAATTAATCCTTTGGGCCAGGTCAATTAAATTAATTGTCTGAAAATTGACAGCTTAGAAGTAGAATATTTTGGGTACAATTTGGTCAAAAAGAAACCTGTTTTTGCAATCGTAGTTTTTGAGTTATTTATATTTAAAAAGTCGAACATTTGTTGAATTTGGAATATATTGATGCGTTTTAGAAAGCTGATTTGTTCCAGGTGAAATAAAGGAAAAAACAATATTTCAAAAAGACCTATTCGATTTTTTTTAAAACCGAACCATTAGAACGACAGTTACAGAGACGGCAGAAAATATATTCACCATGTTCATGTCAATGAGCAACTTATATTACAGCACCACTCTACAAAAACCTACTTAATGTTCTTTTAAATAAGTTTTTATAAAGTGTCCACGTAATTAAATTGTTCAAATAATTTTAAATAGACGTACAAGAGCAAAGTAATAATCTGTTATCTATATTAATAGTCCAGTGAATAAAGGAGTTTTACCATTCAAACGGTCCGGTATCGCTGATTTTTTTATATGGAAGGATAGGATAAGGAAGTGATAAATGTGAGTTATTGTCATGCTCGTTCTGTTGCTTTTCCCGCCATCTTGGGAAAAAAACGTTAGAAATTTCGCCCATTTTCCATTTTTCGGCCTATAACTTTTCTCCTAAGCATTTTTAAATCAAACTTTTCAACTCAAAGTTGTAGAATTTTTTTCTTCTTTAAAATCGGTATCAAAAGTGTTTTTCTACGACAAATAGTTAAAGATCTATGAAGCAGCAAAAAGGGTGTAAAATCGAGGGTTTCGAAAAAATATTTGGTTCGAACGACTTTCTATCACCGTAACTCACACAAGACTTCATTTTAGCAATAGAATAGGATTTTACAAACCGTAGGAAATTTAATTTCCTATAAAATAAATTTATCAAAAATAAGTTTCTTATAGATTGCATGAAGAAAGGTTTTATTTACAGAAACACAAAAAAAGGGATATTTTCACCCGACGATGCAATGTTTTATCTTTTAACCTATAGCTTAATTAAAATGTATTTTTCAGTTTTTTTGTGAATGGAAGACTTGTAGACGATAATTTTTTCTATAAAATGGTTTTTCTGTGTGTTCCGTACGATGAAATGTAACGATGTTACATAGTGCCAAAAATGGCGTAAAATCAGGATTTTCGAAAAGAGTTTTTCGCATCAATGTTTTTTTATTATTATTGGGATTTTAAGAATTCAAAACTCCTGGCAAAAATCAAGTTTTTACACAATTTTTGG
This sequence comes from Hylyphantes graminicola, assembly GCA_023701765.1. Taxonomy (NCBI): domain Eukaryota; kingdom Metazoa; phylum Arthropoda; class Arachnida; order Araneae; family Linyphiidae; genus Hylyphantes; species Hylyphantes graminicola. The sequence continues at coordinate 69,696,807 of CM043119.1, forward strand.
CACTGTTCGTTTCATCGTATGAAACACACAAAAGAACCATTTTGTAGGAAAAATTATCTTCTACAAGTTTTGTATTCACAAAAATATATACTGAAAAAATACACTTTGAATGAGCTATAGGTTAAACGATAAACCATTGTATCGTCGGGGGAAAATAGTCCTTTTTTTGTGTTTCTGTAAATAAAACCTTTTTCATGCAATCTATAAGAAACTTATTTTTGATAAGTGTATTTTATAGGAAATTAAATTTACTACGATTTGTAAAATCCTATTTTATTGCTAAAATAAAGTCTTATGTGAGTTACGGTGATAGAAAGTCGTTGGAACGTAATATTTTTTCGAAACACTCGATTTTACAGACACCCTTTTTGCTGCTTCTTTGTTCTTTAACTATTTGTCGTAGAAAACACTTTTGATACCAATTTGATACCAATGCGTAGGAGAAAAGTTATAGGCCAAAAACTGGAAAATGGGCGAAATTTCGAACGTTTTTTCGAGATGGCGGAAAAGGCAATAGAACGAGGATGACGAAAACTCACATTTATTACTCCCTAGAGGTCACACACAATATATTAAAAATCAGCGATACCGGACCGTTTGTATGGTAAACACCCGTTTTGAGTCTCTATTCACTGGACTATAAGATCTTAAAAAACCAGCGATTCATCCTCGTTCCTTTCTAAGCTTCCTTTATCATACCATTGTCAGCCTCATGTGTTCAGGTCGTAGTGGAAAAACTCGCCAAATGATAAACTCGAAATACATGCGAGCCAAGCGAGACACAGTCATGTAACTGTGTTAGTTAGATGATGAGGACACTTTAGGTTTGCCAATGCGCAGTCCATTCTATTTAATGTCTCTGCATTGAAAGGATAAAATATCCTACATATACTTTTCCTTCTCATTTCAGTTGGCAACTGCTACGTGCAATTAACGTAAGTAAATTTTAGAATAGTAATTGAAAATTTAGAATAATAATTGCCATTTTATAAAATTTCGGCATTGATTATAATAAAAACTCTTTTTTTATATAAAAGTATGATTTTGAAAAAAAAACAAAAAAACTTCACTTCTTCCGGGGATTGGCGAGCGATGGCGAGCAGGGGGCGTATCGCCCTATTAATAACAATTCTACCAAAATACATGCTTAAGGGTTCAACATCGTTTTGGTTCTATGCCATCATGAAAAAAAAACCAAGAAAGGGTTGTTGATGTTTGTGCTTTTGGGGCAAAAATGATCAACCTATAAGTTATAAAGGACAGAAAATAAACTTTAAATTTTCTTTCTTAAAATTAAAAAAAATATAAGATTCTGAAGCATAAACATCTTTAAAATGTCAGATTGTGCTCACGAGTTTTAATCCCTGTAAATATGGTGCCGTATGCAAGTTTTAATTATTATTTTTCTTTAATAAAAATTAATTTTAAAATATTTAGGTTAAAGTTCAAGGTACAACTGGTGTACAACCCATGTACACTGGGTAGTAGCACCTTGAATACAAATATCTCCTTTGTTTTTAAGAAACAAAAATTTGAGAAATCTTCTAAAAATATAAACAAAAAAAGTTTTTTTTAGTAACGAATTCTTCATTGAAATATTGTGTAGGGCTGTGACAGGACAAATATATTTCTTTACCCGGCAGCACTCGCGCTAACTTAGCATAGACTAAGAATCTTCTAGATCGGGAACTCAATCTGATGCCTAGCGCCTCCAAAATGTCGAACGGAACTAATACACTATTAACGATTGATTTGTGATTGGCATAATTAAACTTTCCGATTGCAGCTCTGTTTCTTCGAAATGTACTATAATGCGTCAGATTTGAATGGATAATTCAAATTTTAATATAGTTAAAATCTTAGCGCTAACGTCGCTAACTAAGCTGTCTACACGACTAGTCGTAAAAGAACGAGGAACTGTTCCTGGCCTTTTCCGATCGGATAACTAATCAACTGTCAATAATCATTGAATTGAATGCCAATAACCAGATTTGTTTCAGTGATTAAATTTTCGATTATGAAATCATCATTGAATTTTCATAATTCATTGTTTTTTGGGTTGTTTTTGTTTGAAAACACTACAAAAAAATAAAACATAGAATATTTGCTATTTTTTATAGCTAGATAGTTAAATAACAAACTAAACCGCAACTGTGCTAAAGCTCTGAAGGAGGCTAGAAAAAAAAGGAAGCCGTAAACCATTACATTAGTTCTCTTAGACACAATTGGGGGAGTTAATGTCGATATCAATTTCAATATAGAAAATTCTTATAATGGTAACCCAATCAGAGTTTCAGATCTTAGAGTGTATTTAATCTATTTGGGGTCCATTAGACCCCAGGCGAGTGCTGCCGGGTTAACATCCTTCCGACGTCCGGGGCTCATCTTATCGCTTATTGTCTTTCAAGTTTATTTAATTTTTTGATTAGTACACATTTCACAATATATCTTTTTGTTTGGTGTTCCAATTACAATTAGGAGTGAAAAAAAATACTATTTGACTGATCCCGCTGAATATGTTATTCTTTTATTGCAGCTGTCCACCCGGTTGTGGCTATAATTAACGGAGGTGCACTTTATGTATTTTAACTTCATTGAAATAAACTACAGCAATAATGTAGCAATTTTGGGGAAAAAAATAAAGTCGTTTTGTACTACAGGTGTCGATTTTTTTGCTTGAAAAGTTTAATTGCCTCGATATTCCTATACCGATATGCCTTGATATAGTGTAGAACAAAATATGTTATATGAAGAGTACACGGGAAAAACCGATTGATTGTTCAGAGAAGTTTCCTTAGCAGGCCACTTTGGCGATGATAGCGAGTGATCGCCTAAACTTGGGTAAGGAAACCAGCTCCTACCACAGAGATCATAGTTAGAGTAATGGAGTGGCAGATCACGTGACCTCCAATGCTAACGACGGGACGCGCAAGGCGCTCCCAGAGGAGCCACAATGAAGTCAGTGTTGTAGGTCACGTGATAAACCACTGAAGTACTTTAACTACAATCTCTGTGGTTCCTAGCTACCAAGTTCAGGCGATTGGCGATCCCGGCGCTAGGACTAAGCGAAGAAGAAAGAGAAACCGGCTTTATGTCGCCAAGCAGGCAGTTGCGCCCGTCCGCCTAATAAATCAATCGCTTCTTCCCGTGTACTCTTCATATGTATTTTACAATGCTAATACATTATTTTCTACCAGCTGACCCGGCGAACTTTGTTACGCCTTAGAGGCAATAAATGAGCAGAATTTTGACTTTATCAAGGTCAATGTTTTTATTTGGATAATAAATGTAAATTAAAAAAGGAGGTTTTTTAGGAATTTTTTTATCGGCCATGTATTTTAGTGTATGGGTTCCACTCTTTAGTATAGCACCTTGTGATACACGACATTTTTCGTTTTATAATCAGGTGCAAGAACAAATAACGCTGAAGGTTAGTGTCCACGAGCAAGAAAACTCGCGCAAGTTTGCAAGTTTATTGCTACAACCGGACTTGCTTGGTCTTGCACGTGTATACGACTCAGCAAGTCCCCTAGTGGCAACTCTCAGCAACATTGCAGCTAGAAGCATAGCCATGCCGTCTAGCAATCGAGAAATAACATAGATTCACAGGCTATCCTAAAAAAAAGTCAGGTCGCGCCATCTGTTGGTAGTCTTCGCATATTTATATTTTGGTAGGAATGTATTCGCAATGAATGAAGAATCCATCGGGCTATTTTGAAAACCGTTCAGTCCGAGTAAATAATAAACAAATGATATATTTTTTATTTTGATTCTGCAAGCAGAACAAAATCCCCGGATAAGAATCTAAAGATAAGAATCTAACAAGACTAAAACGCAAGTAATGAGAACCTTGTTCAGACGTTACATAAAAAAAATAGTTTTGGCTTCTTAAAGAAAAATTAATAAATACTTATATAACGCTTATTAAAAATGCTTCTGTTAAGAATAACAGTCCCTTAATAATAATATTATAATTTCGAACAAAAACAGAATTTTAAAATGAGATAGATCATTTAATTCTCAACTATAAATTGCATATAAATATTAGAATTTACGTAAAAAATATATTTAAAAGTTTTTTTCAAAACTTATTACTTCGAAAACACATATATTAGAAAACAGAATGATCAAACCAAATTAAAAATAAATCTAGATAGACTAAAAGTTAATCTGTGTTTAAACTATATATTAGGAGGGAAAAACAAATTATAATAATTAATAATGAATGCATTACGAAAAGTTTCAAGAATAAAAATATTTAGAATAGACGATACATTTTCACCAAAAAAGAAGAAAAAAAAAAAAAAACTCCTTACCTTATCTTCCATTTCGTAGGAATTCCTATATGGAATTATTGAAACACCGTGTTCTTCGTTCTTCCTTTTACTTTTAAGATGGTCTGATGCAAAAGACTAGCCATTATTCGTTGAATTTACAAAAGTTTACAAAAAACAAATTACAAATTTCGAATTCTAGTAACTAAAATTTCTTATCACAATCGCAGCGAACTGGTGTAAACAAAGGCTATGTTCACACTGCGACAATAAAAACTGACAGGAAATGAGAGCGCATTGAAATTCACATACAATTTCTATCATTCTAGGTAGGTGCGCGCGCATGCCTGTACATGTTAGTTTATATTGTTGTTGTGTGGACATAGCGAAACAAAAGCACATGTTCTGAAAGCACGTGGACTCTAAATGGCGCCATCTATTGACAGCTTTCTCGCGATAGCCAATTTTGATCGTTTTGGCATGATGATAATGTAGGAGGCTATGCACTATCGTGGACACAACCCTGCAAGCTAAACGCGCAAGAAAGCACCAAGATTTCTTGAGCGTCTTGAAGCGAGAAAAATTGCAAACTCCGTGTAAACACTCGAGCAAGTTACTTGCGCGAAACCTTGCAGAAACTTGTGCAATTTTTCTTGCTCAGGAAACTTAGCTTTATGCTACTAATGACCTTTAGCATTCGAAGGTTTTATCATATTTTTTGGAACGTAAATGATTTTGCTAAAAATATTCCGGTTTCAAAAATTTAAGAAAAATTGAAAAAAAAAAAAACAACAAGATACACCATATAGCGTGGTAAAAATGTATATTACTTAAGTATACAGATGGAAGCTGTGACGTTGAATATAGTCAATTGGGAATAAACGTGGTCGGACTTCATTGGCCCGGTTGTAATATAAAAAGGTTATAAAAGAATCAAATTATTAAAAGACATGAAAGCGAAACATCATGAGAAAAATCAATTTGTGACAAAATAGATCTTTTTATGTAATTGAAAACGTTTACAAAAGCCCTAAACAATAAAGAAATGCCATTAATTGAATAGCTTTGAACATTTATCTTGTGTCGTAAAGGACATACAATTCTCTTTTATTAGTTTCTTTATTATATTAACTGTGATAGGAAATGGTTATTTTATCACCGGTTTTCGGGTTTAATATACTTCATCCTAATTTCCAGAATTTGTTCGATTAAAACGAAATTTTTTGTTGTTTTTACATCTGTTTTGTGAGGTAGAACGCTTTTGAATATAAAGGTAGAAATTCTTTCTATGGACTATAACAGTTGAATACAATAGAACTTCATCTACTATAACAATGAGAGCAGTATTTTTCTTCGCTTTGCTAGTGGTCATCATTGGTAAGTTCACACTTCTTCATTCTCTACCCCCCCTCTCTAATTATCTCTCCGTTATTTTTTGTTACATTTTCAATTGACATAACGTTATTTTAAATTTCAAAAAAGGCAATGCTGAAGTAAAAAATGTTTTATGCATGCAGCATGTTTACTGAAAAACGTATAAAGTTACCGAGAACTATGCCTGCCACAAGGTGTTCGCAAAAAGAAAAATTGCTCTCCGATTTTCTTCGGTAGCAACCTCTCCTCTAACAAGTAAGCAATTTTTTAAGGTAACAGGGAACATAATATTCATTAAAAAAAATCGATTTTGAGATTTTGAAATTTTCTAAAAGCCCCGTTTCTTCTCTTTAAAATGATATATAACACTTTACAATCAGTGCATTAGGATTAATATATTTTTGCGATATCGCAGAAGTCATTTTATGTTTAACACTTTCCTTACTGAAACGCCCGAACAACTAAAGATTCGATAATGTTATTCTATCAAATATTACGAGGAAGCAAAGAATCTTCGTAGCGAAAAAGTTAAGGTAAGAAAGGTTTAACTTTGAAGGTCAATTTTCTCAAAACGAAGATTTTAAGCACGTAGGTACACTTTTCTCCTATCCTATTTTAATTTTATGCTTGAAATTTTGCATGATGTTTTTTGTATGTCTGTTTAACACAGTGAACCAAAAATATTGCAAAAATATATAATTTTAAAAAATATATAGGTTATTTTTTTTTGTAACTGGAAAAGTGTATAAATCGGGCACCAATTTTGCTAAAGGTAACAAAATTTTAAAATGTATGGTATTCTTAAAACTTGAGGTTCATTACACTTACTGGACAGTTTTTATTTTTTATATTAAATTATTTTAGCTTACATACATTACTTTCAGAGAAAAGTGTACCCGCAGAAACGTAGTTTCATAAAATTCAAATTTTCAAGCATTTTTAAATGTTAGTTTTTTAACTATTAAAATAGAATTCCTTAAATATTTTTATAAATATGTATTTATAATAGTTCAATGAATTAAACCTTAAAATAATTTTTTGAATTCGTCAAAAAATAAAAAAGTTATATTAGTTTCATTGACTGATAAATTTTAGTGTTTTTTCTCTACGAGATGTTCCCTGTACCCTTAAAAAAAATTACAAAGGGATTGAATTAGTTTCCACTCAATCGAATAGACCTAACTCGGGTGGCCCTAATGTTGTAAAGATATATGCTTCGGAATGCAGAGATAAATGTCATTTTCAACATTCTACTACAAAACTAATGCTTGTAATTGTTTAATATTTCGTCACTTAAGTTCCCACATGTGCTCTCTCATTTTTGTGCAAGGATCAGATTAAGGGGGAATGGGCGTGCAGGACCGGGGGTCTCCAAACTCAAGTGCCTCAATGTTAATCCAATGGGAAAAAATTATTTTCGCTGCCACATTGCGCCGACTGTATTGAATATTTTTACAAGCGGATTTTTTTATGTGATAAATGTAGCTGACTTACAGGTCTCTATCTTCCCACTTTTTGAAATTAGTACGAATATTTTTTTTAATATTCAATAAATTATTTTACACAAAATATTCGAAGCAATTTCAAAAATTGGGAAGATAGAGACCTGTAAGTCAGCTACATTTATCACATAAAAAAATCCGCTTGTAAAAATATTCAATACAGTCGGCGCAATGTGGCAGCGAAAATAATTTTTTCCCATTGGATTAACATTGAGGCACTTGAGTTTGGAGACCCCCGGTCCTGCACGCCCATTCCCCCTTAACTGTACGATAACCATTAACGCCACTTTTTTCGTATTTGGCGATAAATATTTTTTTGTGGCAATTGAGTAAAAAATAAGAAGTTGGGACTGGACGGGTAAACAAAGCTACGTAAATATCTCCCCTAATTTTTTTGAGCAGTGTACATAAAGGTGACTTCGGTGTGTCTGTTTGTTTGTATAGAAAGCGAAATCTGAAGAACCACGCAACAGATCGTCACGAAATTTGGCACAAAAATTCCTCTTAGCTCCGGAACAAACATAGGCTAAGAATTTTTCGAATCAGACTATTCCTTCTAAAGTTTCCGAACGTTTTAAGAGAAGAAATGCACCACATTCGCTCAAATCCGATCATTTTTTCCCTTTCGTGATGCCATTCAGCAGAAAAAAATTAAATATAACTATTAGCGAAAATAATTAAAATTGAAAATGTTTATTTTGTTATGTTGCTAAAATCATAATTTCAAAAATAATCGATACGTTTCAAGTGACGTAATCCAACCAGTCTCCCCCCCCCCCTTTCTAGGATTTATTGTGTTTATTTAATTTGAATTATGAATTTTTTTAATGCATTTTGAAGATAATACTGAACTATGTTGGCTTTTGAGGGCCATCGCACTGGAGCTGCATATTAGGGTTTTCATGGCTTCCTTTTTTTCCGCCAAATACTTTGCCAAACTCGCCAAGTTATTACTAAAAATGCACCAAATGAGCAAATTTTTTTTATTAGCTGGTTGTGCGAAGGTCATCGCACGAGAGCTGAATGGGTGTGTTTGTAGCTATATCTTTTCCTCGCCAATTTCGCAAAAAAGAGCCAAAGGAGCTAAAAACTTTATGATTTTTATTATTTAAAATTTTTATTAAATTACGACTTCTTAAACCGGTGAATTTTATAGCGTTTTTAAAATTTTGAATTTTTAAGGTAATAAAAGTAGCAGGATTCTGTACTTCATATAACGAACGGTAACATTAACATAAGCTTATTATTCTATAAAGGATTCAGGGATAGATGAATTGAACTGACCTATATAAAAAAATGCAAATCTTCTGCGGTTTGCTATAGTAGCTTATTTTTAATTTTCACTGATTATTTCTTACTTAAATATGTATTCTTTTTAATTTGAGCTTCATATCAAAGGTATTTTTGAGAAATTAATATTAATCATTACTATATCCAAGATGGGTAATTAAATGGAAAAAATTAATGGGTATCTTCATATCTTATGTAACTCAAATGAAAGAAAAAAAATAGTTAAACTGAATCATATATATATATTACTTATTGTGTCTTTTGTTTTATTTCAGGTGCCATTAATGTTCAAGGTAATGTTACTACTTAAATAAAAAGATAATTAGTTCCCAGCAGTTTTGAAGAGGTAAGGCAACCAACTTAAGTTGTAAAACAACCATTTTTTAAATGCTTTCCTGAATTAGAAAGCAGATATTATTTAGTTGTAATCATTGATTTAGTTTTCGTTAGCCACTATTTTCTTTGAAACTTAGTGGTTAAACTGAATAACACGAATAACAAATTGTGATACTAAAAAAGAACGAATTTAACCACACACAAAAAAAATCAATCATTGATTAATAAAAGAAAATCATTACTTCAGAGTTATTTTAATGCGATTGAAATATATATAACATCTTAAAAGAGCGACTTAATAATATCGATTTCGGATTTTTTTAAAAAAATAATAATTGTTTACAACTTTTTTATAATACTTTAAAAACTTATCGCCACAAAATGAAATCCCTATCCATTTAGATTCCTACACGACATCAGTTTAGTAAAGTGTGCTCCAATCTCTTAATATTTCATAAATTTGGAATGAAAATTGATAAAATAAACAATTCAAAGTGTCATAAACTATCTTGCAAATCAATGCATAGGGTAGAAATTTGAATGTATACTATATCTCCTGCATCAGTATTTTTTTTATGTACTACAGGGTGGCGCAAATCGAAGTGGACCTGGCGTAGAGATAGGAATGCACTGAAATGCTTGTCGAGAAAAACTATTGAAGCCGCTTGAAAGCTTTCAAGTCGAATAAAAAGATTTACCTCTTACGACCTGGCGTTCCCATTTGGGGACATTTTTTAAAACCTCCCCACAAACAATCAACATGTTAATTAGTTTCATAATCGACCTGGTTCGATAGAAAAACACACCAGATTTTGTATCTTGCAACAATTTAGAATGTTTTGTATCAATAAAAACATCTGGTTCTCGCGGATAAATAAAGGCCGAAATAATCAAATTGGGAAATTTTGTTTGTTGTATAATCCTTCAGTTTATACTGCATCTCAAATAGCTTGTCAAGCCATAGCATAGTTGAAGCAAATAACTCGCCAAGTGTTTGTTTGGACATATATTGAAGCAATTAAGGGGGAATGGGCGCGCAGGACCGGGGGTCTCCAAACTCAAGTGCCTCAATGTTAATCCAATGGGGGAAAAACTATTTTCTTTGCCACATTTCTCCGGCTGTATTGAATATTTTTACAAGCGGATTTTTTATGTTATAAATGTAGCTGACTTACAGGTCCCGACAATCCCACTTTTTGAAATTAGTACGAATATTTTTTTTAATATTCAATAAATTATTTTACACAAAATATTCGTACTAATTTCAAAAAGTGGGAAGATAGAGACCTGTAAGTCAGCTACATTTTTTACATAAAAAAATCCGCTTGTAAAAATATTCAATACAGCAGGAGAAATGTGGCAAAGAAAATAGTTTTTTCCCCATTGGATTAACATTGAGGCACTTGAGTTTGGAGACCCCCGGTCCTGCGCGCCCATTCCCCCTTAATAGATATACTTGGCAAAGCTATTTTTGCAATGTTTTTTGACGTGACAACAATTCCTATCTCCATGACGGGGCAACTTTTATTTGGATCACCCTGTATAACTTTAACTTGAGAATGTATTAAAGTTGTAAGATAATTTCTAAAAAAAAAATGAAACTTTTGAAAATTTTCTTTTAGGTTGCTTTGGTCAGCTTGGTAAGTGTCAGATAGAATTTTCATTTGGTATTATATTAATTAAAAAAGAATAAACGCTACATATTTTTGTATAGCTATGATTTTCAACTTAAATTTTTAATTTAAAAATTAATTTTAAAAAATACTAGCAAGCTAGACTGTCATTAGATAGTAAAATCTCTGCTTAATTCCTTACATCAATTTTTCTGTTTTTTAATGAGTGTTGAAATAACCGCACTAAGAATGAAATATTTCCAATACAATTTTTTTTTCAAAAATAACAATATCAACTGTTTTTTTAAAATTGTGTTGACCTTTAAAAGTAAACGGTTGATGATGATTGCCAGGGTTGTGAAAATAAAAAAAAATATTTACTTGCAAATTTGAGGAAATTCTTGAAAAAAAATATTCTTGCCCGGTCCAAAATATTGCTTTTCCAAATTTATTTTTGTTAAGATACCACTTAAATATTTACCATACGTTTCTTGTTAGTGAAATAACCGTAACCGATTTTAACTGAAGATAATCGTATTAAGAAAGCTAACTGAAATGCATAGATTCTCAAACTGTCTACTTACATTTCCGTGAGACTTTGGGCGCGCCCCACGCATTTGTACATTAACAATCTTTGGAGGCCGGTTCCACTAAATTTAGGACAGGAAGACTACAATTAAAAGTTTTTACACTTCTGGTGTTGTGTACTATGCAGAATTTTTATACATAAAGTAACTATGAGAAAATGAAGGAGTTTTCTGCAAAAAAAGATAAAGCGAATTTTATTAAACACACATAACCTAGGGGTGCGAAACATAGCACAACTTTCACTTACCGTTGAATAAATAAACTGATATTTAAGGAAATTATAAAACCTATAATGTAATTTCAATTTCTTTAAAATGAAGAAAATTGTTATGTGTTAGCAACGCTTTGCGAATCTTTTATCGAATACCTTATTGCGAAATCTCGCAGGTACTGGCAATTTGTGCACCGAATTTGAAGTCCGAAGCTGTTTTAGCTCAAGTTGTAGAGTGCTTTCAGACAGACAGACGGAACAACGTTTGTAAACCACTACTTAAGCATCATAACTTTCTAAACGTGAAGAAAATATTAAATCTCCACACTGTAAAAAATTCAAGAGTGGTACTGGAAAATGTTACCAGTAATGTTCCTAGAATTTGTGAGTAACTTTCCTTAAAAATTTATAAAACAATATCACACAAAGACAGTAACTTTCCTGGAAATTAAAAAAAATATTTGCATGAAAAAAACATTTATGGTGCCACTGCTATCTATACTTTGTTTCTAGACTACGTGCTGCTTGTAATAGTATTTGATCAACCAACCTTTGGGTCCATTGATTTAATTAATCAATGATTGAGCCTCCTGCATTGCAGCTATGGTTGCTTTTTGACAACGTAGAAATTTATCCGAATTGTCTAAAAGGATGCATGTTGAAGAATTTTCCTCATGGTTCCTGAGGATAAAATGAAAACACAAAAGTTATGTAAAGATGAAATGCCTGGAACATTTGCTTAATAAGATAGCTACGAAATTTGTTTCCATTGCATTTCGATTTGTCGACGCAATATCACAATATTTTCATTAACTTATATTTCATATTATTAATTTAAAGTAAAAAACATGAAGAACTTATTGAGTTATTTTAGTTATTATTTCGAGCAACCTATTATAGTTCTGCTGTCAATTCTTAGCATATCAAATATTTTGATTGTTGAAGATTCCACTTTAAGAGTGACCTAGTAACTGATTTTGAGGGTTTAATTTTTGACTGTAATCAAATTTGAGATAAAACTTGTTTGCTTTTGGGAATATGTACACTCTTAAAACAAACGAGCGATTTTAACTCAGTCTGATTGATTTTCACTCCTCCAGTCTGGAAAATGTACTTCTCCTTTTGGAGTGGATCCTTTGTGTTAAACCTCCGACAGGATCACTCCAAACGAGTGATTTTAACTCAGTCTGAGATAATATTCACTCCTTTCCAGTGTCGAAAATGCACTTCTCCAACTGGAGTGGATTTCACTCTTTTCTTTTAAGAGTGTACTTTGGGGTTACTTGGGAATATTAATTTGGGGCATTAATTGTTTTTAGAATAAAATTCTTATTACTCTTTTTTATTTTTGAAACGTTAATTTTTAACAATGTATATATGCCTTGGAGAATTCGAAAATACACCATTTGTATTTAAAACTTTACCGAAAGCATACAAGAACATTGCTAAGCAATAATGTGCTAAAAATCAAAACTATGAATAATTTTTATACATGTATCATTTTTTCAATTTGTTTTGCACGTTAACTTAATACCATGTTCAATTTTTTTTCATTTAAGATAGAGGTCAACTAGTAGGTGAGTTTTGTTTAGTTTTGCTATGGACTTTGGAAATTTTAGAAACTTTTACATATGGTCTTACTTGACTTGCTAAAAGGAATAGTCTAAAAAGCACAAGAAAAACATGTTTCCAAAAACGATACACAGGTCAGAGGGCGATGATAATGAAAATACTTCGTCAGGTGCTATATTGCTATCCACAATGGCGATGACAATTACAATTGAAGAGTACACGGGAATAACCGATTGATTCATTAGGCGGACGACCGCAATAGCCTGCTTGGCGGCATAAAACCGGTTTCCCTCTTTCTTCTTCACTTGGTCCAAGCGTTGGGATCGCCAATCGCCTGATCTTGGTAGCTAGGAACCACAGAGGTTGTAGTTAAAGTATTAGCGTGGCATATCACGTGACCTACAACACTGACTCTTCATTGTGGCTCTTCTGGGAGCTCCTTGCGCGTCCCGTCGTTAGCATTGGATGTCACGTGATCTGCCACTCAATTACTTCAACTATGATATCTATGATAGGAACTGGTTTCCTTACACAAGTTTAGGCGATCACTCGCTATCATCTCCAAAGTGGCCTGCTAAGGAAACTTCTCTGCAAAATTAATCGGTTTTTCCCGTATACTCTTCAATATTTATACTAAATGATCCAGTACTTAAAAGTAAAGGAAGAAAAGTTATATTTTAAAAGCAAGCAATTATTTTTTGAAACTGCTTCCATTTTCTACAGTTTGAGTTTCTAGAACATACAAAGTCTAATCATGCACTTGTCATTTTCCATTTTATAAGAGTGTTAAAAGTACAGTGTTAAAGAAGCGGATGGGAGGGGGGGGGGGGGGGGGAAATCCACAGCATCACTTTCATTTTATACTAAAAATAAAATGTTTAGTATGAAACAATTTTAATTGCTAATTATTTAATAACTTTTCAGCGGGACCTTTTGCAGTACAAATTTTAAAAAAAGCAGGACACTTTAAACCTTACGAGATGCTTTGTAGTAGCCGAAGGGCAAACACTTAAAATATAGTTCTGTACTGTGAAATGCAGTATGTCTATTCACCCTACTTATATAGGATGCAATTCAAAAGCTTAGTGAAAGAACAAGCTAAGTGACAAAAAGGAAAAAAGAAGCTTTAAAAGTTTTTCTAGATAGGTTAAAAAGGGTACTTGCAAGTGGTAAAAATTTACTTATGAAAAAGGGGGAACTTGTCATCTTTAAAGGAGCCTAATAACATGTTCATATACATAAATGTGATACATTGCAAAAATCTCTGTAAAATTATAATATTAACCACACAAATAACAGTTCTTTCTTTAAAACCCTTAGTTAATTTCTTTCCGATCCATAAAACAGTTCCCATGTTGTAATAGGCGTTGATGCATTCTTTCCCAGAGAAATTGCAGACACAGCAGACTTTGTTTTGACTTCTGATCCACTCTTCTCACAACCAGTAAAAATACCGTCACTTTCTAATTAGACCTCGACATGTGAAGCTGTGTACTTTGGTTCCCGCTCTTGGCCCTCTCTTAAAAGCAGTATTGGCTACATTTTAATGCTTTAAATATTCTATATGAAATAATAAAATCATTGTTGGACGTCCACTCTGCCTTCATTTCTGAAGGTAACTAAATCATCTCTTAAGTTCCCACATGTGCTATCTAACTTTGCAAAACTGTAGAAATGTACTGAACAGTAACCATTGGCGAACTTTCAAATATCGCGCCAAAAGTCGGCCGAAAACCCAAACGAAATTATAGGATAGGTTTGATTGAATTATTGTCGCATTAGAGCTACACAAGGCAGAGCCGAAAAACGTGTTTATTTAACACCGGCTGTTCGGACTTTCTTGTTATATACCTCAGCATTACATTATGTAGACGGATATTATGTAACAAAAAAGTCTGAACAGCCGGTGTTAAATGAACAAAGACGTTTTTCGTTTCTCCCTCGTGTAGCTCTAATGCGACGATAATTCAAACCTATCCTATCATTTCATTTGGTTTGGGTTAGTTCGAAAGTTCGCCAAGAGTTACCTTTCAGTGAATTTCTACTGTTTTGCAAAGTTAGATAGCACATGTGGGAACTTGACGAAATGCTCTCCTATGAAGTAGATGTTATTCTACTTCATAAGTATCACAGAATTTTTTCAAAAATGTCACTTAGCATGTCCTTCCACTAAGTTCTTCAATAATTAAAATCCAATTTTTTTTCTTCAGAGCGCCAGCTCAAGCAGATGCAGGAGTTCCACAAGCAATTGAAGATGCTGACTTTATTCAAATTTTACGAGAAAACATACGCCGAGCTGATACAACCTCTTCTCAAAATGCTGAAAATGACGATGCTCCTGATGAAGATGAACCTTCTGGGTATTTATTTTATGTCAAAATCTTTTTCTTAAAACATAATGTAGAAATTGGGTGCACTTATTTTTACTGTTTTTATTTTTTTAAATTGTATTTTATATGTTTTACAGGAATGTCACTTAAAACATCTTATAAATTATTGTTATGGACTTGTAAATAGATATAAAAAGTTAACAAGTAAAAAAAATTCTGAAAGAAGTTTAAATTTGAAATGAATTGAAGTTAAGAATTGGAAATTCCGTTGTAGTTAAGTTCAAACTTCACCAAGACCGAATGCAACCAATACCCTGTTACCAATGGCCTATTCAAAAATTTTGAGCACTGTTCGAAATTGGATGAAGAAATTTAGGAGCAATCTATGCTACTAACTGAAAAAAAAACAGGGAGCAAATGTTCATTATCTGGGAGCATTTTTATTTTTAAAAAAGTTGACAGGGTCTAACTGGACGATTTTAAGATTTCTCAAGCTTCGTGATTATAGAATCACTAGAATGTCTCAAATGTTGGACCCTCACTAAAACAGTAGAAGAAAAGTTGCTAATATTTGAAATGAAAATATTTGGACCTATTAAGGATAGTAATGAGTGGAGAATTCTTTACAGTTATGAAATTTACACCAAGTTTGGCGGGTCCGACATTAACTATAAAAGCGCCCCGAATTAGGTGGCTGGGTCATCTGTACAGATGTCCCGATGATTTTCCCATAAAAAAAAGTGATTTTTTCTAAAATTGAAGGTACTAGACGTAAAGGAGAACCACCCACATGAGGGTTAGACTATGTTAAAAGGGACCTCAATCTAATATTAGTCAGCCGACGGAGAGCCATTGCGGCTGATCGGGCCAACTGGAGGAGGATCAGCGAGTCAGTCTTGGCCTGCAAAAGGCTGTTGAGCTTATAAAGAAGAAGAATTTCTCAAACTTATTAATTAATGGCATTTTATAGGCTAGCAGGAGTTTCTGAATATAATGAGTTTCTAAAATATTATATCGGCGTAATTTTTAATGATTGCCGTAACTTCCAAATTTATTTGTAGCCTATGGTACTGTTTTAGCACCTACTGTTTTTGCGTTTTTTGGATCACACATAAAGATTCATAAATTTAAGATAGGTGAAGATTGGCAATTTTTTTAAGATAATTTCCATGATATTGATGCAAAACCTTGATAAAAAATATTGGTATTGAAAATCTTGATATAAAAGACTAGTCACAATGACAGCAACTCAACTTATTTTTATGCCACATTATTAATTAGCGACTAACTACCTTTTGTTATGATCCCTGCTTTTAATTAAAATAATTTTAAAACAGAAAAAAAAAACTGTTTTCTTTTAGTCTCCATACTACATTTTTATGGTAGGATAAATAGTAAACAAAAGAAATGCATACTTTTATTAAAAATAATTTTGTAGTTAAAAAAAGTAAATAAATCAGTTTAAAGCACTGCAGTTATAAAGCCTTAGCTTTTTGAAATAGCTCGAAATGTGCATATCTTGTCCGGAGATAGTCTCTCGAGTTTCATTTTTTTTAACGTTTCGAGAATTGAAGATATTTAATTTAATTAATCATAACTCTTTTGGTAATGTGAATTTTGTTATCTGGTTTGCTGTGAATTGTAGACTATTTGCTGCATTATATTTTCATACAATAAAATACAATAAAGTGTAATTTTATGGATTTTACGGTACTGGGACCCCCTTAAAAAATAATCTGGTTGCACGGTAGTGCAACCGCCAAGTTCAGCGCACTACCCAACCTTTTCTAGAAGGGCTTCGGCGTGTTTTCGGACCCCTCCGTTCTCCGGTTCTATGCATCACAGAAATGAGTTTAGGAACTTTTATTGGTCAATAGGGCCTTGATGATGAGTATAAAAAAAAATCAGCGTTCTATATCTGTTTATCTCCGAGAAAATTGAATTGGAAAATGACCACTTTTGGGGCTCACTCACTCACCGATCATCAAAATGTTCTATGACACCCACTTGATCTAGAATCTCGAAAATTGGAACACTGGTAGATTTTGACATACAATCAACATAAAAAATCCGAAAATCGAATATTTACTACGGGTTTGGTTTTAAATAGCTTGGCGCCATTTTTCAAAAGCAGTGTTGTTAATGTAAGTGAAAATTACTAGCTCGGGTGTTGCCTGGATTGCCGGCTCAGGTCTTGACTCATTGATCATTGTATAATACGTCATCATCAATCATTTCACAATGCCATGTGGCAACACTTGTAACTTCTAATCAGTTTTTGTAAATAAAATTTAAAATCAACTTTTTCGTCCGGGAGGCTTCCAAAAGTCGGTCGTTTCTTTTAGTTGCTCTTGGTATTAAGTGTTTACGTCGTTTAGCTTGGAGTCTTTTCTAAAAGGTTTCTCGTTTTTTGGATTTGCCCTTTCTTTGTGCGTTTCAGGTATTTATATATTTATTCATTTATCCCGTTACTGGAGAAAGAGGGCTCCGCCCCTCTAGAATAGGACAGGATGGGTAGTACTTCCGATGGAAAGATGGATTTTGCTAATTCCAACCCTTTCCAGTTAAGCTCTGAACTAGGACAAATTGATATTGTAAATAATGTATATAATTCTGGTTATACTGGCGAGTATATTGTGTCCATTAAAGGTGACTCTGCCATTCCGAAATCAAACCCTAAACTACTCAAAGACAACCTATCTACTAAAATCACCAACCCCAAAAAAATAGATAGCATCCTTCATACCAATACAGGACTAATTAGCACTACGCATGATTGCAACACAGCAAAAGAACTTTTAAACATCAAACTTCTTCTCAATATTAGAACCCAGACCACTATAAATGTAACAAAATTTACTTCGAAGTTCATTTTGCACAAATTGCCCGTGGATATCACTCTAGAAGAGATAAAATCAGAAATTGAAGCCGAAAATAACTTAACAGTCTTCGAATGCAGAAGATTTACCAAAAAGTCACCTGGTGGGCATAGTCCCACAGAAACAGTACTCGTAACAGTCTTTGGAACAATCCTCCCTCCAAAAATTAAACTCTTCTATGAAATAAAACATATATCTCTCTTTATCGACAGGCCCAGAAACTGCCTTAACTGCTGGTCTTTCTCCCACCCAACCAAATTCTGCTCATCCAATAAAAAATGTTCGAACTGTGGTGATAACCACAATGGGGCATCATGTACGGCCTCGTCCAGATGTCCCAACTGCGGGGGTCCCCACAATGCTCTTAGCAATGAATGCCCCAAAAAAATTGAGGAAGCAAGTCTTTTAAGGTATAAATGCGAAAACAGATTATCTTTCCCTGAAGCCCGCCGATCATTCAAATCATCTAACAATAGCTATGCTAAAATCACACAACCTATACCAGAACAACCAAGTTTCATTTCCCGAGAAGAATTCAAGAAAACAATCCTAGACTTACAAACGAGCTTTGAAAAAACAATCGTAACTGCCCTTAAAGAGCAAGCTAACTCCATGCTCCAAATGTTCTCTTCCTTCTTTCAAACAGCTTCCCTAACACCCATCCCGATATCTACGGAGATCTCTTCTAAATCCAAGGACCCTCCCACCTCCTCCCCAGATAGCAAGAAGATTAAACCTTTAGAATCTGTAACTCAAACTCCAATTCTCACCAACACCACATACTTTTCATCCCCTACTGACCAATCAACCACGCTGACTGCTACTCAACTAGTTGCTAAATTGGACGAACTTAAGAAAAATAATGCTTTTGCCCTCCCCAAGGATAACACTGTTGTACATGATAAACCCACTTCATAGTTATACTTTCATCCCTCTCATCAGTGATTTATCTCCCCTTTTATTGTCATCTCACTTTTGCTTCGCATTTCGTCCTTGTCCCCTCTTTTATATTAGCTGATCATTTTATACCTTTTATGTCAAGGAGCCGCAATGTAAATATTGTCCACTGGAATTGCCGTGGGATGCTTAACAAACTTCAGTATCTAGCTAGTGGAAACTTTCCGGATTTTGACATCCTGGTGTGTCAAGAAACTTTTTTAAAGCCTCACTTACATTTTAATCTTTCTGGTTTTATTTCATATAGAGAAGATCGCCCTCCCCCAACTAGGGGTGGGGGTCTGTTAATTTCCCACAAAAAACACCTCTCTAGCTCAAGACTTTTCTTTCAAAACCTTCAGAACCACAATAATGAAATCATGGGAATAAAGATTGTTTCTTCTGCCTTGGTCGTTTCCATAGTTAATATTTACTCCCCAAAGGGCAAGTTCTCTGAAACCTGGCTCAATAGTCTAGTAGATCAATTAGTTCCCCCGTTTATTATTGTTGGAGACTTTAACATCACCCATCAGTCCTTGGGATCACCCAACAACTCTGTTGACGGCGATACTGTGATCGATTGGATTATTGCCAATAACCTCAACATCCTTAACACACACCAACCAACCAGAATCTCAAACAATTCCTCTTCACTCTTAGACCTTTCTATAGTTTCTCCAGATCTTTTCCTGGCTTGCTCACTTAAGATTTTCCCAGATCCTTTCGACAGCGACCACCTTCCAATTCAGATCTCAATTAGTAACAATAGCCCAACTGACATTTCGGTCCGCAAAGCGATCATTTGGAAAGACATTGAAAGCTTTTTTATCTCTAACCCTTCTGTTCCCCCACATATTAGTTCTTACAGCGACTTTCAGTTTTTTTGCTCAAATTTAATAAATAAGAACTCTAAAAACTTTCAAATTAAAAGTAAGAAATTTGCTCCATGGTGGGACAGCCGCTGTAGTTTTCTGCAGGGCCAAAAACGGAGATTCCTTAGGATAGCCCGTAAAACACTAAACTTGTCGGCCTGGATTAACTTTAAAAAACTTTCATCCAAGCTTAGAAACTTGGTTAAAACTTTAAAAAGAAAATTCTGGAGTGACACATGCGAAGAAGGAATGAATTCAAAAAAAATCTTTAAAATCATAAACAGTATCCACAATAGAACAAACCTACCCCCTCAGAGTAATATGACGATTCTTTCTAATAATAACACAGTCTCCGATCCAGATACTCAATCTAATCTCTTTGCTCAACATTTTTCCAACCACAGTGACACTGTCCCGATCCCCTTTACTTTTATAGCGAATGATGAGAACTCGGACTATAATGAGGATTTTTCCCTCTCAGAAATCCAACAGTGCATCAAATCACTTAGAAACACATCTCCAGGAAATGACCAGATTAGTGCTAAATTTCTAAAGCTCTTCCCCATTTCTTATATTAAAACTCTCCTTGACATCTTCAACGGTATTTGGAATTCGGATGATCTTCCGAGCGAATGGTCGGTCTCTAAGGTCGTCCCGATTCTAAAACCCGGGAAACCTTCACAAGAGATTCCATCTTATCGTCCCATTTCGCTTACAGCCGTTTGCTGTAAACTTTTTGAAAAAATGCTACTTTCTCGAATCATCAAACTTACTATTTCCTCCAAATTTCATAACAACCTTTGCGGCTTCATCCCTCACAAAGACTGCACTTATGTGTTATCATTAATCCATCATAAAATTACTCTGGCCAAAAATGAAAACAAATACTGTTTTTTTATTAAACTCGATATTACTGCTGCTTACGATTCAGTCTGGAGAGATGGTCTTATGGTCAAAATTTTAAACCTGGGCATCGGCGGCAAAGCTGCCTTCTTTATCCATCGTTTCCTAAGTAATAGAAGTTTTTTTGTCTCCTGGAGAAACACTGCCTCCCAATATTTTTCCAGTAATTTAGGAGTCCCACAAGGGTCATGCACTTCACCGTTCCTCTTCTCTATTTACATGAACGACATCTTTGAAGTTATCCCCGACGATGTCGAATGCTTTACCTACGCAGACGACATCTTTCTTCTCCATAGTGACAGAGACCTCCAGAGACTAATCATTAAAACTCAGTCAGCACTTGATAACATTAATAATTGGTGTAAGACCTGGAAATTAAATATAAATCCTTCTAAATGCGAAAGTATTAACTTCTCAAACAAAATTGTGGGGAACCCCGCTTGTTTCCTTTTTAATAATCAGCCAATTCCTTCAGTTGATCATATCAAAATCCTGGGTGTCTTCTTTTCCAAAAACCTCACTTTTAAGTTCCATTTTGAATACCTAAAGAAAAAATCTATAAAGAAACTCAACGCTATCAAAGCAATTGCCTCCAACGCATGGGGAACAAGAACCTTTCATCTCATTAGCATTGTAAATTCTATCATTAGAAGCTCACTAGACTATGGTTGCCCTGTATTTTTAACATCGAGTAAGACTAATTTACAAAAACTTGAGACGATCTATAACCAGGCTATTAGGGTCGCGACTGGCCTTCCTCGATGGACGCCAATCCCAGTTCTCCTTCGGGAGGCAGGGGTGCTTCCGCTTTTTAACCGACACTCACTCCTTGCCCAAAAATTCTACTACAAGCAGTTTGCTTGTCCAAAATCGGATCTTCCAAACCTTTTTCTGGATCGGGTCAGGTTCAATCGCCTCCAGCGTCCGATTACCCTTGGAAAATTCCTCGGTGATCTATCTCTTAAGATTGGTATTAATACAAACTATATTATTTCTAGGGAATTTCCAAACCAAAAAAATTCTAAATTCCGTATCCACTCTCATAGTTACCCCTTCCAGTCCAGAGACCACTCTGACTGCGTGATTAATAAGTTTTTCTTGGATTACAAAAACCGGCTTAGTGACCCCACTATTCTTATTTCTACAGATGCTTCCAAGACTAGTATTTCATGTAGAATTGCAGCAATTAACTTAGCTCAAAACAGGACTGTCTCGGGAAGTGTTTCTAATCTCAATAGTATTTTCACTGGTGAAATCTTAGCCCTTATCCTAGCAATTATCTCTTTTGTTAATTCAGACAATTCATACGTTATCTTCACTGACAGCCTATCAGTGGTTTCGGCCCTTGAAGCAATAAATTTTAAATCCAATAGTGCAGTAATTACCCTTCACAACCTCATCCTCTCCAAAGCAGACCTTTTTAGAAGCCTCGATATAGTTTGGACCCCAGGGCATAAAGGTATTATGGAAAATGAAAAAGCGGACATTGCGGCAAAGTCAGCGTCGGACAAGATTATACTAGATTTAGTCTCATTGGAAGACATTCATCGGTCTCTTAGAGACCGTGCCTTGAAGGAGGGACTCAGTCTTTGGGAAAATAGTAAATACTCCTTCTCTTTCAGTCACCTTCAGTCAATCAACGCAAAGCATCGGCTCCTTCCTCCTAGTAGGAAGATGGATGTGGCTTTATCCCGCTTTCGAACTAGATCTTTCCCTACCAACTATAGATTACGCTTCATTGACCCTAATATCCCTCCCGATTGCCCTGTGTGCAAAGTTCCTGAAACAGTTGATCATCTGGTCCTTTCATGTGTACGCACAAACGCTCCTCGTGACATTTTTAGAAGAAAAATGGGTATTCTCCCACTCTCTTTTAGTTGGATTTTTGATTTGTCCGAGAATGCCTCGGCTAAAACTTTCGCTACAATTCGATTTATTAGTGATATACTAAATATTATCCAGAAGCAATAGTGTAACAGATTTTCCCCCTTTTTGTATAGTCTGTCAGCCTCCCGGACGAATGAGATGAAGCAGCCTTAGGGCGAGCACGTATCTCAACCAAATCAATCAATCAATCAATAAAATCAACTACTACTCTGGCGTGCTAATGTTGTTCTAAGAATTGGTAGAATTATAATAAGATTTGGAGCCCTAAACGTAAAGCTTCCCACAAATAATATGGATAAGGTTGTTCAATCTAGAACTGTACTACGACGCGCTTTTACCCGGAATTTTAACGAAGTAATAGCGGGAAAGGAGTGCGATACTGCAGAAGAACGAATTGAAGTCGTGGCAAGTTTCGAAACCTTGAAACTCAAGTATGAGGAATTACTAAAGCTGGATTCTACAATTTTTGAAGGTATGCTGGAAGGTAAGAAATCTGAAGAAGAACTAGAAAAGGAAATGGCTTCCAGGGAAATTTATTTGAAAAACTTCATGAAAGCGCGTATGATGATTGAAGAACAGAGTAGGAGGACTGACGGCTCGGAATGTGGTTCGGAAGGCGAAACTAAGAAGAGGACGTATAAACTTCCGCAGCTGCAACTGAGGAAATTTAATGGAAACATTAAGGAATGGTTACCGTTTTGGGCACAGTTTAAAAAAAACCATGAGGACAGTACACTTGACCCAGCTGATAAGTTCCAATATTTGTTACAGTGTATGGAACCGAACACTAGAGCCAAAGAACTGGTGGAAAGTTACCCGGCCACTGAGAAGAACTATCCTAAAGCAGTGGAAAGCTTGAAGGACCGCTTTGGTCAGAAAGATCGGTTAGTAGAAGTATATATTAGAGAACTTTTAACTTTAGTTATGCAAAACACAAACTCTCGAAATGCAGTTTCACTTTCTTCATTGTATGATCGTCTTGAATCTCATCTGAGAGCGTTGGACAGTCTGGGTGTTGTCACTGAAATGTATGACGCCATGCTTTTCCCTATGGTTGAATCGAGTATTCCTGGGGATTTGTTACGAATTTGGCAGAGACAGGCTAGTGCTGGGACCCCCAAGGATAGACTCAAGAACCTGATGCAGTTTGTGAGGCAGGAGATAGCAAATGAAGAAAAGATCAGTACAGCTACTGAGGGGTTTGATGCCAAGAAGTTCAGGAAACCCATTGAAAAGAAGCTTTACCTGAAGAATGAAGATAGAATTTCTACTGCCACTGATTTGTTTGCCGGAAAAGAAGTAATAGACTTTGTTGTTTTTGTGATGGTCAACATAGTAGCAGTGAGTGCTTTAAGGCCAGAGACATGTCGTTAGCACAAAGAAGAAAGGTTCTTTCCGATAAACGATGCTGTTTCAATTGTTTAGTTCCTGGGCACACTGGCCGAGTATGCAAGACTTTTGTTAGGTGTTTGATATGTCGAAGAAAACATACAACAATCATGTGCTCAGATTTACCCAAAGGTATTGCTGAAAAATACGAGGGAAAAACTACACACGAGGGGGATACTGCTCAAGCTAAAGTCTCGGACCAGTCTGTGGAATCATTGCACTCCAGTTCGTCAGGATTAGGAAGTCCTGAGGTTTTCCTGCAGACGCTGGTAGTGAATGTGAGGAATTTGAATAAAAACAGAAGAGTTCGTGCAATAGTTGATACAGGAGCACAAAAATCCTACGTCTTAAAGTCGACTGCAGTGAAGATGGGTTATGAACCTATTAAAGAAGAATTGTTCAGTCACAGATTGTTTGGTGGCGAAGTCACAGAAGCGTGTCAACACAAGAGCTATAAAATATATCTGGGAAGTTTGGACGACAGTTACCAGTGCAGTTTGGAAGCACTAGACCAAAGGTTCTAATTGGAGCTGACGTCGCAGGGAAACTTTTTACTGGTCAAAGGAAAAAATTGAAGAATGGTTTAGTTGCTATGGAAACAAAGCTAGGTTGGACATTAATAGGAAAAGTCCCTAAAACCCAGAAGGAAAGAATGAGCTCAACAGTGACAACAATGTTTGTAGAGCAGGTTAATCTCTCCAATCTATGGAATTTGGAATTGTTAGGTATTAGAGATCCTGTGGAGCAGAGAAGCACAGAAGAAAAGAAGCAAGCAATTTTGCAACATTTTGAAGAAACAGTTTCCCAGGGTGAAGATGGAAGATTTGAAGCACATATGCCCTGGAAGATTGGTCACCAGCCCTTGCCTGACAACTATGATTTAGCTAGGAGGCGACTGGAATCCACTGCTCAAAAGCTGAAGAGAGATAAATTAATGAACAGATACCAGGAAGTCTTTGATGAATGGTTGCAAGATGGAATAATAGAAAGGGTTCCACAAAATGAAATATCTGAACCAGGACATTATTTACCCCATCGACCAATTTTAAAAGAAGATAGTACAACCAAAGTTCGTCCTGTGTTTGACGCTTCTGCAAAGTCACCTGGCCATCCTTCTTTGAATGACTGTTTAGAAACTGGAATTAACCTGATAGAGTCTATTCCTACTGTGCTGACCAAGTTTAGGTCTAGGAAGATTGGTGTAATATCTGATATAAGGAAAGCGTTTCTCCAGATTAGGCTCTTTAAAGGTGACAGGAATTATTTGCGTTTTTTGTTTTATGACGTTGAGGGAAACCTTTTTGTTCTTCGTCACAATAGAGTGGTTTTCGGCGTCACATGTTCACCATTTCTGTTGGAAGCAGTTATTAAGCATCATTTATCTCAAGAGTGTATAATGTGTGAAAGTGGAGAAAGAAATTGGCACCCGTCAAACATTGAAAAGCTTCAAGATAGTTTCTACGTTGACAATTGTGTCACTAGTGTCGATACGGAAGAACAGCTGCACAATTTCATTGAAGAAGCAACTGCAATTATGGCAAAAGGACAATTTGACTTGAGAGGGTGGGAGCACACTTGCCTTAATACATGTTCCAGGATGTTACGAGTCAAAGGTTCTAGGCATATTATGGAACAGAGATTCTGATACTTTGAAGATCACTTCAGATTGCTTGGAAGTTGATGGCAGTACTACAGTTACCAAGAGGAAAATGTTAGCAGCTGACAATAGAGTTTATGATCCGGTTGGTGTTGCCTGTCCTTTCACGTTGCGTCCTAAGCTTCTGTTACAGTCAACTTGGAAGACCAAAGAGACTTGGGATACAGAGCTACCTGCTGACCTGAAAGAGGACTTTGTAAAGTGGACTAAAGATCTTCAATATATAGGACAAATAGAGATTCCCAGATGGTTTGGAGGTACTGAAGGAGATAGAATTAGTCTGCATACCTTTTGTGATGCTAGCAAGTTAGCATATGCTGCAGCGGTGTTTATCAGATGCGAAAAAGTCACGGGAGTAACAGTTCAATTGGTTCAAGCCCGAAGCAGAGTTGCCCCAATTAAGAAAGTAACCATTCCCCGACTGGAGTTGCTCGTTGCTACAATTGGAGCAAGAATGCATTCATCGGTACTCCAAAATCTGAACATGGACAATGTGGAATCCTACCTTTGGACTGATTCTACGACAGTCTTAGCCTGGATTTGTCGAGCTGATGAATGGGGAGTTTTTGTCAACAATAGAGTAAATTAAATAAAACGATTGACTTCTTGTGAGCAGTGGAGACACGTCCCGGGGATTCAGAATCCAGCAGATCTACCATCGCGTGGTTGTGACGGAAGACGATTAATACAATCTCGATGGTGGGAGGGTCCAGTCTGGTTGCGTTAACCCATGGAGGCTTGGCCATCAACTAGTACTGATAAAGATGAACAACAAATTTCACTTGAGAGGAAGAGATGTGTTAGATCTACCCTAATTGTGATTCCAAATCAAGAGAAGACAGATTTCTATTACTTTTCTCATTACCCAAGCATTGTGCGTATGTTTGGTTGGATTCTGCGTTTTGGAGGAAATGTCGCATTGCCAAAGAACCAACGGGCTAAAGGACAACTGTCTTGTGATGAATACGCCAAGGCTGAACAAAGACTGCTGAAAATGGTACAAGATGAATCATTTAAAGGCTCAAAGGATCCAAAGCTATCAAAACTGTACCCATATGCTGATGAAAATGGTGTTATTCGGCTACAGACAAAGATTTCGTGTAGAGAAGTTTCCAGAGATTTTCGACATCCAATAGTTCTTCCTAATCACAAGCATCCAGTGGTTTCTCGTCTGATTATGGACATTCACAAAAATCATTCTCATGCTGGTAGTCAGATGATGCGTTCAATTCTGCAAGAGCACTATTGGATACTGGGTGGTTGTCACACCATACGAGCAGTCATCAATCAATGTCAAGCATGCAGGAGGTTTAAGGCAAAGAAATTGGAAGCTGTACCAAACCCCTTGCCTGACGACAGAGTACGAGAGGCTAAAGTATTCGAAGTGCTGGGGATGGACTTTGCTGGGCCTCTGTACGTAAAGACTGGTGCAAAGATGTCTCAAAAGGTGTGGATTTGCCTGTTTACATGCGCAGTATACAGGGCCGTACATTTTGAACTTGTTTCCTCCTTGTCAACGGATGCTTTTCTTCAGGGTTTTAGAAGGTTAATAAGTCGTAGGGGAAGACCAGGTATTGTGTATAGTGACAATGCGACCAATTTTACTGGAGCCTCCAATGCTTGTGACCAAGTTGATTGGGATAGAATAAGCAGTTATAGCATGGTAATTAAGATCCGTTGGAACTTTAACTCTCCTGCAGCTCCCTGGTGGGGAGGTTGGTATGAACGACTAGTTGGCGTTCTTAAACAGTTGCTTAGAAGAGTACTTGGAAATGCTGTTTTGGGTTATGAAGAATTGCAGACGATACTATGCGATTGTGAGGCTGCTGTTAATAAAAGGCCTTTGACTGTTATGACAGAAAATCCTACAGATCTTGAACCAATCACTCCAGATATGTTTCTCAAAGACCTAGATGAGGTGGGTAAACCAGATTTGGATATGATCGAGATAAGGAGCCTGAACAAAAGATTGAGATATCGTGCAAATCTAAGAGAGCTGCTGTTAAAGGGGTTTAGGATTGAATATCTTGGCCAGCTAAAGATGCAATTTCCGAAGTTAAGATCAAGAGAAATAATGTTGGATGAAATCGTTCTCATCGGCTCCGATAATAAGAAAAGGTGTGACTGGCCACTTGCTAGAGTTATTGAGTTACTACCTGGCAAGGATGGAAGAACCCGAGTAGTGCGACTTAAGACTCAGTCAGGTGTTTTACTTCGTCCCATTCAAAGGTTGTACCCGCTTGAAGTTGTAGATCATCAGCAGATTGTTGAAAGTAAATTATCACCTGTAATGCCAATTAAGCATGACACTTGTTTGGAAGATACAAAATCGAGTCTAGTGAAGGACCAGCAAGGCGAAAAGAGACTATCAAGATATGGACGTGTGATTAACACATTGGATGCCACTGACTCCTTAGGGAGTCGCGTGGTTCCGATTCATCGATAACAGCACATTATGATGAAATTCATAGTACCGTTTTGCCAACCGTTCTTATGAGTTCAAGTTCGTTTGTAACTTTTGAAACCGATCCTGCCGTGCTTGGAATAATCACTTGATGATTTGAAAGAAGGCATTCTATTTAAAATTACGAGGAAATTAAATCCTTCGTCTCAAGTGTAGGGCGACCAGACACCAGACATACTGCATTTCGCAGTGGGGTTCAGTTTTTTATTCAACAATCTAGTTTTTTAAAAAAATGCAAATAGTCAGTTTTATTATTTTTTTGTATTTTTTTCAAACAAAAACTACCCCAATAAAATATGAATTATGAAAATTTAATGATGATTTTATAGTCTAAAAAATAATCTCTGAAGCAAATCTGGTAATTGGCTTTTAATTCAATAATTAGTGACAGCTGATGAGTTATCCGGTTGGAAAAGGCCAGGAACATTTCCTCGTATTTTTAAGACTAGCTGCCGTGTAGCATTAGTTAGCGACGTTAATTCAACCTAACCTTGCCATTTTACGACCTAGAACTAAGATTTGTACTTGTTCGAAAATGAAGAATAGTTAGTTCATTTCCATTGTAATGAACAGGTTTTAAAAACAGGATGTTCTTCTACTTTATCAGCTTCTATCGATGAAGCGTCTATCGATGATATAGTGGCAGCGAATGTGTTAAAGTACCTGATAGATTCATGTTTTAGAACTTTAAAAGTTTTAAATTATTTTATTGTTCCTAATGTTTTATAGTATTAATTTTAAAGTGTTTTAATGTTAGCTGTTCAAGTTCTAAGTTTAAATTTTGATGCTAGTAATTAGTATTTAGTAGTTAAGTTAATTTCTGTTTCAATTAACTTAAGGTGGGAGGATGTTGTTAATGCAAGTGAAAATTACTAGCTCGGGTGTTGCCTGGATTGCCGGCTCAGGTCTTGACTCATTGATCATTGTATAATACGTCATCATCAATCATTTCACAATGCCATGTGGCAACACTTGTAACTTCTAGTCATTTTTTGTAAATAAAATTTAAAGTCAACTCCTACTCTGGCGTGCTAATGTTGTTCTAAGAATTGGTAGAATTATAATAAGAAGCAGTTTGCAATCCTCTCATACGTCGATATGATAGTGGCGATTACTTGAATCGCCAACAATTCAAATAGCTATTTACCTTCGGATGATACGAGATAGGTTTTTCAAGTGTGAATTGAGCACACGATATTACTAATGGAAAGTTTCAATCATCATTTTGATTAAATTTAATGGTTTTCAAGTGCAACACCTGAACTGGCAACCTGCTCCCTGTTTTATAATGAGTTATGGTTGTTTGGTTGTAGGAGGAGTTACATCGCTAAAGGTCTATATATACTCAATACGCATATGAGCAATGGCTGGAACCCATGGTTTACAATAGGCAAATGGTTTGTTTTGTTTTAGTTGGAATAACATCGCACTAGAGCTACACAAGGGTTAATCAATTCTTCCCTATTATTTAAAATAAAAAAAATAGATACCAGAGTCCAAACACACAAATCATGAAGTTATATTGATAATTATATTCCGTTTTGACAGTTTACCTAAAAGCAACTATTCGGGTTTCAAACTGTAATTGGGGTCAACAACAATTGTTTTCGCCAAGGGTCATGTAAGTCATTTTGATCGCAAAATGATAACACTGGTCAACAATGAAAATGCGAATTAGATGAAAGTACCCAATTCTGAATGATTTCGACGTGATAAACACGAATATCACCTTAAAAAATGAAAGTTAGCTCTTGTTTTTGAGTTACGGACGTTTTTTCATTGCATAAGATACAGCGAAATGCAAGAGCGCACCAAACGTAAAATTAATTAAAGTCAATTTTGCTTACAGAAAACCTCCTAATTTGATGCTCATACTGATTTTTTTCATAATATCAACCTGGGGGTGGGAGGAAATGATATCTTTCAAGATTTTTGTAACCATATTAGCAGCTTAATAACCCTTCTAAGCAATGTTCTCATCTCAAGAGGTGCAGAATAAAAAGCAATAAATTCCTTGCATTTCGTACTTGGTTGTTTTAGAAGCAGAATATCAAAAATTAGTGTTAGTAATTAATCTATAACTGTAATGCCTTGTAAATGCATTAATAGAGCTAATAACTTCTGTTATATTTGGGGCAAAATGCAATTTTTTTTTTGCAAAAAAAAAAAAAAAAAAAAAAAAAAAAGAGCATCACTGCAAAGTAGAGAAAGCTTATCATTTGTATTTTGGTTACAAGATAGGGGACCAGGATTAATTTCTGGGCTCCTCACCTATGTAGTTGAACTTGTGTAGCAAATTTTTCACTGGGCAATTTCATCTGGGACAACAAATAGTGCCGTATGCTGGGAAGAAAAACGAATGCCATTTAATGGAACAAAACGGAATGTCATTTTAAGATTAAGAGGGAACCAACAAATCAGATTAATGACTTATTTCTGCATCATCTAATCAGTGAAATCAGGTGTTTTTTAGAAAGTGATAAAAGTTAAATAGCCTAACATTCCTTCAACTCGGCGTCCGGTCCAACGCGACACTATTTACTAAAAAGTCTCCACTATTTTTTATTTATATTTTTTTATAGTTTTAATGAGGATAATAGCCATGCGTCTGCTGAATATGCTACAGCTTCTAAAAACAACCATGGAGAAATGTGACGATTTTATTGATCTTTTTTTCCCTGCACCTCTTAAAGTGAGAACAATTATGTTGCGTAGTGGGGTATAAAGCTGCGAGTGTGGGTGAAAAATCTTGTAAATTATCATTTCTTACATCCCCACGTTAAAAATATTTAATAAAACCTGTACGAGCAAAAATTAAGAGGGTTTCTGTAAACAAAATTGACTTTAATTAATTTTATGTTTGGTGCGCCCATGCATTTCGCTGCATCCTATGCAATAGAAAAAAACGACCGTAACTCAAAAACAAGAGCTAACTTTTAATTTTTAAGGTGATATTCGAGTTTAGCACGTTGAAATCATCCAGAATCGGGTACTTTCATCCGATTCGCAGAAAATTTTTCAAATTTTGTTGTCCAGTGTAATTAGGCCGTATACAGCGCGTTTAAAAGTTTATGGACAACTATTTTTTTTTACTTCAGGAGCCAACTAAACGAGTAAGAAGTTCTAAGACGTTGTTTTGTTCATTACTGACGAAGTACCCATGATTTTAAGTAGTGATAATTTATTTAAAATAATTAAAAACTGTACTTATGTCAACAAGCAGTAGAGAACGAGCAGTAAAATGAAACAGTACAAGATTTAAAAATAAATGTATGGACATTCGTCAAATATAGTTTTAATTTTATATATCATGTTTACTTAAACACGCGGATTGTCCTCTAAAAAAGTTAATATTTATAAAAAAATTGAAGGTGTCGTATTTAAAAATAAATGTTTTTATTTAAGTACATATTTAAATTATTTATTTACTCTACCTACAAAAAGAAGTGAAATCCAAGCAAAAACCTCTCAGTAAAAGAAGGCCAAGTTCTTAAAAAAATATGGCCTGGCCTTAAAAAGAAGTGAAATCCTGAAAAAGGTACCAAGTTCATTAAAAGTTACTGATGTGGTATTAAACACCAAAACATTTTAGTCTTTGATCATTCTTATGTTTACCACATTCAAGCAAATTCGTACTTGTTTTTGTATAACTTGGCCATTACGCATTTTTGAATAAAAATAAACAAGCCATTAAAGGTATTATGATACATGATTATTCATTACTGTACAACTCGATTCAAACGGTCCAACGATATTGCGGCTGGCACTAAAAGTAGTAACTATTTTATCACAAGTTCAATATAATGGAAGTTTAGAAATTAGTTTACGACACTTATTAAAAAAAAAAGTATAAAATACTGATGCTGAAAAGAAGTTATATCAATGTTCAAATATTCATTGAAAATTTTTTTCGAAGAAAAAAAAAGAGAAGGCCAAGATTACTCTGTTTGACCACTAGGCAGAAAACAAAGCTTATTAAAATAAAACTGTTTCTGTTAGGCCTCTTTTTTTTTGTGTGGCTTGAAACCCTTAAAACACTATACCTACAGGAATACTTTCATTTCAATGTTCAATAATTTATTGGTTACACCCATCCCTAGTGCAGAAGGTTCAACATCCCATAGTGCAAAAGGTTCAACAAAATTTTCACAATGCGTAATGGCCAAGTTACACAAACACAAGTACGAATTTGCTTGAATGTGGTAAACATAAGAATGATCAAAGACTAAAATGTTTTGGTGTTTAATACCACATCAGTAACTTTTAATGAACTTGGTACCTTTTTCAGGATTTCACTTCTTTTTAAGGCCAGGCCATATTTTTTTAAGAACTTGGCCTTCTTTTACTGAGAGGTTTTTGCTTGGATTCATTTTTCTTTACAGAGATCGAAAGGAAGTTAAGTGTGGAATTTGTCTTGACGACCTAGATGCGGTAAATATGGTCTATTTGTATAAACTTAAATTATTGTTTATGTGGGTTATATAAATTAAACAGTAATCTTTTTTAATTATGTGTGGCTGCTTTACAAGATAATGCTTATTTTTACAAAATATAGTTAAAAGTTTTGCCTTGTTGAAAGAGCCTTAATTAGGTAGTTGCAGACTTGGTTTAGCAGAAAGTTAATTTCTGACAAATTAAAAACTAAAAACTCATTATTGAAAAAATCATTAACAATTATAATAAATGGTAAAAATAAAATTAATTCATTATATATAGTTACTGCATATAGGGGCTATAAATTAAGATAGGTGAATTTAGTTACCTTTCTATTACATTACAGAAAGGTAACTAAATTATAAATAAAGGAACAATTAATTTCATAAAAGATAAAATATCATCGCGTGCATCTGTTGTTGTTGTTGTTACTAATGCCACTTGGGAAACCCAAGCTCTTTGGCTTCAAAACTTGGCAGGAATACGTCTTGGCATCGTGATGGACAGATGCTGCCATCTATCGCCACCTCCGCAATTTAGACATGTCCCTGAAGGGGAGGGAAATAGTCTCCAGGGACCAGGGTTGGCACGGTATTTACCATATAAGGTTTTTACCAGTATTTACCATGGTTTTTACCGCCTTGGTAAAAACATGTTTTTCCCATGGTTTTTTACCACTCTTGGTAAAAAACATGTTTTCCCACCTTTTCTAAAATAACATATTTATTACCAAATAAAACAGATAAATCAATAATTTATGTTCTTGTTGATGATGATGAATTCTAGTTTTCTTTTTATTATGGCATTGAAATGTCTGAAGAAGAAATTTTCCATCGAAATTGCTATATAATTTTTTCCAAAAATATTCATACCACAATAGAAAGGGAAAAAATTATAAACATCAAAAACAACACCTGTCCAATCATACACACATGTGTGTCTACATATAATAAGTGTATATTTATATACAGATAATGAAATATTTGTTTTAAAGCATAGGAAGTAAAATGATTTTTCCCGGTAAAAACCTGGTTTTTACTGGTAAAAACCTAACCCTGCCAGGGACCTGTGGGAAACTGCGCTATGACCGCCCACAGGACTTTCCCTCCCACAGATTTAACGAGCACGTACTACTCATACGCTCTGTGGGTATCGGGACTCGGTCGCGGGACCTTCCGAGACCGAGACACTAACCACTAGACTCCCCATGGCTCACTTGCATCTTGTGTCACGGAGCCTTTCGCAATGAGAGTACATAATTCTTTTTTGTAAAATTAAGTAACTTGGTTATGTAAATTTACTTTTGTATCAAAATATCATTGTATTTAAAACCCAAATGGCACAGTTTTAGTTCTTTTCATTGCATTAAGTAAATTCGTTATGTAAATTTACTTTTGTATCAAAATATCATTATATTTAAAACCCAAATGGCACAGTTTTAGTTTTTTCAATCGCAGGTCTGGGGTTCGAATATGAGGTTACTATTACTTTCATCCATTACTTGTGTCGAAATGAGGTCTAAGCATGCTTGGGAAGTAAACACTGGGGGGGAGCGTAAGGATGGCCACTGGACATATTGCACCCCAGAACTCTTGGTCACGGAAGCTGAATTGGGCACGGCAGGTCTTGGCACACAAATAGGCTGTTGGGCGGAAGAATTTAGTTCAGTTTTATATTTAAAACCCAAATAGGAATCTGACCTCTTCCCTCCAAAACTGTGCCATGCCTTTTATATGTATACTGAGTATTATATTAAAAGGCCAGAACAAATACCCAGAGGATAAAATAAAATTTAAATAAATAAAATGTACTATTATTAAGTAAAATAGCATTTAAGAAATAACTACCTCAGTTAGTAAACAAGCAACAAATATGACAAGGGAAAAATATTTGTTTAACTATTAAAACAACAGAAATAATTTTAATGATTAAAAAAACAGCCATGAATTAGAAATAAACTAAGTAATAGATTTTAGAAAATATGAAATACCCAGTTCAAATTAAGCAGTTTGTCTGGTAAAAAAATAATAAATTTATAATTAACCCTTTCAGTCCTAGTGATACCATTTGGAATCATCATGTTTCTGATCGTAATTAAAAAAAAATAATAGGGCTGACATCTATTGGTATTAATAAAAAATATTTTTAATAGAAAAAAGTTTGAAGAATCGAATAATGTGCTTTTTGATATTGTACTGAAAGGGTTAAAACTCAACCGGTGATAGTCTACGGGCGTTGAACATATTAAAAGTGTTTTGTTACATTTTAACTTTAACTGTTGCAGATTTTGGAGTCTAATAGAAAATTGGGATCAACTATTTGTGGACACCTGTTTTGCGATATGTGTATGAAATTATCCAAGCAAAATTCCAATTTCTGTCCTTCATGTAGAAAACGCCTTGGTAAAAATCAGTATCACCTCTTATACTTTTAACTGTGCAGTATGGTTGTCAGAAACTGTAAATTGTTTTCCAAATTTAATGAAAACCAATGTCGTGAGCTATAATTTTTAAACACTTCTTTTTATTGTATGTGCTCCTTTATGGTCTCTTTATTGTATTAAAAATATTATTATGTGAGAAAAAAAGTGGTTTTTTTTTCAAGTAGCAATAATTTTTTAAAGTCTTATTTCCAAATAAAGCCCACGTTTATAAGTAACATCTTCTACAGTGACAGTTAACTAATTTTAAGTATAATAGACACTGACAAGTACTTATAAATTTATATAAAACCCCTTTTAATGAGGTTTTTGATTTTAAGGTACAAAATTGATTTTAAAAGTTTCAGAGCTTCTGATAAAAATCAATAATTTTTTTAAAAATTTATTATAAAGCTGGTACTCTGTTCAAAAATCTAAAACTAGAAAGCTTTCTGGAATTGCGACTTGAAATGTGTCCTTTATATATTCTTATTTAAAATTATCTTCAGATATTATGTCATGTGTCTTTCGATTCCCTAACTTGGTAGTCTGACTAATTAAATGTATAAAAGATAATTAAAAACAAATGTCTTCCATTATAAATGCAGCTTCAGATTTATTTTTTTTACCCCTTTGAAGCTATTAAATGTTTACTCAGGATATA
The DNA here is from genome assembly GCA_023701765.1 of Hylyphantes graminicola. Lineage (NCBI taxonomy): Eukaryota > Metazoa > Arthropoda > Arachnida > Araneae > Linyphiidae > Hylyphantes > Hylyphantes graminicola. Next base: position 69,732,401 of record CM043119.1, read on the forward strand.
AATGTAATTTCTAGAAATAAAAAAAAAGGACTTTCAAAAAGTCTTTCACCTGTTTTTGTGTCTGCTCAATGTGTGTTTAAATTTTATTTGCACAAACTACTGTTCAATGTATATATCTTTGTATAATAAACAAGAATATTGTATATACACTATGACTAAGTTTTATTCCAATCCATATATATTCACACAAAGCATTATCATAGTCTATTACATGGAACTAGTCCAATAATTTATTAGCTTTGTCCTGTTACTGCTGTTAAATATTGCAATAGCCTTATTATTGCTCTATGACATTTATTCCATCCAAAACCTGTTATATATAATTTAATTTGTTTGACGAGCGCCAGCCATAGAGTTAGGAAAGAGAATAGAGCGGGCCATGTATGTGCGCAGTCAGGACCGGATTTCTAAATAGGCTGTAGGCTGTAACCTAGAACGGCACATTTTTGGGGGGCGGCACTTTTTACGAACTATTAAACTGGCATTCGGCATAAAAAATGATTTTAAGATACTAATATTTTTAAGAAAGAAGCAAATAATTATTTAACGTGTAAACTGTAAACGTATATATAGTACTAGTAAACATGGTAGCTACGAGGGCAATTAGACTCTCCTCAGATTTGGAAGTTGAAAGACAAACAGTAGAACAGTTTAAAAAATTCACCTATTATTTCGTTTTAGAGTGTACATAGATGATTCTAATATGTAGAAAGAAATAAACAATGAAGAAAACTATATCTGACGGCAAATCGATCGTAGCCTATGGGCGGCAAATCTTTAAATCCGGCCCTGTGCGCAGTGACACAAAAGAAGCAGGCTAGACCGGTGCATCTCGGGATACCTTGGTGCCATTTTCCATAGCTTCGCTACTATGTTAGGCACAGTAGCTAAAAAAACTGCAAAAGCTGTGCATCTTGGGACACCTCGGTGTGCGCTGTAGCTCGAAAAACTTGACAGCCTTGCTTCAAACCATTTGAACTGATAGACCCCTCTACTCCTGCTTCCTAACTCTATGGCGCCAGTCGAATATACAGGGTGGTTATATAAAATAACAATCGCTATTCGGAGTTTTCTAGCTAACTTGAGACCTATTCAAGAAGGGGTGGAAAAAGAAAAGAATTATAAAAAAAGAAACTCGTCTCTTGACCAGGTTTCTAAATTACGAGGCGTAGCCAAAAATTACCAATTACGGCCAATACAGCTAATTACGCCTCGTAATTTAGAACCCTGGTCAACAGACGAGTTTTTTAGGATTCCATTATTTTTCCCTCATCTTGTGAGACACATACTATTTCGAGAAGGGGGAAAAGAATGAAATCATAAAAGAGAAACTCGTCCCTTATTTAGTGTCCATTTATTTAGTAATTTAGAACCCTGGTCAAGGGACGAGTTTCTCTTTTATAATTCTATTCCCCCCCCCCCTTCTTGATTAGTAAGTGTCTCGAAGTTTGTTCATTCGGAATATTTATTCAAGCTACAGAGCTCTCCGAATAGTGAGCGTTATTTTTTGTAACCACCCGGTTAAAGGAACAGACAATTTTTTTTCGAACACTTTCAATATCTATGCTTTTAAGTATGGATCAGAAGGCCACGATAAATAATGAATATTATGTAAGATTTTACTAAATTTATCTAGAACCAAATTTTACTGAAATTTACCTCTATTTCTTTCAATTTTACTTTGATTTATTTTTGTGGAGGGGGGGGGGGATTTCATAACTTACGTTATTTGTCCCCCGTTATTTGTTATCAAATTGGATGATATTCCACTTGAACCACTCCCCCTTACAAACAGGAGCTGGGGAGCCCAGTCGGTTAGGCATTCTCCTAGCTTGCGGAAGGTCCCGAATCCAGGTCCGGACATCGTCAAAATAACTGCCGATCTTGTAAACGGCCACTTGCATCCAAAAATGTCCGTTGAATAATACCCCGTGAAGTGTACGTTAAATAAGCTCCGAAGTTCCAACGCAGCGTACGATGTCAGCCTTAACTGTTGCGTTGGGGTTGGGTGTCTGCCTGTCACTTGACTATGGTTCTAAATTACGTCGCCCGTCGCCAATAGCCCTCGTGTAGCTCTAGTGCAGTGGTTCCCAACCTTTTCTGTAACATCGCCCCCTTCTTTAAATTGACTAACGCATATCGCCCCCCCCCTTTAATTTTAATAATTTGTCCAATTATAATTTGAGTTAAAAGTGTAACTAATAAAGCAATTTTATAATTTCAAACACTTACTACCATAACAACCAAAGCAACTTTATCCGGTTACTCTTAAATAAAATCGAAAAAAAAATGTTTATTTTTATTTAGATTTTTTCGAAGAATGAAAGTAAAATAATTAACTAAGACCTTTAAACTCAATTCTGGAAAATTTAAGAGAGTTGACAATAAAAATTAAAGAAAAAAACGAATGTTGAAAACTTTTTTATTCATTTTTTTCACATGTTTATATCAATTATTATTTTTCAAGCTCATACGCAAGTCTTTGAGGCAAATACCCAATTGATTTCTATGTTTGGTGAGGAACTGAATAAGAGAACTAACCCTTTTTTAACTAAATATATTGGCGGAACGAGATGAGAAGTAGTTCAGCTTTTTACCACAGTTAAGGGGGGATCAGTGTTAATAAGTTTTTACGCAGGCTAACTCATAACTTCTCTGCTTGAAATGAGTTTCGCCTGACTGTCTTACTTCAGATCTACAAACTCCGTCTGCAAAGAGTTATCAAGGTTATCCACCACCCACAGATTCAAAAGGGAATGGATCGACAATAGAATCAGGAATTTCTAACTTGGTCAAATCTTGTAAGAATATCAGTTTGAAACTTGGCGTTGATCAAAAAAAATTAAAATGGTTTTACTGTACTATAATGCAGTATATTTTAATTTCCTCCCTTTGAATACTCATCGCCCCCCCTATCGCCTCCAAACTATTTATTGCCCCCTTGATAACACAAATCGCCCACTTGGGGGCGATCGCCCCCAGGTTGGGAACCACTGCTCTAGTGCGACGATAATTCAAACCTACCTAACCAACATACGCTGCATGATTTATAGAAGCCCCTTTAATTTAATTTCACAACAAAATAATAGCATAAATTAAGAGTTAAGTGAAAGGCATACATGATGCTGCATTAGCTTATAAATAGCTGATAACAAGAAGAAAATCTTTCACTCCACTGCGTTTCGTATGGAGATACGGTGATGAAACAAAAATTGTACTAGGGCTGGGGAGCCCAGTCGGTTAAGCACTCGCTTAGCATGCGGAAGGTCCCTGGTTCGGGTCCGGGCATCGCCAAAATAGCTGCCGACCTATAAACGGCCCGTGCAGCCAAAAATGTGAGACGAATAATACCCCGTGTAAGGAAGTGCACGTTAAATATCCTTCAAAGTCCTAACGCTGCGTACGATGTCGCCCTTAACGGTTGCGTTGGGTGCCTATTCAGGTGCGGCTCGTCACCTGACTGTGGTTCTAAAATACGACGCCCGTCGCCAATAGCCCTCGTGTAGCTCTAGTGCGATGCGACGATAATTCAAACCAAACCAAAAATTGTACTAGTTATTCATCATTGTCATTCAACTGGTAGTGCTGCCATCTACAGAAAAAAAAGATTTACATTATATACGGACGGAGTTGTGGTGCTGCCATCTTTCGTCGTCATAACAAACTAAAATGAACCTTACTTTTTCTACAAATTAACCTTACATATCTTTTAATGGTAATATGTGCTCGACTGTCTCGTTCACACTTTTCACTGCTCTAATATTTATTTTTGTTTGATGCTTAAATAGTTATTTATATAGCTTACTTATTTTTTTTTCTATTTAAGTATTAATGCGCTGCACATTACATTAAATTGTTTGCTTCATTTACGAAAAATGCCGTAAAATCCTGACTCTACGCTGAGTGGAGAAGAAATCTCAATTCAAAACCTTGTGTTATGCAACGATGCTTGAAAGTCAAACTATTACTCACTATGTGCTTTGTTTAATGTTGCTCAATTAAAGAAGTTTTCTAACAAGAAAAAAAAAACTATATAGATTTGCACTACCTATACGACCTAAATATTTTTTTAAAAAAATTAAATGTTTACTAATAACTGAAAACAAGAAACTACTCCAAGCTGCCCAAGAAAAAAAGAGAAATGTAAATTAAACTTACCATATTTTTCTGCCATTATTATAAAAATATGAATACCAAGTAAAGTAGGTAAAAAGTTGGTGAACCTATCATGCATCAACTTATGCTACTGGATAATTAATCAGAATCGTTCTGATGTTGGAAATGCCCTACAAATACAAATACAAAAATTGTCGACAGGCCAGAGGCCCAGCAAGGTTGGTCCAAAATATATCTAATTCCTTACCAGTTTCCAATAGTTATCGAGATTCTTCTTAAAATCTTCCACTCTCTTCGAATACACAACATATTCTGGTAAAGCGTTCCACTCATGGACGACTCTATTGTAAAAATAATGTTTTCTAACCTCCTTTCTAAAGCATGATTTATTCAATTTCTGACCATGCCCTCTGGTCCGGCTATTTAAGGTAAAACCTAAGCCATCCACGTCTCCCTGTTTAATGAACTTGAACAACTGAATTAAATCACCCCTTGATCTCCTATTTTCCGGGGAATACATGTTTAACGATCGTAATCTATTACCATAATCAATACCCGATAAACCATTAATCATTTTTGCAGCCCTATGTTGAACCTTTTCAAGCATTTCAATATCTTTTCTGAGAAGGGGGGACCAAAACTGAACAGCATACTCCAGATGTGGCCTTACCAATCCCCTATACAATGGCAAAATAATCTCCTTAGATTTAGAAGTGATACTTTTTCTAATATATCCTAACATTCGATTGGCCTTCTTACTTGCTTCAACACATTGTTTACTCATTTTAAAATCATTGCTCACAAAAACTCCTAAATCGTTAACAAACTCACTGTTTTGAATACTTTCTCCCTGTAAAACATAAGAATAATTAACATTGTTCTTACCCAAATGCAAGGTTTGGCATTTATTCACACTGAACGACATGCCCCACTTGCATCACCTTAACTATTCGAAGGTTTCGCCATATTTTTAGTCACGTAAATGGTTTGTTTAAAAGATTCCCGTTTTATAAATATTGACAAAAACAAGAATGGCCATGGCAGAAAAGTGTATTACCGAAGTATACATATGAAAGCTGTGACGTTCACCAAAGTCAGGTGGAGCAGACATGGTCAGATATCATTGGCAGGTAACCGCTTGAAATACTTATAAAAGAAAATACAAAATAACCAATTTATTAAAAGACATAAAAGTGAAGAAAACATGAGAAAATTCAATTTGAAGAGCAAGCAGACAGAATAGATTTTTTTTCATGCAGTTGAAGATGTTTACAGAAACCATAAATAATAGTGAAATTCCATAAAATGAATTGCTTTGAGCATTTATCCTGTGCCGTAAACACCGTAAAATTCTCTGTTATTAGTTTCTTTATTTACAATAACTGTATTTTCATCAATTGAAATGGTTATTTTGTTATTGGTTTTCGAGTTTTAAAATACTTCGAACAAATATCCAGAAATTGTTCGATTAAAACAACATTTTATGTTGTTTTTACATCTGTTTCATGAGGCTGGACGCTTTTGTATAAAAGGTAGAAATTCTTATATTAGCTATTGCAGTTGAATACACGAGTATTTTATCTACTATATCAAAATGAGAGCAATTTTTTTCTTCGCTTTGCTAGTGGTCGCCATCATTGGTAAGTGTACACTTCTGCACCCCCCTTTTCTCTTAAGGGTACAGGGAACATCTCGTAGAGAAAAAACACTAAAATTTATCAGTCAATGAAACTAATATAACTTTTTTATTTTTTGACGAATTCAAAAAATTCTTTTTAGGTTTAATTCATTGAACTATTATAAATACATATTTATAAAAATATTTAAGGAATTCTATTTTAATAGTTAAAAAAAACTAACATTTAAAAATGCTTGAAAATTTGAATTTTATGAAACTACGTTTCTGCGGGTACATTTTTCTCTGAAAGTAATGTATGTAAGCTCAAATAATTTAATGTATAAATAAAAAACTGTTCAGTAAGTGCAATGAACCTCAAGTTTTAAGAATACCATAAATTTTAAAATTTTGTTACCTTTAGCAAAATTGGTGCCCGATTTATACACTTTTCCAGTTACAAAAAAACCCTATATATTTTTTAAAATTATATATTTTTGCAATATTTTTGGTTCACTGTGTTAAACAGACATACAAAAAACATCATGCAAAATTTCAAGGATCAAATTAAAATAGGACAGGAGAAAAGTGTATCTACGTGCTTAAAATCTTCGTTTTGAGAAAATTGACCTTCAAAGTTAAACCTTTCTTACCTTAACTTTTTCGCTACGAAGATTCTTTGCTTCCTCGTAATATTTGATAGGGATAACATTATCGAATCTTTAGTTGTTCGGGCGTTTCAGTAAGGAAAGTGTTAAATATAAAGTGACTACCGCGATATCGCAAAAATATACTAATCCTAATGCACTGATTGTAAAGTGTTTGTATCATTTTAAAGAGAAGAAACGGGGCTATTAGAAAATTTCAAAATCTCAAAATCGATTTTTTAATGAATATTATGTTCCCTGTTACCTTAAAATATCATTTTATAAGGAGGTAAATCATAATTTTTTAACGAAAAATTATACACTCTTAAAACAAACGAGCGATTTAAACTCAGCCTGAGTTAATATTCACTCCTTCCCAGTGTCGATAATGCACTTCTTCTACAGGAGTGGATTTCACTCCTTTGCTTTAAGGGGTCATAGAAGTCTTAAAAATGTGCAAAGAAGGTACTACAAAATTTTGTTTGATCTTTCATGTAATTTTTTAACTACTCAATATATAAGCATAATTTTTTAATATGTAATTCTATAAGATTTATTTAATATAAAACAAATTTTAAAATTTATGAAACTTTATCCAAAACTAAAATAAATTATATTAAACATAAAGCTATTTGAGCACATTGGGATTAGGCTTGCTCGGCAAATTTTGAAGTCAAAAATAAAAAAATGACCAAGAAAATGACTTTATAGTGTACAAATAAGTACAAACAAAGACTTATACCTAAATTCTCAGCTCAATTTTAATTCGAAATTATTTTAAGAACTTTTTTCTAAAAAAATTAATAAAAATTTTAAAACTTTGATTTTAAATTTTTTAAAAAATATTTTCTTATTGAAATTGAGCTGAAAATTTAGGTATAAGTCTTTGTTTGTACTTATTTGTACAATATAAAGTCATTTTCTTGGTAATTATTTCAATTTTGACCTCAAAATTTGCCGCGCAAGGCAAATCCCAATGTGTTCAAATAGCTTTATGTTTAATATCATTTATTTTAGTTTTGGCAAAAGTTTCATAAATTTTAAAATTTGGTTTATATTAATATAAATCTTATGGAATCACATAAAAAAATTATACTAATATATTGAGTAGTTAAAAAATTACATTACAGCTCAAACAAAACTTTGTAGTACCTTCTTTGCACATTTTTAAGACTCCTATGACCCCTTAAAAGTGTATTCGTTTAATAATATCTCCGTTATTTTTTGTTACTTTTTCAATTGACGTAACATTGTTTTAAATTAAAAAAAAAACAATGCTAAGGTTTAATAGTTTTATGCATGTTCACTGAAGAATGTATAAAGTTACCGAGAATTAGGCGTGCCACAAGGTGTTCGTCAGTGCCGGATTTCGGCCTACAAGAAGCTACCGATTCTCATATACACTGCTCAAAACAATTAGGGGAGCACATGTTTTAAACCCTTTCGCTCCCAATGATTCCATTGGGAATCATCAGCTTGTGATTTTTTTCTGACTAAGTTAAATTCGCAACTTATGTATCGTTAGATACATCATTATATGGAAGAATAACGTATTTTGAAGAATTTAATATATTTTTTTAAATATTAATGAAAATATGAAAAATATGGTAAAATAAATGTCACTTTCAAACAGTTTTAGAAAATAAATGGACCCTAAATTTTTCATGCTTGCATTTTTTAGATGTTTAAAAATATATTTCAACTATTTTTAACAAAAAAAGTTTTGAAAAATTATTGTTATAATTTATTAAAAAGTTATTATTCCATTTCCCCCCTTTAAATTTAAGTATTAAAAACTTAAGATTTTTTTCTCCTGTTTTTTACTATTTCATTTCGAATGCATAGTGAACCTATTTAACAAATTTCAGATTTATAGGATAAAAATTAAAAAGTTGGGAGTGAAGTTAAAGTTGGAATTAAGAAGTGCTCCCCTAATTGTTTTGAGCAGTGTAAAACGGTTTTATAACACACATAAAAAATTATTAAGAAATATTCAATAGATTTGGAGAAAAGTGCACAGAAAAAGTACTTTTTTTTTGAAAATTCGTAATTGTATGTTTCAAAAGATGTATTTTTTCAAATAAAATATTTTTTAAAAATAAGATTCTTAGACGTAAATATAATAATAAATGTACAATTTATAATTTGGTAAAAAAAAATTATTGTACCATTATTTTAAAAATATTTAGAGCCTTTCGAAATAAATACTAAGAATTGCTCATTTTTCCGGTCGCTAACTGTGATCCTCCCTTAATAAAGGTTGTAATAGTAATCGGCAAAAAATAATAATAATTTTATTGTCATTATGTATAAATTCTACAAAAAAAAGGAGGTGAAATAATATTACATTGCTTTGGGTCTTTTGGGGGTCCAAATAAAAAGTGGTACAAAAGCCAAGTGAATGAACAGTTCTTGCCAGTGAATAAACACAAAAATGTCCAGTCAATGTGAACCGGGACTATTCAAATCAAACTATAGAGAAACTTAAAATATTTTGTTTTGTTTTGATAAAGTTATAATGTTAAAAGAGAGATTTCCGTGCGTCAGAACTAGCCATTTCTTCAAATGGTCTTTTTAACTATGCTTTTTATGGTGTAGTAGGTGCTGAAGCTGGTGCTTTTTTTGTATTTTTCTTTTACACAAATTTAGTAAACTTTACATTTTTCCCACCTTACAAATAAATTTTCGCGCGAGTGACTATCTTGTTATTCCCTCTGCTCTATTCTTACAATTTTTCTAATGTAAAATGCAAAAAGAAATTCCTTAAAAAATACACCGATTTAATTAGTTATTGATTAATTTATTATTTTAAAACGTTTATGTCACTTGTACATAAAACAAATTAAATTCAAATAATAAAAAATAATAATTTATCATTGTTCCTTGCTTCGACTTCAATAGGATTTAGCGCAACCGTATGATTATCTTTTTTCGGTACATATTTTGTCCATATAGAAAAAAGTACAGGTTCTCGGATGTTTGACATGTTGGACTCAGCATTGAAAGTTTCATTAAAAGACTTCAACATGTCTGGAGGAAGTTCAGACTCAAGTGTTTGAAGAAATAGCTCGCTTCTTTTTCAGAGCATGCTCTTTCTTCATGATCTTTCTTACACTTCAACTCTTGGTGTCTGTGCTGCATACATTTGTTGAAGTCTATACATTTTCTACATTAAATGGGGAAATGCCACTTTTCTTGAAAGCTTCCTGAGTTTTGATGGCATCAACTGATGCATCGAAAGCTTCTTTCAAAATTGGGGTAAAATTAAATTTACTTATCATTTTTGAGCCACCATATTTCTGCCTAAAACGTCGACACAAGCTCTCCATGATACTTTTAATGGGCGGAAAACTCCTACATCACAAGGATGAAATCTGTTAGTCGCATTTGTTAGAAAACTGAAGAGGAGGATTCGTTTCTCTGAGTAAAATTTGCTGAATTCCAGGCTAATGTGATATTTGTGACCATCCAGAAAGAATAAAATGGGAAATTTGATACCATTTTCAATCAGCCATGGATAAAAACAGTTTGCAACATATTCGTTATATTCATACATAAATTACAATAAAATAACTTCCTTAAAAATATAAGCTATGCTAGACATTACAAAATCATAATCACAAATTGTTCATTCACTGGGAAAACTAGCCTAAAGTGTTGCTACCCGTGAATGAACATGTGTGTTCAGTTACTGGTTAGGAGGTGTTTTTTATTTATTCACGTAAGTTTTATTGTATAAAATGGTTAAAGAAGTTAGAAAAATGTTATTTTGATTTGATTTTCTGCAACACAGACAAATCCCAGTTAATGAACATGTGTGCATTCATTGGCTTTATCACAATTTGCCTAGTCAGTTATTGAACACCCTTGTACTCACAATCTACTCATGTTACAATGCTTGAAACAATCAGAATCATTGCTTAAATATGCATATTCAATGTAACCTTAATAGAATTAGTGAAAAAAACTAATAAGAAGCATTACTTACAATCAAAAGAGGTGATGGCAGAAAACTTGCCTTATTACTTTAACAGAGAAACAAGTTGATGCACAGATAACAACATTGTCAGCATTTTTCTAAAAAAAGGTCATGTGACCAGGACAACCAATCATATGTCAAATAGCTTCCTACTAGATGGGAGGAAGTCAGTGTGGCAAATCCATCCAGTGGAATTATTTTCAATCCTTATTTTTTAAATGTATTTACCAACTGTTCATTCACTGGGGCCTGTTCACTCACTGGTCAGTCTACCCTATTTTTTCAAATATCGCCCGATTAATTATTTTCCCGCTCTAACTTTAGTTTGCTTTTTGAATTGATTTTTCTTGTTTTATTTCTGTTCTGTGGTCGACCCTGAAACCCAAAATATTTGTCCATATTTTGTCAATCTATATACACTGCTCAAAACAATTAGGATGCATGGTTTAAACAATTTCGCCCCCAATTATTCCATTTGGTATCATCAGCTTCCGATTTTTTCTCTCACGAAGTTGAACTCGTACTTATTTATCATTGGATGGAAGAATCATGCCTTTTGAAGAATTAAATAATGTTTGTTTTAATTGACTGAAAATATGAAAAACATGGTAAAAAAATTCACTCTCAAAAACTTTTATGAAATAAATTGACCCTAAATTCTTCACGCTGGCATTATAAGAATTCTAAAATTTGATTTTACATTTTTCTACAATTAAAATGTTGAAAAAATTATTGTTATAATTTTTTCAAAAGTTATGATTCCAATTTTTTGCCCCTTAAATTTAAGTTAAAAAAATAAGATTTGTTTCCCTGCTTTTTACCAATTCAATCTGGATGCATAAGGAATCTACTTCACAAATTTTAAATTTTTATAATAAAAATAAGAAGTTGGAACTGGACGGGAAAACAAAACTACGTAAATATCTCCCCTAATTGTTTTGAGCAGTGTATATAAAAGGTGACTTCGGTGTGTCTGTTTGTTTGTATAGGAAGCGAAATCTGAAGAACCACGCAACAGATCGTCACGAAATTTGGCACAAAAATTCCTCTTATCTCCGGAACAAACATAGGCTAAGAAATTTTCGAGTCAGACTATTCCTTCTAAAGTTTCCGAACGTTTTAAGAGTAGAAATACACCACTTTCGCACAAATCTGATCATTATTTCCCTTTCGTGATGCCATTCAGCAGAAAAAATTAAATATAACTTTTAACGAAAATAACTGAAATTGAAAATGTTTATTTTGTTATGTTGCTAAAATCATAATTTCAAAAATAATCGATACGTTTCAAGTGACGCAATCCAACCAGTCTCCTTTCTAGGATTTATAGTGTTTATTTAATTTGAATTATGATTTTTTTAATGCATTTTTAAGATAATACTGAACTATGTTGGCTTTTGAGGGCCATCGTACTGGAGCTGCATATTAGGATTATTATGTCTTCATTTTTTCGCCAAATACTTTGCCAAACTCGCCAAGTTATAACTAAAAATGCACCAAATGAGCAAATTTTTTTATTAGCTGGTTGTGCGAAGGTCATCGCACGAGAGCTGAATGGGTGTGTTGGTAGCTATATCTTTTCCTCGGCAAATTCGCAAAAAAGAGCCGAATGAGCTAAAAACTTTATGATTTTTTTATGTATTTAAAATTTTTATTAAATTACGACTACGAATCGGTGAATTTTATAGCGTTTTTAAAATTTTGAATTTTTAAGGTAATATAAGTAGCATGATTCTGTACTTTATATAACGAACTTTAACATTAACATAAGGTTATTATTCTTTAACGGATTAAGGGATAGATATGTATAGTACTAAATAATTATTGTGTCTTTTGTTTTATTTCAGGTGCCATTAATGTTCAAGGTAATGTTACTGCTTAACTCAAAAGATAATTAGTTCCCAGCTGTTTTGAAGAGGTAAGGCGGCGAACTTAAGTAGATGCGATTGCAAGCATTTCTTAAATGCTTGCCTGAATTAGGAAGCAGATTCTATTTAGTTGTAATCATTGATTTATTTTAACGTTAGCCAATATTTTCTTTGAAACTTAGTGATTAAACTGAATAACACGAAAAACAAATTGTGATACTAAAAAGAACGAATTTAGCTACACCAAAAATAAAAACAATCATTAATTAATAAAAGAAAATCATTACTTCAGAGTTATTTTAAATTAATGTGATTGAAATATATATAACATCTTAAAAGAGCAACTTAAAAATATCGAATTCGGATTTTTTAAAAAATAATAATTGTTTACAACTTCCTTATAATACTTTAAAAACTTATCGCCACAAAATGAAATCCCTATCCATTTAGATTCCTACACGACATCGGTTTAGTAAAGTGTGCTCTAATCTCTTGATATTTCATAAATTTAGAATGAAAATTGATAAAATAAACAATTCAAAGTGTCATAAACTATCTTGCAAATCGATGCATAGGGTACACTCTTAAAAATAACTTTAATTTTTGACGATTCATGAATCCTCAAGCCTCATTTCGTTAATTTTGAGGATTGTTTCGTCAAACTATCACGTGACTTTTGAGTAATCGCGAATCCTCACTTTTACGATCGTGATTTGACGACTCTGTATCTTGATTTTGAGGAAACTGAATCTCATTGTTGCACTCACATGCTCAAAAATGACGAAACATTTCCTTAGATTCGACGACATTCAAATCCTCATAAAAATGACGCTCTTTGAAATTACTCACTTTGAGGAAACGAAAACTCGGAGCAGTTGCCAGGAAACGAATCGTCAAAATTAAGGAATATTTCGTCGTTTATGAGTATTCATTTTAAAGAGTAGAAATTTGAATGTATACTATATCTCCTGCATCAGTGTTTATTTTATGTACTACAGGGTGGCGCAAATCGAAGTGGACCTGGCGTAGAGATAGGAATGCGTTGAAATGCTTGGCAAGAAAGACTATTGAAGCCGCTTGAAAGGTTTCAAGTCGAATAAAATGATTTACGACCTGGCGTTCCCATTTGGGGACATTTTTTAAAACCTCCCCACAAACAATCAACTTGTTAATTAGTTTCATAATCAACCTGGTTCGATAGAAAAACACCAAAAAATCATTTTTCTGAGTTTGATTACCGGTATCAGTCATTTATTTCTATAAAAGTGAAGTTGAACGAGGGTCCATACGATATTAGAGTTTTTTTTAAAATTAACTAATTTTTTTCTAACTTTTCAAAAAGTTCTTTTTGTAGTTAATTTTAAAGGCAATTTGCATTGCAAACAATGTTAAAATAAACTCTTGACTACAAATAAGTGATACGGCCTTTTTTACATTTATAGCACAAAAAATGTGTATTTTGAGGTTTTAAGGCGTGTCTCTCAGTAACGATTAAACATATTTTTTTAATTACTTTCCGAAACATACTTTTTAGTAAAAACATATTTGTAAGAAATATCTATTTTTCTCTATAGGTTAAGAATAAACTTTTAGGATTTTGCTCGAGTTTTAAGAGGTTATGTAGTGTGTGGTAGTGTAACCGTTTCCGGCTGCCTATATCTAGCCTCCATTAGGAACTTTAACACAGCCAATAAAGCCTCGTAATTAAGAACCCTGATCAAGTGACGAGGTCTACAACTGAGCGGTTACCCAACGGAACTTCGAGCGACATCTTACGCTGACGCCGTCGGGACTTTGGACTCCAAAGATTTAACGAGAACGTCTGTTAAGAGGTTATTGAAGCGTGTCCTAATGTGATGCTCCAGAACATTCGTAAGTCCGGGTCTATCTCGGAAGACACCCTTCACTCGGTCAGGCATACCAGTTGCCAACTCTTCATATCCTACGGCCAGAGTCGCCAGGCTCTCCAGCATTCCAGCTGGGACCATTCCCTGAAAGGGCAGTCTTTCCACCGATATTTCCCTGGTTCCAAAGTTAATAGTCGCTTCGCATTTTCCGAGAAGGTCTGCTCCTATCAAGGCATCTATTGGCATCTTTGGGATAATCACAAATGGAAAAGTCAAACAGTGCCCCATAGTACGAGAGCTAGCAACGTCGGAAAAACAAGCATTTCAGGTGGGCCAGTTTTAGGATATGCTATCTCTCTCACTCTCCCGGACATCATAAGGGCTATCTGGCTGGCGGTAGTGGTTGCGTTCCTCAGTGCGCATCCTACTAATACAAGTAAAAAATTGATTTTTCAAATCATTTTAGGGCGTTTTATTTTTTTATTATTATTTTTAGTGAACTTTTTGCAACATAAATCTATTATTGCCAGACATTTTTATTGTTGTTTAAGCTGTGCCAGACGCTAATTTTGATTTTAAAAGCTCAAGTGTTGCCCAAATTATCAGCTCATTACAAGTATTGCCACATGGTATTGCGCAATGGATGACGATGACGTAATTACAATGATCGGTGAATTCACACCTGAGCTGGTAATTTGGGCAACACTTGAGCTTTCAAAATCAAAATTAGCGTCTGGCACAGCTTAAACAACAATAAAAATGTCTGGCAATAATAGATTTATGTTGCAAAAAGTTCGCTAAAAATAACAATAAAAAAATAAAACGTCCTAAAATGATTTGAAAAATCAATTTTTTACTTGTATTAGTAGAATGCGCACTGATGAACGCAACCACTACCGCCAGCCAGATAGCCCGTATGATGTCCGGGAGAGTGAGAGAGATAGCATATCTTAAAACTGGCCCACCTGAAATTCTCTCTCAAAAACGTTGCTAGCTCTTAGACTACCAGCACGTCAGTTGGCACGGTCAATCTTCCAGCAGTCCGCAGTATCTGGCTGTCGGCCTGTCGCACAGCCGGAACATAGTCTTCATTGATCACAGCCACGCCCACATCCAACAATTGTTGTGCCTGTTTCCCGGAGACAAAAGAAAGGTCCGATTCTGTATCCACACGGGCAACCACACAGTGATCGCCCAGCTGATTTTTCATACTTAGAAAACTACTTGCAAAAGAAGAGTCTTCTCGACTTAAACGTGGACTCGTTCCCTCTACCGTCCACTTAGGAGTTTAAAGGAGCTGATCGGGGTGTTTCCGCGAGTGTTGACATATTGCGAACTTCAATATCATTTGCCGGGCACGAGAGGGCATAATGTCCGGCCTGTCCACATCTGAAACAAGTTGCCGTAGCGGGGTCTCAAGGGGGGGGGGGGACCTCAACGGGTGCATTGTTTTCACACAGGCTCGGGCATGGTGTTCAGCTGATCCACACCGTGTGCAGGTTCGTTGATCGTAAAATAAGTTTCTAAGGATTCTAAATTTCTCCGGGGTACGTTCTCTACTACTGTGCCGTTGATCAATAGCTTCATGCTGGCCCAACTCTTCAAATGAAAAATCTGGTGCTTGCATGTTAGAAAAGGAGGTATTACTTGACCATCGAATAAGACAGAAAAGGTCACACACAAAATTAAAACAGAAAAGCAATTTAAATAAGGAATTAGAATATTTACTAAACACTTCAGGGAATGAGTTACAGGGGGACATTCAAAGCCAACAAAATAAAATAAGTAAGGATATTGCAGTTGACAGGAGAATCATCGGCGAGCAGACGAGCCAGGTCATGCACTAGATCACATGATGTCAAAAATGGCTGGCTAGCGTACTCGTATTCCCCAACCGGCCAAGAATATCAAGAACTTTCACATTAAAAAAAAACAACGCTAAAACTCAGCTGCTGCTATCTATAAAAGATAAAAGACACTATTAAAAACACCGCTAAAACAAATCATACTATTAAAAAACCAGCGGAGACCCCCCCCCCCCACGAAGACTGTCAATATTTATACTATTCAATAATAATTTTCATAAATGCTGTTTAAGGAGTCAAAGGAGTCTTAAAAAATGCAAAGAATTTACTACAAAGCACAGTTTGATCTTTCATGTAATTTTTTAACTGCTCAATATATAAGTATATTTTTTTATATGTAATTCTACTTGATTTATTTATTATAAAACAAATTTTAAAATTTATGAAACTTTAGCCAAAACTAAAATAAATGATATTAAACATAAAACTATTGGGAACACATTGGGATTAAGCATAATCACATTGGGATTTTTTAAGACTCCTATGACCCCTTAATTCTTAAGGCAAGGGGAATGATCTGTGGTTGAAAGGCTGAACTGCACAAGAACTGCATTACTTCATAGAACAACTAGGCAGGTCCGTCACAACCAGGTTCCATGATGACTTTCAGTCATTCCTTCTCCATTCTTTTGGTACATTTCATGAGGGTTTGTTCAATATTGCTTATTTTTTTTAGGGGGGGGGGGGGGCTCCATGTTTGTTGTTCCCTGCAGCATGAATCTGAGTCGCAAAGTAGCAAACTTTTGATTGACATCTCAATATAAAAAAGGGTACCGTCACGTGCAGTGAAATGTTTCGGCCGTTTTTTTAATTGTTTCCTTCCAAAATCATAGCTGTAAATATTTAGGTTTTAAAACTAACAGTACAGTCTTTGTCAGCATAAATTTTCTTTACTTTTATACCAAACTTGACTTATTATGGAATAATCTTGTTTTTAAAAAAATGACGTGTTTTCAAGATTTTGGTTCTTCTAGGTTTGAACAAGTTTAAAAACATTCCATAATCTTTTCCAAACATCCAGATCTTGTATCTTGCAACAATTTAGAATGTTTTGTATTAACAAAATCAAAAACATCTGATTATCTGGGATAAATAAAGGCCGAAATAATCAAATTGGGAAATGTTGTTTGATGTATAATCCTTCAGTTTATACTGCATCTCAACTAGCTTGTCAAGCCGTAGCATAGTTGAAGCAAATAACTCGCCAAGTGTTTGTTTGGGCACATATTGAAGCGATTAATAGAAATACTTTGCAAACCTATTTTTGCAATGGTTTTTGACTTGACAACAATTCCTATCTCCATGACGGGGCAACTTTTATTTGCGCCTACCTGTTTAACTTTAACTTGAGAATGAATTAATTTCTATATTTATTTCTAAAAATATAAAACATTATGAAAATTTTGAAAATTTTCTTTTAGTTTGCTTTGGTCAGCGATTTGGTAAGTGTCAGGTAGAATTTTCATTTGGTATTATATTAATTAAAAAAGAATAAATGCTACACATTAATGCACATTAATAATTGATTTACATCAAAATTTGCCTTTTCTTATAAATTTTCAAAATTTCGTTGCATATGTCAAAGTGTTTTCAGTATTTTCCCCGAAACGGTCCAATAAAAATCTATTTTTAAAATATAATTCAAAATTTCTCAAGAAATTGAAGCATTATAATTGAAGAATTATATTCAATAATTTAAAAATTTATCCTATAACAATTAGTTTTAAATATTATGTAAAATGGTTAATTTTCAAAAATTGACTTATTATTTCAAAGCTATCCATAGAAAATTCAAACTCAAAATTGCAAATAATATTTTTTTAATAATATCTAATCAAATTCTTTTAATAATCTAATCAAATTTGAGATTAAACTTGCTTACTTTTGGGAATATGTATTGTTTTTAGAATAAAATTGTTATTACTCGTTTTTATTTTTTAAATGTTAATTTTTAACAATGTATATATGCCGTGGAGAATTCAAAAATACTCCATTTGTATTCAAAATTTTACCGAAAGCATGCAAAAACATTACTAAGCAATAATATACCAAAAATCAAAACTATGAAAATTTTTTAAACATGTATCATTATTTCAACTTGTTTTGCACGTTAACCTTAATATCATGTTCATTTTTTCTTTATTTCAGCACCAGGAACAACTAGTGAGCTTTATTTAGTTTCTCTATAAACGTTGAACATTTTAGAAACTTTTACGTATGGTCATACTTGCTAGAAAGAATAGTGTAAAAAGCACAAGAAAAACATGTTCCAAAAAACGATACACGAGCATGCATATTAGGGTGGATCGAAAAAACAAAAATTACGAGTTTCAACTTCAAACCGGGCTCAAAAGTAGCGCATTGTCATGCTGATTAACGGAAAAATAGTTTAAAAAATTCCAAAGTTAAAAATATAATAGGTCCCGTGGGTTTGAAGTTTCGAAAAAAATGCAAAAAACAACTAACTTCGAAACACCAGCCAAAATTTGCAGATGAATTATTTAGCTTCCGAACTGCATTTTTTATGTTTGAAATACTTAAATTATTACGAAAAAAATTGTTTCAAACGTATTTTTTGCAATATTAAGTCTCCCAAAAGATAGAAGACGTTCAAATTTGAAAACATTTTGGGATTATCCTTGCTCTCAAAACCTAAGCTGTATTGGATTTAACACCATAAAAAACATTTTACTACATAAAAATAAAAGATTTATAAAATGTAAAGTTAATTTGAGCTGGAAATCGGCCTTATATTCCTAAAAAGTCGGGAATGTCGCGTGGTGCGGGGCCCGTTACCCCTTATTATATTGGCTCCAAAAAAGTGAACATAAATGAAAATCAACTTTGAAATAATTATGAAAACATTTAAATTAATCTATATCTGTCAATTTAAAAAGAACTCTTGTTGATTGAACGGTTGGCTACGGATACATGTATAGGAAAAAAAAAGGTAATCAATTACTTGTTTCATCTCTTTCTTTTCTAAATTTTGGGAAAATAGACTATGACACTTTTAAGGGAAGTGAACTGAATTCTTCTTACAATTATAGTATATTTTCCAACTATCGAATATTTATAGCGCATTTTTCAAATTTTCATTTTGAAGCTGGATATACAAGCACTTATGAGTCATTTTTTAAGGGGTCGTAGGAGTCTTAAAAATGTGCAAAGAAGGTACTACAAAACATAGTTTGATCTTTCATGTCATTTTTGAACTACTCAGTGTATAAGTATAATTTTTTTATATGTAATTCGACAAGATTTATTTATTATAAAACAAGTTTTAAAATTTATGAAACTTTTGCCAAAGCTAAAATAAATGATATTAAATATGAAGCTATTTGAACACACTGTGATTAGGCTTGCGCGGCAAATTGTGAGGTCAAAGTTGAAAAAATGACCAAGAAAATGACTTTATATTTTACAAATATGTACAAACAAAGACTTATACCTAAATTCTCAGCTCAATTTTAATTAGAAATTATTTTTAAAAAAATTTAAAATGAAAATTTTAAAATTTTTATTAATTTTTTTAGAAAAAAGTTCTTAAAATAATTTCTAATTAAAATTGAGCTGAGAATTTAGGTATAAGTCTTTGTTTGTGCATATTTGTACAATATAAAGTCATTTTCTTGGTCATTTTTTCAACTTTGACCTCACAATTTGCCGCGCAAGCCTAATCACAGTGTGTTCAAATAGCTTCATGTTTAATATCTTTTATTTTAGTTTTGGCTAAAGTTTCATAAATTTTAAAACTTGTTTTATAATAAATAAATCTTGTCGAATTACATACAAAAAAATTTTACTTTTACACTGAGTAGTTCAAAAATGACATGAAAGATCAAACTATGTTTTGTAGTACCTTCTTTGCACATTTTTAAGACTCCGATGACCCCTTAAAAGGGGGACTACTTGTGATAGTTGAGACTTTCGATTTTCTTGCAGGATATGTGAGTAGTTAAGCGGAATTGAACTGAGATTCACTACACAATAAAACAACACATCTATTTGGTGATCTTTAAGGGGTCATACTAGTCTTAAAAATGTGCAATCGAAGGTACTACAAAGTATAATTTGATCTTTCATGTCATTTTTTAACTACTCAATATATAAGTATAATTTTTCTATATGTAATTCTATAAGATTTATTTAATATAAAATAAATTTTAAAATTTATGAAACTTTAGCCAAAACTAAAATAAATGATATTAAACATAAAACTATATGAACACGTTGGGATTAGGCTTGCGCGTCAAATTGTGAGCTCAAAATTGAAAAAATGACCAAGAAAATGACTTTATATTGTACAAATATGTACGAAAAAAGACTTATACCTTAATTCTCAGCTCAATTTTAATTAGAAATTCTTTTAAGAACTTTTTTCTAAAAAAATTAATAAAAATTTTAAAATTTTGATTAAAATTTTTTTTAAAAATAATTTCTAATTAAAATTGAGCTGGGAATTTAGGTATAAGTCTTTGTTTGTACATATTTGTACAATATAAGGTCATTTTCTTGGTCATTTTTACAATTTTGACCTCAAAATTTGCCGCGCAAGCCTAATCCCAATGTGTTCAAATAGCTTTTTGTTTAATATCATTTATTTTAGTTTTGGCTAAAGTTTCATAAATTTTAAAATTTGTTTTATAATAAATAAATCTTATATAATTACATATAAAAAAATTATACTTATGTATTGAGTAGTTAAAAAATTACATAAAAGATCAAACTATGCTTTGTAGTACCTTCTTTGCACATTTTTAAGACTCTTATGACCCCTTAATCGGTGGTTCAAATAAAACTGAAATACATAGTGGGAAAAGAAAGGATTACGGGCGATGCAGGATGGATCCGTAACAACCGTACAGATTTGGCGCTTGTTTTCACACGCCAAACTACCTACACAAACACATGGTTATTTTGATTTCGGATTTCATATTTAATTCAAATTGAGTTCTCGTTAGCTAGAATTCTTTTTGGTTTTGGTTTGAAAAACAAAACTTGGGGTTTTGCTTTGTGAAACAAAACTATTTTGTTTTGGTTTACAAAACAATTGTTTGTTATGCTTTGTAAAACAAATAAAAAAACTGCCCGGGGCCAGAAACGAGTATTTAGGCTTTCAATTGTCCCTACAATACTGCCCGATGTTGGAAACTGATGTTTTTTTTTCGATAAAAAAAAATTGCCCGGGGCCCCAAACCGGGTATTTATGCTTTCAATGGGCCCTACAATACTGCCCGATGTTGGATACTGATGTTTTTTTTAGAGAAAAAAAAATTGCCCGGGGCCTAAAACGGGTATTTAGGCTTTCAATGAGCCCTACAATACTGCCCGATGTTGGATACTGTTGTTTTCTTTAGAGAAAAAAAATTGTCCGGGGCCCCAAAAACGGGTGCTTACTGGATTGCCACTCGTGTAGCTCTAGTGCGACGAAAATTCAAACGAAACTAAACTGAGTACTGGATAGCCACTCGTGTAGCGTCTAAGCGATGAATGCGCCAATCTGGCAAACCCTTCAAAAGCATCACACAAGCGTCAACCAATCACATGCGTAGGATTGCATGGATCATTCCTACATTGCCCGTCGTGTAAAAGGAAATCATTAATCTCCTATAGCGTGGGAAAAGAAATGCACATTAGTCATACAAATGGAAGGAAAAAAAGGATTACGTAATCAATACACGCGCTTGGGGGGAAAAATACTTCACAATTTCGCCACAAGTAGTACTAAGATATGAAAAAGAGAATTTCAGTTTTTCTATAATTCGCTTTCTTTGATCATGAGGCAAGGTCAAATTTGAGGTAATGGATCAATGGTGTAAATTATATCATCCTTCTACTTCTGAAGCCATGAGTGTTCCAAGATTATTATAATTATTATTATTATTTTGAAGTATGGATACTAGGTGCAAGTCAGCATAATTAGTTTGGTAGGTCACTCATGGCTTTGAAGGTCAGGATCCTTTGAAAAGGGTCATTTTCGTCGATTTTTGACGTGTTTCTGCCTAATTATCTGGTCAAACCATAAGCGACCCACGAAAATAATTATTAGATTAGTTTCACATACTAGGGTATTACTTACAAAAATATAAAACACTAGGGATGACACTTTACTTTGGTAGTTACAGGGTCTCAAAGATGTCCATTTACAAAAAAGCTCATATTCAAAGGTCAATTACTCGTGAAGCGAATAGTCAATAACTTGGAGACAGAACTGTAAATACACTTCATATATTGCAGTTTTAGACCCAGGTTACAAACCTATTACAACTCACTTTTTGTCCCAGACGCACCCACCCACTATCCAGACCTCTCCCAAAGACTGATATCTCAGATTTCGTGCTACTAAAATGGATTCCCAGCTACCCCACAATCAAAGTACACCAAAGTTTCTCGTTCGACCACTGTCTGAACAAATTTCCTAAAGCCCTTATCAGACGGTATGAACGTCGCTCGTCGAACAACTTTTGGTTCGGCATATAAACGTCACACAAGAGCATGGCTACGTCGTGCGTGAAATTACAAACTTAAAAATAGTATTTTTGCTGTAATGAAGGAGAGGTATAAGGAGGAGGATCGGCCAAGATGCCACGACTGAACATCGTTTTGATGGGAGCAGCCGTTTAACCAGCAAAAAGTGACGACTCGAAAAAACTCAGCTAGCAAAAGCGGCTCGAATAGCCAGTTTTTGAAATGGCGTAAGAACGTCGCTGAACGAGCGAGCTTTCGTGTGCTAAGGCCTTAAGAGATATTGACATCAGCTCCGAACCACTCATTATCAACAAAGAGCCGAAAATCCCACGAGATATCAGAAACTAAACTAGATCAAAGAGTAGACTTTTTGAAATTTTTCAAGGATACCAGATATCCAAGGGACATAAGCCTTTTCAATGACTCCTGCCGTAAAGTCCTAACACATCTGCGGGGCTGGGGAGCCCAGTCGGTTAGGCACTCGCCTACACTCTTAAAACAAACGAGAGAATTTAAATCAATCTGAGTAATTTTCACTCCTCCAGTCTTGAAAATGAACTTC
Organism: Hylyphantes graminicola; assembly: GCA_023701765.1. Classification (NCBI taxonomy): domain Eukaryota; kingdom Metazoa; phylum Arthropoda; class Arachnida; order Araneae; family Linyphiidae; genus Hylyphantes; species Hylyphantes graminicola. Next base: position 69,755,371 of record CM043119.1, read on the forward strand.
TCCGAAAGGAGTGGATCCTTTGTGTGTTAAACCTCCAACAGTATCACTCCAAACGAGTGATTTTAACTCAGTCTGAGTTAATATCCACTCCTTTCCAGTGTCGAAAATGCACTTCTCCAACTGGAGTGGATTTCACTCTTTTGTTTTAAGAGTGTAGCATGCGAAAGGCCACAGGTTCGGGTCCGGGCATCGCCAAGAAAACTGACGACCTATAAACGGCCCTTGCAGCCAAAAATGTCCGACGAATAATACCCCGTGTAAGGGAGTGCACGTAAAATATTCTTCTAAGTCCTAACGCTGCGTACGATGTCGCCCTTAACGGTTGCGTTGGGTGCCCATTCAGGTGCTGGCTCTTCCCTTGACTGTGGTTCTAAAATACGACGCCCGTCGTCAATAGCCCTCGTGTAGCTCTAGTGAGACGATAATTCAAACCTAACCTAACCATAAGAGTAAACATAATTTTTATTTGTTCAGATTTTAACACGTTGCGAAATTTGTTGACAATGCATTTCGAATTATATATCGACCCAATATCGCAATACTTTCATTACTTTATATTTCATATTAGAATTTAAAGTGTAAAAAAACCACGAAGAATGGACTGAGTTAATTTTAGTAATTATTTCGAGCAACCTATTATAGTTCTGCTGTCATTTCTTAACATATCAAATATACTGATTGTTGAAGTGTCCTTTTTGGGAGCAACCTAGTAATCGATTTTAAGGGTTTAATTTTTAACTATAATCAAATTTGAGATTAAACGTGTTTACTTTTGAGAATATGAAATGTTTTTAGAATAAAATTCTTATTTATCGTTTTTATTTGTGAGGTGTTAATTTTTAACAGTGTATATATGCCGTTGAGAATTCTCAATGCATTTAAAATACTCCATTTGTATTTAAAATTTTACCGGAAGCATACAAAAACATTACTAAGCAATAATGTGATAAAAAAGCAAAACTATGAATAATTTTTAAATATATACTACTATCCTTATGTCAGCTTGTGTTTCTCTTAAACATAATACCATCTCCATATTTTCTTTATTTCAGTTAAACCAAAAGGTGAGCTTTATTCAGTTTTGCTATAAACGTTGGAAATTTTAGAAACTTTTACGTTTGTTCTTACTTGCTAAAAGAAATAGTGTAAAAAGGCACAAGAAAACACGTTCCCAAAAACGATACACCTACTACGGTCAGAGGGCGATGATTATGAAAATGGTTCGCCAATCGTCAGGTGTGATATTGCTATCCACAATAGCGATGAAAATTAAAACTGCGAAGGATCTAGAATAATGCACATTTCAATTATGTGCAAAAACTTATCAAACTGTGTATGCTCGCAGCGCAGTCGCTGACAAATGAAGAGCACACGGGAAGAACCGATTGATTTTGTAGAGAAGTTTCCTTGGCAGGCTACTTTGACGATGATAGCGAGTGATCGCCTAAACTTGTGTAAGGAAACCAGTTCCTACCACAGAGATCATAGTTAAAGTAATAGAGTGGCAGATCACGTGACCTCCAATGCTAACGACGGGACGCGCAAGGAGATCCCAGAAGAGCCGCCAATGAAGCCAGTGTTGTAGGTCACGTGATCTGCCACCTAATATTTTTAACTACTATCTCTGTGGTTCTTATATATAGCTACCAAGATTCAGGCGATTGAAGATCTTGGACCAAGCGAAGAAGAAAGAGAGAAACCGGTTTTCTGCCGCCAATGTCGCCAAGCCAGCAATTGTGGGCGTCCGCCTAATAAATCAATCGGTTCTCCCGTGTACTCTTCAAATGTCTTTGCTATCGCCCTGTCGCCAGTTTTTTAAACAAACCAAGCATCACTAAAAAGAGGATCTGGATTTAGCATCGCAGCCGCACCAGTAACTTTTGGTTTTGAAATGCCTTCCGTTTAATTCTTTCAGTCAAAATAGCAGGTTTTGGTAGTAAAGGAGGTTCGGGACACAAAATCTTGAAAAAAAAAAATGAAAAATATATTATTATCTTAAAAATTAATACAATTATTTTGGAATAATTTGAAACGAAAATTTAATTTATTTCTGCAGTAGAATGTGAGATATATAGTTCCTTGTGTCGTGAGCCACGGCTAGCAGACAATGTAAATAAAAGTTTTGACTTACTTGTTGCTCTTTATTTTCTAAATTTTATGAAAATAAAGTATAACACTTTTAAAGGGAGGTGAACTAAATTCTTCTTTCAATTATTGTTTATTTTCCAACCATTGAATATTTACAGCACATATTTCCATTTTTTGTTTTGAAGCTAGAAATACAAGCACTAGTCGTTTTTTCCCGTTCAATCTTCAAAGCTGTTTTTCTTCTTTGTATGGACCGTTCGTGGCCGAGGGGGTTAAGGCATCAGCCTCAGGATTCAACCTTCTCAGGAGTGCGGGGGTTCGAATCCCACCTATTGCCAGTCATCCTATAAATCAGGTATCTGTACTGAGAAAGAGTTGAAAAATCCAACTCGTAACGGATGGGCCCGAGTACACTGGGACAGATGTGCTCATTAAATCTTTGGAGTCCAAAGTCCCGACGCCGTCAGCGTACGATGTCGCTCAAAGTTCCATTGGGTGCCTGCTCAGGTGTCGACCGCGTCACTTGAGGGTTAAAAATTACGAATCATTATTGGATGTGTTAAAGCTCCTAAAGGAGGCTAGAATTAGGCAGCTGGAATCGATTACATCACCTTACCTTCTTCTTGGCCCTCCGGTGGCCGAGAGGTGTAAGCGACGAGTCTCACATCGAGAAGGTTCTAGGTAATGTAGGTAATGTAATCGTTTCCGGCCGACTATTTCAAGCCTCCGTCAGGAGCTTTAACACAGCCAATAACGTCTCGTAATTTAGAACCCTGGTCAAGTGACGAGATCGACACCTGAGCGGGCACCCAACGGAAACTTCGAGCGACATCGTACGCTGACGCCGTCGGGACTTTGGACTCCACAGATTTAACGAGCACGTCTGTCCCAGTGTACTCGGGTCCATCCGTCACGAGTTGGATTTTTTCTACTCTTTCCAGTACAGATATCCGATTTATAGGATGACTGGTAGTAAGTGGGATTCGAACCTGAGAAGGTTGGATCCTGAGGCTCACGCCTTAAGGGGTCTAAGGAGTCTTAAAAATGTGCAAAGAAGGAACTACAAAGCATAGTTTGATCTTTCATGTAATTTTTTAACTACTCAATATACAAGTATAATTTTTTTATATGTAGTCCTACAAGATTTATTTAATATGAAACAAATTTTAAAATTTATGAAACTTTAGCCAAAACTAAAATAAGTGATATTAAACATAAAGCTATTTGAACACATTGTGATTAGGCTTGCGCGGCAAATTGTGAGGTCAAAATTGAAGACATGACCAAGAAAATGACTTTATATTGTACAAATATGTACAAACAAAGCCTTTTCCTAAATTCTCAGCTCAATTTTAATTAGAATTTATTTTAAGAACTTTTTTCTAAAAAAATTTATAAAATTTTTTGAATTTTGATTTAAAAAAATTAAAAAAATTATTTCTAATTAAAATTGAGCTGAGAATTTAGGTTAAATTCTAGTTTGTACATATTTGTACAATATAAAGTCATTTTCTTGGTCATTTTTTCAATTTTGACCTCAAAATTTGCCGCGCAAGCCTAATCCCAATGTGCTCAAATAGCTTTTTGTTTAATACCATTTATTTTAATTTGGGCTAAAGTTTCATAAATTTTTAAATTTTTTATAACAAATAAATCATGTAGAATTACATATAAAAACTAAAATTATAGCTATTTGAACACATTGTGACTAGGCTTGCGCGGCAAATTGTGAGATCAAAATTGAAAAAATGACCAAGAAAATGACTTTACATTGTACAAATATGTAGAAACAAAGACTTATACCTAAATTCTCAGCTCAATTTGAATAAGAAATTATTTTTAAAAAAATTTAAAATAAAAATTTTAAAATTTTTGTTATTTTTTTTAGAAAAAAGTTCTTAAAATAATTTCTAATAAAATTGGGTTGAGAATTTAGGTATAAGTCGTTGTTTGTACATATTTGTACAATATAAAGTCATTTTTTTGGTCATTTTTTCAATTTTGACCTCACAATTTGCCGCGCAAGCCTAATCCCAATGTGTTCAAATAGCTTTATGTTTAATATCATTTATTTTAGTTTTGGCTAAAGTTTCATAAATTTTAAAACTTGTTTTATAATAAATAAATCCTGTAGAATTACATCTAAAAAATTATACTCATTTATTGAGTAGTTAAAAAATGACATGAAAGATCAAACAATGCTTTGTAGTATCTTCTTTGCACATTTTTAAGACTCCTGTGACCCCTTAAATGTTTCAGTCTAAGTAGCAGGTTTTGGTTTCGTTCCGGGAAACAAAATTTTCAGAAAAAATCGAAACAATATTATTATCTAAAATAATACAATTAGACCAGGGGTACCCAACCGGTGGAACAACTGTGTCCAAAAAAAAGTATCCACTAGTGATTATTTCGGTTGTTAAGTCATCCTATATATAATCGGACCTTTCTGACTTTGTAAGCAAATAACACTCTAAGTTAATTGCATGACAGAAATTTTGCATAAGGGGCCGTCTTCATATTAAAAATGTTACCAACTTCAAAATGTTCAATAGTAACACCCCTTTTTGAGTCTATATTTCAAATGTGTGACATATTTTTTTTAAACGATTTGTATTATAATAAACAATTATTCTTCCGGATTCATTAAGAACTCTGTACGACCAAGGATTTTCCCCATAGCCAATAATACGTCCCAAGTTCTACTACGGAAATCCGTTATTCCAACCGTGTCTCCTTCTTTAAATGTCCCCAAACCACGTGCTGACCTATCATTAATAAAACTTTTGATTCAATGGATGAATTTTTTAATCTCTCTTTAATTAAACAAAAATTTCTGGATTTAAAAGGGCTTCCGAAATTGGAAGTATTGGTTTTAATCTGAGATTAAACAATAGTTATACTGGAGACTAATTCAAACCAGCAACCGGGGCGTTTCTGCATTCCATAAGCCCTACAAAATGATCCTTTCCCTCCTCAATAGCTTTTCTAAAAATTTATTTTACGATTACGACGCATCTTTCTGCCTAATCACTATCACTCTTAAAACAAAAGAGTGAAATGGAGAAGTGCATTTTCGATACTGGAAAGGAATGAATATTAACTCAGACTGAGTTAAAATCACTCGTTTCGAGTGATCCTGTCGGAGGTTAAACACACAAAGGATCCACTTAAAAAGGAGAAGTGCATTTTCGAGACTGGAGGAGTGAAAATTAATCAGACTGAGTTAAAATCACTCGTTCGTTTTAAGAGTATACTCTTATTATATCTAGGAGACACAAAAACACAATTATAATTTAATTCTTTAGCGAAACTTTTAAAAGACAAACTATTATTAGGAACATTGTCCGAAACCAATTCACCTATAACTACAAATCTAGAAAATATCTCTTTAAGTTTACGAATTATTTCATCAGCTGATTTAGAACCTATAGAAGAAACTTCAATCCATTTAAAAAAGTATTCCATAAAAACCAAATAAGCTTTTCCACCTAATTCCATAATATCAACGGCCGCTCTTTGAAATGGTCTATCAGGTATTGGGTGAGGTATTAGTAGTGGAAAAACGAGAGGGGAGCTGAGATCAGGGATCAGGGATCCTGATCCCCGATTTTGGCTCCCCTCTGACCCCCGATTTTGGCTCCCCTCTGACCCTTAATTTTGGCTCCCCTCTGACCCTTAATTTTGGCTCCCCTCTGACCCTTAATTTTGGCTCCCCTCTGACCCTTAATTTTGGACCCCCTTTAATTTTGGCTCCCCTCTGACCCCCGATTTTGGCTCCCCTCTGATCTCGTACTGTTGTACGAGGGTATTTTTAGAGAAAGTTTATATTTTCGTGAGTGGCATCAATTTTTCCGTACTGTTATACAAGGGTATTTTTAGAGAAAGTTTATATTTTCGTGAGTGGCATCAATTTTTCCGTACTGTTATACAAGGGTATTTTTAGAGAAAGTGACGTCACTGATCCACCACCACCACCACCGATGAGTCAACACTGATCCTCCACCACATATGACGCGGGTGACGTAGATTATAGGTTTATGCTATATGTAAAGAACAGTTATTAGTAGTTGTTGATTGGGAATATTTTTTTATTATAATAGTAAGGGTGTGACACAGGCTATTATAGTCTTTAAATATTACTTTTCCTCAAGTATAAATAAGTTGAAACAAGGATATGTTCTAAATATTCGATATGGTGGAGTTGAGTTGTTTGGATTGTCCTAGCGAGGATATGATATAGGGAAAAATCGTGGCGCCATCTAGTGTTGAGATTATGAATGATTTTAATATGTATTTCTGAGAGAAAATAATAGTTTTATGCGTCGAACTTTAAAAGTGATTCAGTAACATTTATTGGAAGACTATTAAGTTTATGTGTTAAAATATTATTTAACATAGTTAATAAATATTTATGGTAAAGGATATTTAATGTTATACATTATTTAAAACTATTTTTCTACTAAAGATCAAGTAATTTTTTTTTTCTGTCATTGAAACCATTATGTTCTAATCATTCTCGTATGAATACAAAGTAATTGGTTCTTATTAAAATTCTGTTTCCGAATGTGTATAGTAAATATAATACTAACATTTATTTTACTAAAGATTCAGAAAATAGTTACATTTTGATATTTTAAATTATATAATATACAATACTAACATTTATTTTTACTAAAGATTCAGAAAATAGTTAAATTTTGATATTTTAAATTATATAATTCATTTTTATTAAAGATTCCGAAAAAACTCAAATTTATACTTAAATTATATAATACTAACATTTATTTTTACTAAAGATTCTGAAAATAGTTACATTTTGATATTTTAAATTATACAATACTAACATTTATTTTTACTAAAGATTCAGAAAATAGTTAAATTTTGATATTTTAAATTATATAATTCATTTTTATTAAAGATTCCGAAAAACTCAAATTTATACTTAAATTATATAATACTAACATTTATTTTTACTAAAGATTCTGAAATAATTGAATTTATTATTGTGTTCAACATAATTCTTATATCTAAAATAATGAGATAATATTTTCAAAGAAATTTGTTTATTACTGGTATTCATATATATGCATTTCCAATTAAAATTCATTTTTATAAAATAAGCATTTCAAATAGATTCATAATTTATTTATATAAATATAAATCATGATATTATTAGACATTTTATTTATATATTTCAACTCAAAATTAGTTTTAATATATTTTCAATAGTAACTATTTCCAATAAAATTTTTTTTTATATATAAGCATTTCAAATAGTTCATATTTATTATATAATATAAATCATTACAATTAGACATTTTATATATATATTTCAATCAAATAGTTTTAATATATTTCAATAGTATCATTTCCAAGAAAAACAAAATGAATTTATTACATATAATTACTCAAAAAAATATAAAATAGCATTTTTTTTTTACAATTCATATGAAACATTTCAATTTTCATAAAGAGGACTACATTTCAAAAGATTTTATACACATATACATTTTTACTCCCAATAAAAAACCATTAATAATGGAATGACAAAAATGGCCATGTGCCAAGGTTGTGTAATCCATCATCTAATATGAAACGTTTATCATCATACGGGTTTAGGGTAATTTTATTCTGGTTAACAGTGTATTTTATTTGATGAGAGTCACTCATGAATCTAATACTTTGAGCTTCTACTTTGAATATTTTCTTGTAGACATTTTTTGTAATCTCATGTGTTTATTTTATTTTTTAAAACGCTACTTTAGGGACACCTTTGGCAGTTTTTTTTAACGGTCTTTTTAGTTTTAATACTATAACATTTTTGACATTAGCCCTATAAACTCTATAATTATAACACCCGACATTCATCCTTTCATTTATTCACGAGTATAAAAAAAAATAGTTCGATAAAGAGAAAAAAAATAGTTCGATAAGAGAAAAAAAAAAACCATCTAGTATTAGCAGATAATGTTCTTATGTATAAAAAGTAACTATTTCACAAATCGAAGTAGGCGGTTTATTATGTTTAAATGCATTTCAAATGGGTCGTAATATTTTAATTGTTTAGTCTAGATCTAACATGGTAAAAAAAAAAATAGTACTCTCAGTAAAAATTGCTTAATAATTCTTACATTTACTTTTTTAACTTAAAAATATATATTTAAAACGTTCAACTATTATTCAAATGACTTACTTATGACTTAAAACTATACTTTTACAATACTTTAGCTAAAATATTTCGACAAAAGGTCTAGAGTTAAAAGATTATTATCAAGACGACAGTAAATATTTTTGTTTAATGTTTCTTATATTTATTGCTAAAACTTAGATTTTTTTTTTCCTGCTGTTTAATGTGAATTTTATATTTAAATGTATTAAAAGTATAATTTTAACCTATATTTTACATCCACAATGTAAATTTTAAGGTTTACATAAGTATGTAATGGTATTAAGATATAAATATTTTTCCTTAAACTAGTTAAATTATTTTAAAGTGGAATGTTTTTTTTTTTCTCAAATTATTGATCAAAAATTTAGTATAACTATTTTCAAATCGCGTTTTTTTCTATGATCTAGATTATAAACCTTATAGAAAATCTTACAAATTTCTAATTAATTTATGGGAAGATGCCCGAATATTTCAACCGAAGTTTTAAAACATTTGCGTAACGCATTTCTTAACTAAAATAGTTTATTCAAAATAGTTAACGAATAAAATATTTTTTAATTGATTTATGAAACGCAAACTTATTATTTGTTAAGACGCGGCATTAACAATTCTACTATACAGATATGTATATTCCAAGAAATCTTAATTTTTGTACTTATAAGGACTGCAGACGATAAGATTAGGGTATCCTACAATGATCTAATTACACAGTAGTTTAAAGAAAATAGTTCGAGGTAATAACACAGGTACAGGGACCCCATTATCAATAAAACAGGATCTACTTTAGGAAAGGTTTTGATAAGATTAGACTGACTTCATATATTACCAGCAAAATTGATTATATTTTAGTTCAGACTAACTGAAGATTTTTTTTTTTTCTCTTATTATATGAGTTCTCAATTTATTATTTTTTTCTTCTTTGTAATTGTATTAACTAACAAAAGTGAACCCTTTTATAACTTTCATTGAAATATTCTAAAAATTAGTACAAGTTAAACATATATTCAATTTAATTACGTCTTATATAAAAAAAAAAAAGTTTGAAATAGACGTGAATAATTATTTAAAAGTGAAGGTTCGAATCCGTTTTAAATAGCAAAAGATATTCATACAAGTTCTAAAAATAGATAATCTAAAAATATTCTAAATTACTTTTTCTTTTGATCGATTTTATTAAAATAAACGTTAATGTATGCTCTAATTTTTTTTCTAAGACTTAACATATACATTTTATGAAAATTTCAAGTAATTTCTTATCAAATATTAACTTATATTAAGAATGCTAAAATCGCTAGAGTATTTAGTGAGTTCTACAATTATCAATAAACGCCTGCATAAATTTTAAAAAATATTAACTTTTTATTAATAAAATAGAAAAGTGTTAAAACTATTTTCGTATGGTTTTACATATTTTCTCAAATGAAAGAATGTCACAAACATTTAAAACCTAATAAATATTATAAACTTAAAAATTTATATTCTTACTTTTAGTGGGGAAGCTGTCTTCATATTGAAACACATGTCCCAACCACCTAATGCGGACGCCTTTACCACCTTTAAAATATCAGGTTCACCATACTTTTTGTATATTTCATGGTTGTAGGCAATTCTCTTTATTCTCCTAACACCGTCTTTTCCTTATCTTATTCGTCTCGTCTGTTATCTTAAGTCTGACAAATGAATGAGGGAAGTAATGACGCTTAGCACACTCGGAATAAGAATGTTGAGGAATCCTCCATTCTGTAAAATAATTTAAAATAATTCTAACGATATAGTAATTATTTTTAATAAATATTTTAGCTTTGTAGACAATTATTCAATAATAATAGGATTCGATTTTGAATCTTAAGACTCAACAAACTAAAATGATAACATTCGTCGCAGATCTTAGTAATTATAAGATTGTAACTTAAGTATGAAATCACCTTAGGGAAAGAAGATAAGAAGTTGCGATTGTTAACAAAATGAGTAATACCTTGTTTTTATTAGTTCGAATTCCAGATAAATATTTTAACTAGATAAATATTTTACAATTCTAAGTCATTATCAGCTATCCATTTTCATTTAAATTAAGTTTTTAAGTATAAAATGTATTGATAGAGAGTGTAAAATTGCTGATTATCTGAAAACTATCATTTTATGAACTAATACTGTGAATAAACCTTAGTTTTAAATCCATTTATTCAATAAATTTATTTAAGTAAAAAACCGGTTACTCGAATCTAGTTTTATTTTTATTTGATGACTTTCTCATAGATATAGGTTTTATGTAATATCAACTAATACTCAAAATATTCAAGAATACTCATGGTTTAATGCAAAATGGCACACCAAAATAAACCTCAGTTTAAATCCATTTATTAAATAAAATCGAGTTACTCTAATGTAGTTTGTTTTATATTTGGTTACATTATCACTGGTTATATATAATGTTAACTAATACTCAAAATATTCAGGAATACCTCCGGTTTAATGTAAAAAAAAACACACCTATGTAGATTATAGACTTATATATATAAATTTACTTGATGGTTTTTAAACAACAAATTTGTAAGAAATTGAGTAGTTTTATCCATTATTTTTGTTTGAAACTCTAAAAAGTTTGATATCTTCTTTGAAATAATAAAAATAGTAGTATGGAAACGTGTAAAAAAAACTATTTTATCGTCTTTTAGTATAACATTAATGATATGAATATATCTGAAATACATAATGAATTTTATAGTTATATATTAGTTGAACCCACATGTTTCATTATATATGACTAAGTCTCAAGTTTTAAAAATATGTAGTTTAAGGTTTTGAAAGGACTACATAGGATATCTATTATCTAAATCAGAGGGCTTACAAACCGGTTATTAGATTACATTGTATAGGTAGATAATGTGTGATTCACTAACACATATAAATCTATTTATCTCTGTTCATATAATTTTCTAAGGAGTTTGTACTGATGAATTAAATGACATTTTTCAATCAAGTGTTTTGACCCAAAATAAAGTAACTTCTTTATCTCAGTTTATTTAGCGTTAGCTTAAATATTGTATAATTTTCATGACATTAATATCCTTAACTATAAACTGGTACCATCAACTAACTACATGGTAATAACATGTAATTCTAAAAAAAAAAAAAAACTTTACCAATTTTCATATGTGTTCCATTCTGATTAACAAACAAATATTTACCATTTGATAATTGAATATAGGAAAGTATCAAAACAAATGCATGTTTAACTAAAGACTAACATACATATCCGTTACAATCCCCTAAATTTATGACTGAAACTAAAAAATCTTTAAAGAAAAAGTCAAGTGCTTTTTACAATTCCTAAAAAAAAAATACAAACAACTAAAATATACTTACATATTCGAAAAATGCCTAAAAATGAACTAACCCACAAGATTCTTAATAACAAATAAAAAAAAATTAACTTTAATTTACATCATTATTTATTCTTATAAGTCATTTTTCCAATTCAGTTCTTGATAAATTAATAGTTTGACGTTAAAATTATTCGATATTTGTAAGTTTATATTAGGTAATTATGATTAATGTTTGGAAATTATAGTAACAAAAAAAAAACCCCACATAATTACCATTGTCAAAATAGGGGTAATTCTTATGAAAAAACAAAAAGGATTTTAAAAAACAAGTAAATTTAGCTTAATATTATGCTGCATGATATATTAATTCTTCTTTTTATTATCGTACGATAAACTATATCCTTGCTGAAAAATTTATATTCATACGTGAAAGGTTTGAAAAAAAATAGCTCGAAAATATCCTTAATTTTATTTGATAACATTCTAAAATTCCCTTAAATAGTTAAGAATTATCGAAGTATATTATTTTATGACATAATAGAGACTAATTTTAGGAGAAAAAATATCAAACCTCATTTTAATTTATTCAACTCATGATTTAAACTCATAACGATCACTATTCTAAATCCTTATGAAACAGTTTTTTTTTTTTATACTTTGAGACTTTACGAAATAACACAAATTACATTAATATTCTAAAAATTTATGCAAGTTTCATTATTTTACTACGGTGTGAGAAGGGAAAAAAAAAATTAAAGTGTCTTTTTTTAACATAATTAATATCTGATGAAATAGTTCAATATTATTCAAGTCATACATAATTTCTTGTTAATCGGTAAATAGTATATAATTATGATCACTGATTGAATATTAAGAAAGTAAATACAAATTATGTCTGGTTTCAGGTAAATAAATGACGTAATCAAAATTAACTAGTTGTACTAGTTCTTCATTTTCAAATATCGAGAACAAATATTTGAAGAAATTTTATTATCTCATATAATCTATACAATTTTAAAAACTTATCATATCTAATTCTAATTCTTGAGGATATCAAATGTAAAATATTTATTTGATTTTATTATTACAGGATTAATTATATTATATTAAAATACGTAATGTATACTAATAGAGTCTTTACTAGCTAAAAATAAACGTGCATTGACTATCTATACGAGTCCCTCGAGAAAGAAATCTCTTATCTTACCACTCTTATCAGAGGTTGAATCATCCTTCAAACAATACAAACCTTTCGAGTATTCCAGCAAATTTCCTGAACGTCCTTTATAATATTTAAAATTTATTGAATCATACATTTTTATTATTTTTTTTCTTTAAATTAGTGTAATAAATAATTAAAAATACTTACAAAGATAATTATTATCATTTTCTTACCTACACTTCGAACAAGAAAGTAGTTCAAACTTTTAAACTAATTTTTTTTTTTACCTATTTCGAACAAAAAGGAATACATATCCTTGTCGTAAACAATAGTTATTAATCAAATGAAAATTTATAAAAATGATGTTAGTGTGAAATTCATAAAATGAGACTTGAGTTTATTTATATACATAAAAAATATACAAAATAATCTTCATTAATTCTTCAAAACAATCATGTCAAACATGTGAAACTGAGTCTGTGTTGGAATGTAGATCAATGAATAATAGGAATATGAATTTTTGTAGCATCGTGGTAAAATCTGTCAACTTATAATGCATGTTCTACTACATGTATGAAAAAAATAACTAGGTCCAACCTCATAAAGTCGAAAAATTTCAAGCTGGTTAGAAAATATATATATATTTCTTCCATACGTTACGATTTTTGATGTTAAATTTCTTTTAATGGATTTTTTTAATGAATGATTGAGTAGATATTGCTGCTCATATCGAAGATATGAGCAATATCACAATTTCTATCCAATCATCCATTAAAAAAAAAATCCATTAAAAAAAATTTAACATCAAAAATCGTAACGTATGGAAGAAATATATATATATTTTCTAACCAGCTTGAAATTTTTCGACTTTATGAGGTTGGACCTAGTTATTTTTTTCATACATGTAGTAGAACATGCATTATAAGTTGACAGATTTTACCACGATGCTACAAAAATTCATATTCCTATTATTCATTGATCTACATTCCAACACAGACTCAGTTTCACATGTTTGACATGATTGTTTTGAAGAATTAATGAAGATTATTTTGTATATTTTTTATGTATATAAATAAACTCAAGTCTCATTTTATGAATTTCACACTAACATCATTTTTATAAATTTTCATTTGATTAATAACTATTGTTTACGACAAGGATATGTATTCCTTTTTGTTCGAAATAGGTAAAAAAAAAATTAGTTTAAAAGTTTGAACTACTTTCTTGTTCGAAGTGTAGGTAAGAAAATGATAATAATTATCTTTGTAAGTATTTTTAATTATTTATTACACTAATTTAAAGAAAAAAAATAATAAAAATGTATGATTCAATAAATTTTAAATATTATAAAGGACGTTCAGGAAATTTGCTGGAATACTCGAAAGGTTTGTATTGTTTGAAGGATGATTCAACCTCTGATAAGAGTGGTAAGATAAGAGATTTCTTTCTCGAGGGACTCGTATAGATAGTCAATGCACGTTTATTTTTAGCTAGTAAAGACTCTATTAGTATACATTACGTATTTTAATATAATATAATTAATCCTGTAATAATAAAATCAAATAAATATTTTACATTTGATATCCTCAAGAATTAGAATTAGATATGATAAGTTTTTAAAATTGTATAGATTATATGAGATAATAAAATTTCTTCAAATATTTGTTCTCGATATTTGAAAATGAAGAACTAGTACAACTAGTTAATTTTGATTACGTCATTTATTTACCTGAAACCAGACATAATTTGTATTTACTTTCTTAATATTCAATCAGTGATCATAATTATATACTATTTACCGATTAACAAGAAATTATGTATGACTTGAATAATATTGAACTATTTCATCAGATATTAATTATGTTAAAAAAAGACACTTTAATTTTTTTTTCCCTTCTCACACCGTAGTAAAATAATGAAACTTGCATAAATTTTTAGAATATTAATGTAATTTGTGTTATTTCGTAAAGTCTCAAAGTATAAAAAAAAAAAACTGTTTCATAAGGATTTAGAATAGTGATCGTTATGAGTTTAAATCATGAGTTGAATAAATTAAAATGAGGTTTGATATTTTTTCTCCTAAAATTAGTCTCTATTATGTCATAAAATAATATACTTCGATAATTCTTAACTATTTAAGGGAATTTTAGAATGTTATCAAATAAAATTAAGGATATTTTCGAGCTATTTTTTTTCAAACCTTTCACGTATGAATATAAATTTTTCAGCAAGGATATACAGTGGTGGAAATTGATTTATGAACTATCATTCTTTTCACCAGATATAGCTTTGTATTAAGTGCTAACAATTCAAATTTTGTGTGTTGGATATTCAAAGCACAATAAAGGTATTACACACATAATTTTTTTCAAAACATGATATTAAATAAAAATATATCTAATTTTAGTTTTTAAGCATGTCAAATGATGGAAATTGAATTATGAACTCAACTTTATTTTGAACCCAGGTACCAAATATTTTAACTAGTTCTATATTTGAACTTCAGGGGAGCTTACTATCAGTGTTTATAAATAAGATTAAAGCCAAATTTGTTGAAATTTATCTGTTTTATTCCCATTTTACTAAATAGGAAAGCTTGCGGGACTGCCTGAAACCAAAAAGGTAAAAAATGACCCTTATATAATATTGCAACAAATCTTTAGCATATTAATTAAAAGATCAACAAATATAATTCATAAATATTTAAAGAATCATTCTGACTTCGGCAAAAACCATCATTAAAAAAGGTGTAACCCTCGTGGGACGAGGGACAAAAGCAGGATTATTGGACTGGTATCCCAAAAAGTTACCATTTGTGTCAGCATTTGTGCATTACAGGACGAATTTGTTATGAACAATCACTTCCTGTAACTCCCAGAAGAGTAGGACAAATATTGATATCGTCGTCGAACTTGAAATGTTCCAAAATGAAGGCTGGTCCAAAGCTTACTCTTCACCATAAGAACAGGCTATTAAAATATAGTCGTAACTACATGAAAATTGATTTGGTGGAGGTGGAGGGAGAGAAATGGGGAAAAAGTGACATTTGCTGATGAAAAAAGTTCAATTTGGATGGACGTGATGGTTTAAAATGTTATTGAAAGGATCTTCGGAAATAACCAAAATCTGTCTTCAGCAGAAATGTTAGTGTTGGAAGTTTGATGGTTTGGGCCCCGATATCTTATGATCGAAGAAACAAGGTTATGTTTCTGAATTGTTAACAAACATCACTTTATTGCAGATCAGTTCTAGAAAATTCTTTAATTCCTTTTTGCGTTGCAAAACTATGCTTTTGATTAGATTTTTATGCATGATAATGCAAGTATCCACATTTCAAACGAAATTAAAGACTGTTTAATGAGCTAAGTGTTGTTCATTTAGATCATCCTGCCAATAGCCATGACTTAAACCCCAAGAATAATGTCTGAGATCAATTGGTTTGAATAATTTACTCAAATTGAGTATGGTTTCAATGAAGTGTGCATCGGTTATGGAATAGAAGGACTTAATCATTAAAAACTGCAAATTTCTTGACCAAAACTTGACCCAAAGTTTTGTGTTGTCTATGAAAAATAAAATCAAGGAAGCATTCGCGACAAAAAATAGTTTTAGCAATTTTTAATTGAGATTGAATGCAAAAGTTCATAAATCAATTTCCCTATGCTAAAACTAAAATGTCAAGAAAATAAATTGTTTACGAATTTATATAAAATTTTATTTACGTGTATAGTTTATAATGCAAAGCCTGTATAGTACATAAAATTTAAATCGATAAAAATGCATTTAATAAAGAAATAATGTTAAAAAACTGTCAGTTCATAAATCAATTTCCACCACTGTAGTTTATCGTACGATAATAAAAAGAAGAATTAATATATCATGCAGCATAATATTAAGCTAAATTTACTTGTTTTTTAAAATCCTTTTTGTTTTTTCATAAGAATTACCCCTATTTTGACAATGGTAATTATGTGGGGTTTTTTTTTTGTTACTATAATTTCCAAACATTAATCATAATTACCTAATATAAACTTACAAATATCGAATAATTTTAACGTCAAACTATTAATTTATCAAGAACTGAATTGGAAAAATGACTTATAAGAATAAATAATGATGTAAATTAAAGTTAATTTTTTTTTATTTGTTATTAAGAATCTTGTGGGTTAGTTCATTTTTAGGCATTTTTCGAATATGTAAGTATATTTTAGTTGTTTGTATTTTTTTTTTTAGGAATTGTAAAAAGCACTTGACTTTTTCTTTAAAGATTTTTTAGTTTCAGTCATAAATTTAGGGGATTGTAACGGATATGTATGTTAGTCCTTTAGTTAAACATGCATTTGTTTTGATACTTTCCTATATTCAATTATCAAATGGTAAATATTTGTTTGTTAATCAGAATGGAACACATATTGAAAATTGGTAAAGTTTTTTTTTTTTTTTTTAGAATTACATGTTATTACCATGTAGTTAGTTGATGGTACCAGTTTATAGTTAAGGATATTAATGTCATGAAAATTATACAATATTTAAGCTAACGCTAAATAAACTGAGATAAAGAAGTTACTTTATTTTGGGTCAAAACACTTGATTGAAAAATGTCATTTAATTCATCAGTACAAACTCCTTAGAAAATTATATGAACAGAGATAAATAGATTTATATGTGTTAGTGAATCACACATTATCTACCTATACAATGTAATCTAATAACCGGTTTGTAAGCCCTCTGATTTAGATAATAGATATCCTATGTAGTCCTTTCAAAACCTTAAACTACATATTTTTAAAACTTGAGACTTAGTCATATATAATGAAACATGTGGGTTCAACTAATATATAACTATAAAATTCATTATGTATTTCAGATATATTCATATCATTAATGTTATACTAAAAGACGATAAAATAGTTTTTTTTACACGTTTCCATACTACTATTTTTATTATTTCAAAGAAGATATCAAACTTTTTAGAGTTTCAAACAAAAATAATGGATAAAACTACTCAATTTCTTACAAATTTGTTGTTTAACCATCAAGTAAATTTATATATATAAGTCTATAATCTACATAGGTGTGTTTTTTTTACATTAAACCGGAGGTATTCCTGAATATTTTGAGTATTAGTTAACATTATATATAACCAGTGATAATGTAACCAAATATAAAACAAACTACATTAGAGTAACTCGATTTTATTTAATAAATGGATTTAAACTGAGGTTTATTTTGGTGTGCCATTTTGCATTAAACCATGAGTATTCTTGAATATTTTGAGTATTAGTTGATATTACATAAAACCTATATCTATGAGAAAGTCATCAAATAAAAATAAAACTAGATTCGAGTAACCGGTTTTTTACTTAAATAAATTTATTGAATAAATGGATTTAAAACTAAGGTTTATTCACAGTATTAGTTCATAAAATGATAGTTTTCAGATAATCAGCAATTTTACACTCTCTATCAATACATTTTATACTTAAAAACTTAATTTAAATGAAAATGGATAGCTGATAATGACTTAGAATTGTAAAATATTTATCTAGTTAAAATATTTATCTGGAATTCGAACTAATAAAAACAAGGTATTACTCATTTTGTTAACAATCGCAACTTCTTATCTTCTTTCCCTAAGGTGATTTCATACTTAAGTTACAATCTTATAATTACTAAGATCTGCGACGAATGTTATCATTTTAGTTTGTTGAGTCTTAAGATTCAAAATCGAATCCTATTATTATTGAATAATTGTCTACAAAGCTAAAATATTTATTAAAAATAATTACTATATCGTTAGAATTATTTTAAATTATTTTACAGAATGGAGGATTCCTCAACATTCTTATTCCGAGTGTGCTAAGCGTCATTACTTCCCTCATTCATTTGTCAGACTTAAGATAACAGACGAGACGAATAAGATAAGGAAAAGACGGTGTTAGGAGAATTGCCTACAACCATGAAATATACAAAAAGTATGGTGAACCTGATATTTTAAAGGTGGTAAAGGCGTCCCGCATTAGGTGGTTGGGACATGTGTTTCAATATGAAGACAGCTTCCCCACTAAAAAGTAAGAATATAAATTTTTAAGTTTATAATATTTATTAGGTTTTAAATGTTTGTGACATTCTTTCATTTGAGAAAATATGTAAAACCATACGAAATAGTTTTAACACTTTTCTATTTTATTAATAAAAAAGTTAATATTTTTTAAAATTTATGCAGGCGTTTATTGATAATTGTAGAACTCACATAAATACTCTAGCGATTTTAGCATTCTTTAATATAAGGTTAATATTTGATAAGAAATTACTTGAAATTTTCATAAAATGTATATGTTAAGTCTTAGAAAAAAAATTAGAGCATACATTAACGTTTATTTTAATAAAATCGATCAAAAGAAAAAGTAATTTAGAATATTTTTAGATTAATCTATTTTTAGAACTTGTATGAATATCTTTTGCTATTTAAAACGGATTCGAACCTTCACTTTTAAATAATTATTCACGTCTATTTCAAACTTTTTTTTTTTTATATAAGACGTAATTAAATTGAATATATGTTTAACTTGTACTAATTTTTAGAATATTTCAATGAAAGTTATAAAAGGGTTCACTTTTGTTAGTTAATACAATTACAAAGAAGAAAAAATAATAAATTGAGAACTCATATAATAAGAGAAAAAATCTTCAGTTAGTCTGAACTAAAATATAATCAATTTTGCTGGTAATATATGAAGTCAGTCTAATCTTATCAAAACCTTTCCTAAAGTAGATCCTGTTTATTGATAATGGGGTCCCTGTACCTGTGTTATTACCTCGAACTATTTTCTTTAAACTACTGTGTAATTAGATCATTGTAGGATATCCTAATCTTATCGTCTGCAGTCCTTATAAGTACAAAAATTAAGATTTCTTGGAATATACATATCTGTATAGTAGAATTGTTAATGCCGCGTCTTAACAAATAATAAGTTTTGCGTTTCATAAATCAATTAAAATTTATTCGTTAACTATTTTGAATAAACTATTTTAGTTAAGAAATGCGTTACGCAAATGTTTTAAACTTCGGTTGAAATATTCGGGCATCTTCCCATAAATTAATTAGAAATTTGTAAGATTTTCTATAAGGTTTATAATTTAGATCATAGAAAAAACGCGATTTGAAAATAGTATACTAAATTTTTGATCAATAATTTGAGAAAAAAAAACCATTCCACTTTAAAATAATTTAACTAGTTTAAGGAAAAATATTTATATCTTAATACCATTACATACTTATGTAAACCTTAAAATTTACATTGTGGATGTAAAATATAGGTTAAAATTATACTTTTAATACATTTAAATATAAAATTCACATTAAACAGCAGGAAAAAAAAAATCTAAGTTTTAGCACTAAATATAAGAAACATTAAACAAAAATATTACTGTCGTCTTGATAATAATCTTTTAACTCTAGACCTTTTGTCGAAATATTTTAGCTAAAGTATTGTAAAAGTATAGTTTTAAGTCATAAGTAAGTCATTTGAATAATAGTTGAACGTTTTAAATATATATTTTTAAGTTAAAAAAGTAAATGTAAGAATTATTAAGCATTTTTACTGAGAGTACTATTTTTTTTTTTACCATGTTAGATCTAGACTAAACAATTAAAATATTACGACCCATTTGAAATGCATTTAAACATAATAAACCGCCTACTTCGATTTGTGAAATAGTTACTTTTTATACATAAGAACATTATCTGCTAATACTAGATGGTTTTTTTTTCTCTTATCGAACTATTTTTTTTTCTCTTATCGAACTATTTTTTTTATACCTCGTGAATAAATGAAAGATGAAATGTCGGGTGTTATAATTATAGAGTTTATAGGGCTAATGTCAAAAATGTATAGTATTAAAACTAAAAAGACCGTTAAAAAAACTGCCAAAGGTGTCCCTAAAGTAGCGTTAAAAAATAAAATAACACATGAGGATTACAAAAAATGTCTACAAGAAAATATTCAAAGTAGAGCTCAAAGTATTAGATTCATGAGTGACTCTCATCAAATATACACTGTTAACCAGAATAAAATTACCCTAAACCCGTATGATGATAAACGTTTCATATTAGATGATGGATTCACAACCTTGGCACATGGCCATTTTGTCATTCCATTATTAATGGATTGGGAGTAAAAATGTATATGTGTATAAAATCTTTGAAATGTAGTCCTCTTTATGAAAATTGAAATGTTTCATATGAATTGTAAAAAAAAAAATGCTATTTTATATTTTTTGAGTAATTATATGTAATAAAATTCATTTTGTTTTCTTGGAAATGATACTATTGAAATATATTAAAACTATTTGATTGAAATATATGATATAAAATGTCTAATATGTAATGATTTATATTTTATATAATAAATTATGAAGCTATTTGAAATGCTTATTTATAAAAAATGAATTTTATTGGAAATGTTACTATTGAAATATATTAAAACTATTTGATTGAAATATATAATATAAAATGTCTAATATATAATGATTTATATTTTATATAATAAATTATGAAGCTATTTGAAATGCTTATTTATAAAAATGAATTTTATTGGAAATGCATATATATGATTACCAGTAATAAAAAAATTTCTTTGAAAATATTATCTCATTATTTTAGACATAAGAATTATGTTGAGCACAATAATAAATTAAATTATTTCAGAATCTTTAGTAAAAATAAATGTTAGTATTATATAATTTAAGTATAAATTTAAGTTTTTTCGGAATCTTTAATAAAAATGAATTATATAATTTAAAATATCAAAATTTAACTATTTTCTGAATCTTTAGTAAAAATAAATGTTAGTATTGTATAATTTAAAATATCAAAATGTAACTATTTTCAGAATCTTTAGTAAAAATAAATGTTAGTATTATATAATTTAAGTATAAATTTAAGTTTTTTCGGAATCTTTAATAAAAATGAATTATATAATTTAAAATATCAAAATTTGACTATTTTCTGAATCTTTAGTAAAAATAAATGTTAGTATTATATAATTTAAGTATAAATTTAAGTTTTTTCGGAATCTTTAATAAAAATGAATTATATAATTTAAAATATCAAAATTTAACTATTTTCTGAATCTTTAGTAAAAATAAATGTTAGTAAATCTTTAGTAAAAATAAATGTTAGTATTATATTTACTATACACATTCTGAAACAGAATTTTAATAAGAACCAATTACTTTGTATTCATACGAGAATGATTAGAACATAATGGTTTCAATGACAGAAAAAAAAATTACTTGATCTTTAGTAGAAAAATAGTTTTAAATAATGTATAACATTAAATATCCTTTACCATAAATATTTATTAACTATGTTAAATAATATTTTAACATATAAACTTAATAGTCTTCCAATAAATGTTACTGAATCACTTTTAAAGTTCGATGCATAAAACTATTATTTTCTCTCAGAAATATATATTAAAATCATTCATAATCTCAACACTAGATGGCGCCACGATTTTTCCCTATATCATATCCTCGCTAGGACAATCCAAACAACTCAACTCCACCATATCGAATATTTAGAACATATCCTCGTTACAACTTATTTATACTTGAGGAAAAGTAATATTTAAAGACTATAATAGCCTGTGTCACACCCTTACTATTATAATAAAAAAAATATTCCCAATCAACAACTACTAATAACTGTTCTTTACATATAGCATAAACCTATAATCTACGTCACCCGCGTCATATGTGGTGGAGGATCAGTGTTGACTCATCGGTGGTGGTGGATCAGTGACGTCACTTTCTCTAAAAATACCCTTGTATAACAGTACGGAAAAATTGATGCCACTCACGAAAATATAAACTTTCTCTAAAAATACCCTTGTATAACAGTACGGAAAAATTGATGCCACTCACGAAAATATAAACTTTCTCTAAAAATACCCTTGTATAACAGTACGGAAAAATTGATGCCACTCACGAAAATATAAACTTTCTCTAAAAATACCCTCGTACAACAGTACGAGATCAGAGGGGAGCCAAAATTAAGGGTCAGAGGGGAGCCAAAATTAAGGGTCAGAGGGGAGCCAAAATTAAGGGTCAGAGGGGAGCCAAAATCGGGGATCAGGATCCCTGATCCCTGATCTCGGCTCCCCCCCCCATTTTTCCCCTACTTATGCACACACAATTTACTTCAATCAGTCGCTTCCGTAATAACCTCATAACAAACCCTTTAAATTCCGTCTCACAACTATCACATTAAAATGTCACATCTTCACCAAACTTTTTACCCGAGATCACAAAACCCCATCCCGACAAATCTCTTTGTTAAAAAAAAAACCAAGCAGACAAATACGAACCCATCTCCAACCTACCCTTTAAGCATCTCCTTGATTTATCTCTCGGCTATTAAAGATCTCTGCATAATGCACTCCAGATGACTTTTAAAAGTCAAAACAGAAAAACTAGAAAAAAATCTATGGCCTCCCCCTCACTTTTTCTAAGGTCCATTTCAGTAAGTAAGAGGTAGAGGGGTATAACTTTTTTTTTTCTCAATTTTACAGGATAGCATAATATCTCCGGATGATTTTATTACATGTCTGAAACATTCTAATTTTAACTACGAAAATTTTAAATTTTAACAAAGTGCCTTTTATTTTGATAGAATATTGCCACAAGGCTTCACATTGTCCGCTGGTGATGGGTCTCGTAATTTTAATAAGCTGGCCAAAGAGGACTCTTATCCATCAGTAGGCCTAATATAGGGACGCGCAAACCTATATATGGATAATATAGGGTATAATAAGTGTATGGGTAATAATGAGGCTGACTTCAGGATATCGTTCAAGGGTTGGAATAATTTGTCATATAGAGCTACACGCGGTGTATTGGCGAAGGGCGTTATGATTTAGAATGGCAGTCGTATCGTACAAGGAGTCAGGACTTTGGATCACAATCTGATACAGCACTTTATATGAGAAGTATTTTTCGTTAGAATTTTGACTGAATTATGCAAATTATAGAAGAGCAGTCTCAAAAACCGTTATGATTCAGACCTCCGGGAATTGCAAGTTTTAAAAGCCAACTCCTCTGAAGAACCGTCCTACTCAGGCCCCTTTCGCGTAGTGACACTATTCTCTCAGGAGAGATGTGAAATTTGATTAAACATCGAAAACTACAAGAAAAAATTGACAATCATCATTTCAGAATTAAAGTTAAGTTGAATTATCGTCGCACTAGAGCTAAACGTGGACTATTGTTGACAGGTGTCGTAACTTTCGTCATTCAAGAGTTATACCTCTATCCCTCTGAATGGCCGACAGATTTGTAGAAGGCGCGAACCCCACCACCACCAAGGGACCGCGCGAGACAATCCCTTAACAACCAATCTTACTTTGGGCCACCCCCTTTCCTGCTGTATAATGATCATTGTGAAACAGAAGCACTGCATGTCGCGTGTGCCTCCTATTCATCTGGAGGATAGATGCCGTGGCCATAAATTCAGAGGATCTCTTACCCATTCGCCCCCGTTAGTTTCTGGAGGAACGGTATTAAGGCATTAGTCACCACCAAAAAGGTTCTTTGTTTTTTTGCCCAAAGAATGGAATGTGGCTGGTGAATTTTCAATTAAGGGGGCGTGCTGGATACCCGCGGCTAATCCTTCCGACTTAATCAGGGTGTTGAAATACGGGGCAATTAAAGGAGAGAAGGCTGTACTGGATGAGGATTGGTGTATGTTGGTTGGAGATGGGTACTGGTGTGGGTGGAAGGGACTAATGGTATTACATTGAAGTTGTATTTATTAAGGTTGTAATGTTATTTACGGTACGTGAAATTAGAGGCCTAGTCAGAGGATTTTTGTATATTTGGTTTTGCTAAGGTTTTTTGTATGTCTCCATTTAACTTATTGTTCCAATATGAGTTTTCGGGATTCAGAGGAATTAAGTTTATTTCATAGTCGGATGGTTCTATCTCGTCCTTGTTAATTTTTCTAACTTATCTATATAAAATATCTATATACTAAAAAGTTATGAAGTTATATAAGATTTTAGATATTTAACTTTTTTTGAGCGAAGATATTTAAAATTTCTCAGTTTTAATAAATGAGCTAATAATGGGGTAGAAATAATAAAAAAAACACGTTGAAATCTTTTATAGTTCCTGAGAAAATGTTTCTAACTGTTGAAAAAACCTTATATTTCAGGAAACCCAAAAGAAAATTTAGGAATTAAGAACTAATATACAGAGTTTATGAAAAATGCTTATAAATAGAAAACTACAAAACAGAAATCGATAATATTGGTCTTAAATTAAAGCTATAGAATCTAGATATACAGATCAAAAAATAAAAGAAAAACAGGAAATAGGCATTTTTGACCCAAACACCTATCCGACTCCCCTTAACCCTTTCAGTCCCAAAAATTTACTACACTACAGAAACATCTGATATTCACAAAATAAGCTTATTTTAGGTCAAATATACAAATTCCATAAGAAAAAATATCCATTTAAATTTTTTATATGGTTTTTGAAACAATGCCAAAATTCTTTAACTGTGGAAAACAACAAAATAAAAAATATATATATTGCCTAAAAACACTTCGAGGTATATATTTTAAGGTATCTGACCATATTATCAAAAAAAAATTAGTAATTATTTTAACCGAAATAGTTTAAATTGTGTTTTAAATATGTGGAACTGAAGTGAACTTATCAAAAATCAGGAGAAACGCTTGTTGACTATTTTCTAAATAAAAAAAATAGTAGTCCTGATTTGTATTGAGATTAAAGTAAAATTTTGTCTGATAGAACAAAGTGTGAAGAATCGAATGATGTGTGTTTGGTTTCATAGCGGGACATAAACATTTTAAAAAAAAATATTGAAAGTGATGATGCCAAATGGCATCACTGGGACTGAAAGGGTTAAGGGATTGCTAACTCCAGAAAATATGTTTCAAAATTTTGATTAATATAAAGTTTTGAAAGTTTTAGATGCGTTTTACTAAGATATAAGATCCTTTCCCCTTATTTAAATTACAAAATATTCTTTATGAAACAATAATTCATCAAAATTATATCCAACGAAGAAAAAAAATATTTATGCCAGGCTAACTCGCCTAATAACATCTCTTTCTTTTGTCATCCGAAACCAAAAAGGGAAACTGCACCCCCACTTTACCAGGTTAGAAAGATGTATATTGCCAATATATCCCTTGTCAATTACTAGGGGCCCTATAGCATGACACGCTGTTATTTGCATAGCCAAATAACTCGATCAAGGGTCTGATCAGGGCCCAAAATTTGGTCGGGATCTGATTACTGGGAGTAGAGAACAGTCTCAGGGGTGAATCGGTCTCATAGAAGGTGCATTGTGTCACAGAATAGAGTGAGTTTAAAGTTTTTGTAATAGAGATGTGATATTTATGATCTTTTATAGAGAAGTTGTTTTTTGCTCCTTTTTTTTATAAAAGAAGATGTTCTTTTCCCTGCTTTTATTTAGAAAAGGTGTTTTTCATAGAAAGGTATTTAGGCAAACAAAACCATATATAATAAACCTAAAATAACGAACAATTTTCTTTTCAAAGATTTTTCAGCCAATCTCATTCGAATATTTGAAATCGAGCAATATCTTTTTTGCACGAACAGTGCCTCAAAAACTCACGTTTAATGAAGTTTTCCCAGTAACGGCATTATTAGATAGCTAAAAAAACAAAAGAATATTAACTACCATAATACACGGTTTTTCTATCTCTATGGTATTGGCTTGCTTCAGATATAACTGGCAGTTTTGACATAGTAAAAATTGTGATTTAAACAAATAACCGTTTAGTTACTAATATTTACATGGATTTGTTTTGCTTACGAATTATTTGTAAAGGTATTATACTTTTTCTTAAAAAAAATTCAAATGTAAAATACCAACGCATTACAATTATTAAGTAAAATGCCAAAAAATATTAATTCCAGGCGGAAGGTGCCTTCTAAAATATCACCCCAAAATACAATACGGGTAATTCCACATAACCATCGGAATACTAATTTCTATGTACTTTTCCTAAACAACTCAAAACTTCCATCAAGTAATGAGCAACCAGTTTTCGACTAATTCTAACTTGAGTCCCTAATCCATCACTATCAGAGTTTTAAATACACCTAATTCCTGGTTTTTGGACATAAAAGCCCCTCACCAATGCAAAGTGAGCCCAATTACCCTTTTTAAAAGTTGGGTAATGCCAATTGGAAATGAAGCAAGTGCCAAATTTACGCCGCAAAAATAATTTCTCTGAGTGAAATGAGCTCTGGTAATTACGATTGTCTAGTGTTATTTGCGCCAGGACATGATATTACATACGAGATTTTGGCGTGATTTGGCGTCTCGTATTTGAACGTGATTCGGAAAAGCGTGTTAAGTAGTTTTTAAAAGCTGCAATTATGGTGTTTAGTGGCTGTGTCGGTTTTTTGTTGGCGTATGGGGAACGCTGAAATACACTTTAATGATATAAATATAAATGCTGGGTAAACTTTGAGTGTGTTAAGCAGTGGTGTTATTATACATTTGTGATTGCTCGCCATTTGCTGAAATCGAAATGTAGAAACGTGATCAAAATTGAGCAGTTATGATCATGTGTTTTTTTAATGATGGATTATTTCCAAGAAATATTTATATTAATTAAGATAATTTTTGGAAAAAAAAGCTGAAGGTTCTTTATTTAAGACACATAATAAAAAAAATCATTCTACTATCATTTAAACTATTTCTAAGAAATCATTTATAAATTAAGAATTCAAATTATTTCTAAATCTTAAGCGAGTTTATAAATAAAAATTTGAGTCTGACTTATTTTGGATTTCCAATGAGTTTTAATGAGAGAACCCTAAAGTTTTCTTAATGCTCAGAAATTGAGAAATATATTCAAATGTATTACAAAATATAAGGAAATAACTTATAATTGTTTACGAAAAAAAGATGACACCAACAAACCCCGTAATGCTAATTCCAATATTGTAAGGTATAGCTTGTAAGATATAAGCTCCAATCTTGTAAGGTACAAATTCCAAATTAATTTGTAAGGTATAAGCTTTTTATGATATAAACTAAATTCTATAACCTTAAGGAATGAGGGAATTCAGTAGAAAAAAAATTGTCTCATGTAATTATTTCTTGAGCTAATCTCAACGCAAATATTTAAATAAAATTAGGGACTACAATAACCATGTGAATAGTTTAAATTAAATCTTTTCACTCACCTCTTGCACAAAAATATGCTTTCATTCGGTGGAGCTTATAGTACTTTGATGGCTAACAGTTTAACCAGTGCTTACAATTATCTTTAACATTTTAAATACACTTTTGTGTAAACTGTACATGAATTATACTTCATAAATTTAAATTGCTGATGCAGCTTATATTAGAAATTACTCTGACGGTAACAGGCAGCGCTTCAGAATCTCGTTAGACATAAACCCTCCCCACAAGCACCGCCATAACCAAAATTAATTTCCCTCCCGACCCACCTGAAATCTCCTGTGCAGCTTTTGCTTTGTTAAGTTTGACAAAATTGTATCCATGAAATTAAGGAATTTTATCCTTACGAACGTTAAACTCCACTTTTTAAGTATTTAGCGTGCATCAGTGATTACAATAACCTAAAAATTTCAATTTTTTTTAAAAATAATAATATTTTATTATAAAGATGTTTTTTTTTCATTTTGTAATTATTTTAATATTTTCTAGTCAAAAATAGAACTAATTCTGTTTTTTTAAACAAATATTTTATTTAAAATAAATTGATTAGTAAATATCTCTAAGTACAGGGTTAGTCAAAATTAATAGGACAATACGAAAACTATTTTTAGGCGAATGTATGTTTATTGTGACCAAACTACAGTACTAACTACTTGTACCTAGCTACTTATTGTCCTATTCATTTTGACTAACCCTGTATTCGACTATTTTTCTCTCAAATGAACATCTTTGAGATATATTGCTGATACAGACTTAAGTGTAGTGAAATGCATATATTTATCTTTCTCTTTAAGTGTCAATGCCATTTTATTTTAATGACGTCAACTCATTGCCAAAATACCATAATACTACGTGTCTATAATGAGAAATTAGTACTTGTAAAGTCTTTTAAGGTATTAATGTTGGAATTCGAAAAAAAAAATTAAATGATAACATCAAACAAAGAATTCTAAATAAAGTTATTAAACCAAAGTACTTTCTATAGGGACCATATTTGCAGCAACTTCAAAATTCGTGAGATAAAATATGACTTTATGGCCCTCTTCGGTACACTCTTAAAAATGAATGCTCAAAAACCACGAAATTTTCCTTAATTTTGACGATTCCATTACTGGCAAATGCTCCAAGTTTTCGTTTCCTTAAAGTTAGGAAATTTGAATCGTCATTTTTATGAGTATTTGCGTGTCGTTTAATCTAAAGAAATATTTCGTCATTTTTGAGCATGTGAGTACAATAATGAGATTCAGTTTCCTCAAAATCAAGATACAGAATCGTCAAATCACGATAGTAAAAGTGAGGATTCGCGTTTACTCAAAAGTCACATGATAGTTGGACGAACAATCCTCAAAATTAACGAAATGAGGCTTGAGGATTCATGAATCGCCAAAAATGAAAGTGTTATTTCTGAGAGTGTAAACCGGGTTCCGCTGGTGCATGTTCATACATATACCTTATTTTTGACAAGCCCTACTAGTTACCATTTTGTCAAACTAAAACAAGGATTTATTAGAAAGAAGCCCTCGCCTCGTTATGAAGGGGCGGAACACGGTTTTAATTAGTCTAGGGGAATATATCACAGGCCATAAAAAAAACTAAGTATAAAAAGTAGAAGACCCATGCGAAAAGTTTTACGTTGAATACATAAAAAAAAACTTCCTTAGTAAAAAAAGCAGCAAAATATTACCCTTAACTGTTAGAAAACGTTCATTTCGGCAGTACTGTAATCTGGTTTTTAGCGTTTAATTTCGGGTCTGCCTTCTTGGCAAAGACGGGTATAATCTCTCTACTGTCATCCTGGCAAGAGGAATTTGTTTCGTTATATGCCAAATATGCATATTTCTTTCTGTGTGTTCCCAAGTGCAACCTCTTTTTTTTTTATCTACCTCTTCTGCGCTTTAATTTTAATGAGGTTTAAGGTAAAGAGTCAGGTTTTTTTTCCTAGTTTCTTTCTGTGAGAGAGAAGACTTTGTGAGATTGCAAATTACAAAAACTGTGACAGAGGCAGAAGGAGTTTAATCGTTGATGAGAAAGTGTGGTTACTTAGTTATTAAGAATGCGCGAGGCGAAGTTTAAGGTAGAAAAAACTTTCGAAATAGCATAATATCATGAAACACTCATTTTGTCACTTTTTATATGTAAGGTTTCCTTTTAAGTCCCGATGGCTTTCTTGGATGGAACATGAAAGTTTCATTTCCTGAAACGTTCTTTTTTATTTTTAAGCCTGACATTTTTTTTTGTGTATTTTAAATGGCGTGATAGGGATTTTACCATGCCAGTGTAATGGTAGCGAGTCATATAATTACAAACTTAATTTTAAAGATATATTTTAGAATATAATCGTATGTAGGAGGTATTGAGCCACGCAGAAATTAGCTCAGAAAAATGCAAATGTGGTAAGCAAAATACAAAAACATGTAATCTTGTTTTCCTCCTGAGAGTTTTACTTCTATTTACAACACATATTTTTCAATTTATCTTGACAATAATGCTGCCAATAGTGTTTTAATAATATCTTAGACTTTCAAAGTTGAATCAATAAATTTTGAGAATTTGAAATATTTCTTTTAAAAAAACTTGTGTAGTCTTAGGGAACGAAAATTTCTTATGTTGAGTTATGAATGAAATTGTGTCATACTGTCATAACAATTAAACAGCAGTATCTTAAATATTGAGTTTAAAAAAAAACTTTTTTTAACATTTGCCTAGCTTTTTTGGCATTACAAGATTCAATCGACTAAGACAATTAGCAATAAATATTTAATAGAATATCGCTTCATTGAGCAGGTAACTGATATTGTACTCACCAGATTACATCAATGGCATTTCACAAAGATGTATATGTATAACAAAAAAAAATGTTTCACTATTGTAACAGTTATTTACAACAGAAGATGTGTTAATAGATATTTATCAATAAATAATTGTTTGCTATTCGAAAAACACGTGCTTTGTATTTGTTTAACTATTTGTGAGATACAGACGTATAAACCCGTTATCAAAATTTTTAATTTTAAAAATTACGCATATAAGATTTTAAAAAATTATAATTTTTAATTTTACAAAATTTTAAAATTTGAAATATGAAAAAAGAAAAGAAAAAGGAATATTATTAAAAAAGAAATTAAGAAATTAATCAAGTTAAAACGTTAAATTTTAATCCAATGCGGTGAAAGCAAGTTTGCACCTCAGCCAATTTGTTTTTCCCTCAGAGAGCAAATCATCCAACCTATTCCGACCGAGCTATCACGATCTTGCGGGTATAAAAAAAGGTAATGTTCAAGATCTTTAAAAATATCGATACTGAAGCAGCTGACTTCTACCATTCGTTATTTGTATAAAAAAGGAAGGTTTTTGAGGAGTTGCTGGCATTGATGCTGTTTAACGCATTTTTTTTTATACAACTCCAAATGTTGTCTCATAATTTTCAATCAGCACCATTTGACCGCCGGTCGAAAAGGGTTATTATCAGATGTAAAGCAAAAATCTATCGATATGTATTTAAACAAACATGAATAAAAATTTTATATAAATATGAATGTAGTACTATTATAATTATTTCAGATTGAAAATATGTAAGGAACCACATTTTAAACACATTTTGCTACAACTGTATAATCTATAGAAATTAATACAAGTATATTAAAAACTCTCCCAGGAATATATTTCCTATTCACTGCCCTCAACGTGAAAACCTGTCAGACCAATCGCCCGGAAACAGCAACAGCAAAATGTTAAAAAAAAATCTACCAAAAAAAAGTTTGATGCCAGTAAAAAAATATGAAAGGTAAAATAAAGAACAAAAAGAAAAAAAAACTCTGAAAGTGACGGGCAGGAAATTTGAATAAAAGTGTCCGAGATCTATTAGGGGAGAGCCGAGAAGTATTTTAATTAATATCGCTGAAAAGGTGGCTTCAGAGGTTTGTAGGCACTGGGCCGTACCCAGAGGGGGGGAAGGGGGCAATGAAAATGAGAGGGGAGGAGGTTGCTTAGGAACCGATAAGGAAAAAGTAGCCTGGGAATTTAATAAATCTCCTATTAAGGGTGGAATAAAAATGCTCAAAAGAAATATTTGGTGTTTTAATACGGTAAGTATGTAGTTGTGACTGTAGCTCGATGAATTAAAATGCAGTTTGTAGGAAATCATTTGTTTGTATGTAAAACGTGGTAGCTAAGGTAGTGTTTAGCTTCTATGAATAATTTAAATATGTGTTTTAAACTGTTGATTAAGGATATTAAGTAAAGGCTTATTAAATGAAGTTTAAATAATTGTACTTTAAATAATTGTACTTTAAAGCTATGTATTTTTAAAGGGTAACTTTAAAGGTATACTTAAACAATTACGAAATTTGCGAATTTTTTTAATATTTTTAATAGTACAGAATGAAAAAAAAAACAGTAACTCATTTGCCTTGAGAAAGTTATAGGAAAATTATCATCGAATTTTCTTAAACATATTTAACACACATATTAATTTTTTCTCATTCTAAAACTAACAGCAAGATAAAATGTTAATAATTTTGTTGTAACAATGAATTTCTTTTGACAAACTAAAAGATTCGCATCATTAAATATTTTTATTATCAGATTTGGAAATTAGGTAGTTAATGCATTTGAAATATTTTAATGTTTAAAAAAAATAACATATTAGCAACATTGAGAGAATTAGTTTGAGTTTCACCTCAAACTAAGCACTGTATTTAAATGACGTAATGCATCTCAAACATATAATGACGTTTATCTTATTTCTCGTTAATTTTTTTATGTGATCTTCTGAAGAGTTGAAAAAATGTAGATAAAATACGCTATTTTTTCTCAAACAGTACGCATTGTTTCGCAATTAGAAACTAATTACATTATCTCTAATAACTTTAGGTAAGATTGCATCCCAAAAGCACACGATAAAAATATTTAATTATTCATACTAATTGTCATTGCAGCATCAATAATTAGTTCGAGGAAAATAAGAATAATTAGGGATT
This sequence comes from Hylyphantes graminicola, assembly GCA_023701765.1. NCBI lineage: Eukaryota > Metazoa > Arthropoda > Arachnida > Araneae > Linyphiidae > Hylyphantes > Hylyphantes graminicola. The sequence goes on from CM043119.1 coordinate 69,788,354, forward strand.
ACTTGCACTCATTTATGCTTAGATAAAAAAAATAATAGCGATAAGCCTTAATGATGCAAGTTCATTAACATACTAGAACATAACAATAATAAGTATATCAGGAGCCTTAATCTTTAATACCATTATCTGTCTTTGCACGTGTAAGTATCTTCGTAGAAAAAAACAATAAAATCACGTACTTCGAAGATTGCAGAAATAATTAAGCAAGTCCATAATTTGTCTCTAGAGGACACTTACAAAAAAAAAATTCCAATTTCTTGCCAAGCATACCATTTTTTTTGTAGTAATAAAAAAACTACAATACATTTTCGCCGTATCTAAAATCCCAGAAGTGGCAATAATTCTAGGAAGTAATGGATAGACATATACATATATAATTCTTGGCCGTAAAGAATGGCGTGTCATTCCATAGATGACGCCCCCTGACGTCCAAGAAATATGAGAAATGAAGCTTGGCCCAAAAGCAACGGCTTTAATTAGAAACTAAAACATTAGCCCTACCCCCTATCCAAGTCCCGTGATAAAGTATTACTCTGAGGCGAATGGCAACGGATAAGGGAAAAAGGAAGTATGAAAAAAATGGCGAAGAAAGGAATAATAAAAAAAAGAATGGCTCCTATATGTGGGAAACAACAGCCGGAGCTTAAAAGACTTTATTAATTAATAACTTACTCGGTATCAGGAAAGAAGGGGTAGGGATTTTTTTTTTCGTATAATATTCAACCAAGCCCCTGGGGAAAAATGGCTTTTTTTCGTCACGTGTCTATTGTCAAAACTTTTGGATAGGTGGGGAAAGTTTTTTCAAAAGATTTAACAAATACACTCCCGAACAAAAGATATATTTTTTGTTTAAGTTTTTTTCGTTCACGAGGTTTGACAGCTTAAACAAAAACCCGCTAATGAATATTTTTCTTTGAGGTAATCGCTTAATCTTATCGTTAACCGAAAAGCGTTTGTTTTTGAAGTGAGCTGCAGCCACCTTCATTTTTAGCGTGATTTTTTGAGGCTTACTTTTCGTCGTTCGGGGGTAATACACGTAAACAAAGATAAGCCTTTCTAAAGTTTTAAAGAAAAAAGCTTCGAGAAGATTTAGAAACTATTGTTTCATGTTGTTCTAAAGCTTAATTGCGTAAGGTGTGGAAGCTACCAAAACTTCACTGCCAGTTTTTTTTTTAACAGGAGACAAAAAAAAATCTTCTAAAACATAATAGGTATTAAACTATAATATATTTTCAGCATTTTTGTTTAGTGTTTAAAATACTTAGAGATTTTTCAAACGAAATTTCTTCAGTTTTGGAAATGTTAACGCGCGAATAACTTACTATTTTGTTTTTCTTTTCAGAAAATTAGAACAGCCAAAGTTTAGTTTTATTTATCATAGTAACGACGAATACGGATATATACTACAAACTAACCAAAATATGTACTAAGCAACACCAGACTTCACATTTAGTTTTAACCAAAAGTTAAGAATTGAAAGTAAAGTAGCTTCACAAACAGAATTAACTAAAAGTGTTTTAGATTTAAAAAGTGTAGAAGAGTAAAAGTAGTGTAAAAATTAAAAATTTGTAAAAGTTTCAAAGATTTTACTCACAATTTTTATACTTTCATACTTTAAAAATAAAATCCATATCTTTTGAAGAAAAATATGTCAGATAAACGTTCAAAATTAAATTATTAACAATTGTCCCCCTGTGCACACTGACTTGCTTTACCATATAGAAACCAACTCCTCGAAATCTTCATTTTTAACTATTAATCCACTTAAATACATTGGTTCCCACATTTTTATTTACCATTTGCATTATTTTCACAGAACTTATGATTTTTTTAGTTCAGATAAATATATTATGCATTCATTAAATATATTTTTTAATTTTGAGATACGTTTTCTATTTTAGCACCATTGGGATCTAATTTGAGTTGCACATGAAGCTTATAAGGTGCGCTTTGGCATTTCTAGAACTCACAATTCCGAAAGCAATTTATGAAAATTTTTATGCAAAATAAACTTAAATACAGTGGTGTCATTTAATGTCACAGGCCTTTGAATGGTTAATATCATCTTTATGAACCATATTGGAAATCATTTACCCAGCAGAATCTTGATCCCAAAGAGTTAACTAATATTTCCAGCCCCCTTTTTTTCGTACTTACATTAGTGATTCAAAGCAAGAACTAAATACTCTTATGACTCGTGCCGTTTTTATTCTCAACCATACAAATCTTAAAACATGTAATAGCATTGTAATCGATTCAAAAACAATGGTTTAAGTCAAAAATGATTGTTCGCTGTTGCTCCTATAGTGAGAGATTGTGATGTACGTACCATGGATTTTTATTCTTTGCAATGGTTGCGAAGAGTTTCAATTTTAAGACATTTTTTTTCTTTCCTGAGAAGAAGTTTTTAAATATTTTTTTTAATTTCTCAAATTTTTGATACTTAAAATTGTTATTATATTTTTAACAACTAAAATTTTGAAAGAGAAAAATAATTATTTTACTCTCTCAAATTTTCCCATTAAAATATCAGCCAAATGGTGTATATTTCCAATAGCAATCCTACAAACAAAAATCCTTTCCGAAACCATACCTTAACTCTCCAATACCATCCCTCTATCAAACCCCATCAGTAATTAACCGAAACTATCCCTCGGTCCCGTGTGACCACTGCTGTTAGCGCAGGCCACATCATCAAAGGGTGGTGTTTAAGAAGAGGGCCGCCCCGCCCACTGTTGCCTTGGAAGAGAGGCATGCGAGGTTCTCATTAGCTCGCTAATTAGTGGAATGTACACGCCTTCGATGAGGATTTTATGGGGGTGGATTAAAAATTACAAGGTGATTTAACGTTTTCCGAGGGATAAGCGAAGGGTCAAAAAATTTAACTTGTTTTCACTGTCTAGGCAAAATTAAATTTCTAACAGGTTTATTCAAAAAAATATTCTAAATTTCTCCAGCAATTACTTTCAAATTTAAAGTTTTAAAACTTTGAAATTTATAAATATTTGATATTTATTTTTGTTTAGGGGAAAAATGTAAATCCATTATCTAGTTTGTCAGCCATTTGCTTTAAGTTAAATCTTTTTGATTTCGTTCATGCCAGAACTAAACGAGGGCTATTGTAGACGGGCTGCTTAATTTTGAGTCACGTTTAAGTAACAAGGGCGATACATGTACTGGCACCCAATGCAACCATATAGCGACATCAACTGTTTCTTATAGCAATTGTTTTAACTTTTCCATTAATGCACTAACGCGTTTTTAAGAAGTTCTTAAGAAAAACAACTTTACTATGCCGATATCTTCATCCTATGTATCTTTTGAACTATGAAAAATACATTTTTATTACATAAATTTTTTTTAACAAAAGATAATCAAAAGTCACGAAATGCTAATAAATATTTTTGGTGGCTAGTTGAATACAAATACTGCTAAAACGAAGGTTCTGGATGTGAAATATTTGCTTTTTTGACCTACAAACCAACATTTTCTAAAAAAATAAAGCATTGCAAATCTGCAGCAAATTTAAATTTGACTATAAAAAAAGTTTCTAAATATTTTTTTTATTTTCTTTCACATTAAAATGCCTTTAATTGATAATGTTCACCATATAAGAAAAAGACCAGGTTCCATAAAGATGCATCTATTTATTTTTAAATATACTCTGGTTTCCAAATTCAAGCAATCATTAATTATTAAATTTTAGGATTTGCATCTTTCAATATAATTTTAAATTTGCAGTTAATCCCCTCCTCTCATTAAATTCCAAACATGCACGTCAACCTCGACTTCAAAGAAGTGATAACGAACCTGGAATTGAATTTCATTTAAACCGTACTTAAAATGTCTCCAAGAGCAAATAAAGGCCTCATTGAGGCCCCTGAAACCCCCAATTAGTCAAAGAGTTGACGGATCACTTCGGCTGAATTCTCGAAAGAAGAAAACAATTAATGGCAACTTCTAACAGCAAGAAAAAGAAATTATTAGCTCAACCTTCAGAACATGGAAATTCGTCATTTGGCGACGTGTGTGTCTTTGTACCCGGTTATTAACTGTAAAATGGCCCGTTTAAAATTAAAAGGGTCTGTTTCTGTTTTAGTCTAATTCTTTATTTCCGAATAGCGTGTCTTAGTTTATAGTTGGGGAACTTCTAGTTGTCGGGTTTTTTTGGCCAAGATTGTGATATTTCGCCATATGTCGCCAAATTCGTTAACATCACTCAAGTATATTCGTAACTACTGCTTCATTATTATTGTAGCATTTTTTTTCAGTTTCAAAAGCCCCTGAATATTTGTTAACATACATCTTTTTGCAGCAATATAGAAGAACTAATTTTTTAGATGCTTTTGCAAGTTATAATCAGCTGAACTGGATGTGTTTTTTCGTTTTTGACGATTTTCTTTACCGTTTCTTATATTTTCCTTTTCTTACTTTCTTATTATTTTCCTTTTCTTATCTTTCTCTTATATACAATTAAAGCACGAATTAAAGCAATTAAACCACGAAATACTATAGAAATAATTTTTTTCATAAAACCAGAACCTGAGAGTGTCGTTTCAGCATTGCCAAAGTTGAATACTTTTGGCGATGATTCAGAAATTTGGCGGTTAGCCCCCCGACAACAAAAGCTCTCCTTATAATTATTATACATTTCAGCTTCAGGCGTCAATCACAAAATTCATATTCGATGATAAGTTATTACCATTTTTTTCTTCTTTAATTTTATTTTCAGTCAAACGAAAGTTTCGGGAATTGTTATTACGATATGAATATAAATGAGTCTTTAGGATATTTCTGAGGTTACTTTTACACGCACACAATACATCTAGTAGTTTGCTCCTGCATTTCGTGTGCGGCATATTATAGAAGAAAAAACAAAGCAGTATTTAAAAAAAATAATGGCGTCATCTAAAATAACACCATTAGAAGAGTTAAGGCCAAAACTGAACTAACAAAAAAGTAAGAGATTACTTGATCTGTGCTGCCCACAAAATAAAAGCAGGTACTAGTAATATTTGTTCAGGCAAGCATTTAATTTTAAGTAGGATTTATTTTGTAATCTTTAAATCCCTATCGCTAGATATTTAAAAATATTTACATACGAGTGATAAACAGTGGATAAGTTTGTGTTAATTCACGAAAGAGATGCAGTATAAGTCGACTACGGCCTACTCAAAAAACACATTTCTTGTATTTAAAAATTATTCAAGGTTTTTTATTAATAAATGAAAGAATGTTATTTATACACACTTTTTTTCAAAAAAAAATATATATTAAAGAAAAATTGTTGAAAAGTTTAGGAAAATATTAATTTTTGACTGAGCATTGTTTTCAAAATATCAAAGGCTAAAATATAAAAGTGATTTAAATTCCTGCTTAAATTCATTATTACAAATACTATTTAGTATTTAAGAAATAAATAAATCAGTTTAAAGTAGCATAAATGAAAATCCAAGTTATTTAATTAAATTTCTCGTAACTAATTTGGTAATATGAATTTCGTTATCTGGCTTCCTATGAATTTCAAACCATATTGACTATTTTATGATTCCAAGATCCATTTGACTTAAGGGGTCACAGGAGTCTTAAAAGTGTGCAAAGAAGGTACTACAAAGCATAGTTTGATCTTTCATATAATTTTTTAACTACTCAATATAGAAGTATAATTTTTTTATATATAATTCTATAAGATTTACTCAATATAAAACATATTTTAAAATTTATGACACTTTAGCCAAAACTAAAATAAATAATAACAAACATAACACTATTTGAACACATTGTGATTAGGCTTGCGCGGCAAATTTTGAGGTCAAAATTGAAGACATGACCAAGAAAATGACTTTATATTGTACAAATATGTACAGACAAAGACTTATACCTAAATTCTCAGCTCTATTTTTATTAGAAATTATTTTAAGAACTTTTTTCTAAAAAAAAATAATAAAAATTTTAAAATTTTGATTTTAAATTTTTTAAAAAATAATTTCTAACTAAAATTGAGCTGAGAATTTAGGTATAAGTCTTTGTTTGTACATATTTGTACAATATAAAGTCATTTTCTTGGTCATTTTTTTAATTTTGACCTCACAATTTGCCGTGCAAGCCTAATCACAATGTGTTCAAATAGCTTTATGTTTAATATCATTTATTTTAGGTTTGGCTAAAGTGTCATAAATTTTAAAATATGTTTTATATTGAGTAAATCTTATAGAATTATATATATGAAAATTATACTTCTATTTTGAGTAGTTAAAAAGTTACATGAAAGATCAAACTATACTTTGTAGTACCTTTTTTGCACATTTTTAAGACTCCTGTGACCCCTTAATCTCTTGCAACATGGCGTCCCTATTTGGGGACAATTTTTAAAACCTCCCCACAAACAATTAACACGTTAATTTGTTCCAAAATTGACCTGGTCCTACACTCTCAGAAATAACTCTCATTTTGACGATTCATGAATACTCAAGCCTTATTTCGTTAATTTTGAGGATTGTTTCTTCAAACTATCACGTGAATTTTGAGTAAACGCGAATCCTCACTTTTACGATCGTGATTTGACGATTCTGTATCTTGATTTTGAGGAAACTGAATCTCATTGTTGTACTCACATGCTCAAAAATGACGAAATATTTCTTTAGATTCGACGACATTCAAATCCTCATAAAAATGACGATTCAAATTTCCTTACTTTGAGGAAACGAAAACTCGGAGCATTTGCCAGTAACGGAATCGTCAAAATTAAGGAAAATATCGTCGTTTTTGAGCATTCATTTTTAGAGTGTATAGAAGAAGATACAAATATCAGTTTTCCCAGCATTGCAGAAATAGTGAAATTAACCGGAACCGTTGAATGTGAAAGCCGAATTACATTATTTATTGAAATGCCATATACTCAGACTATTACATTTAAGAACAACCAAAGAGATGTAGCCTGAAACGCTTATACAGCATTCGTTTCTGAATCAGGTGTAGAAAGTAATCGAAATCGAACATTAATAATTCTAAATAAAGAATGATTGTAAATGACTACCAGGTCGATTATTCTTTTTAATAATCATAATTCACTGCTAAATATATGGACCATCATTACTCCATCTCACCAATGCTCGAAACTATTATTTTTTAAAGACTGCAAATCGCAATCAATAACTAAACTGTTGCAATTTCTATTCATTCATCACACATTAGATACCTTAAGAGGCATAAAATTAAGCAAAAAATGTTGATCAGGGTACTTGCACATCCGGGTGCTCAAAACACACCTAAGGACTTAATATTTATGCTACTTTTTGAGAATAATAGTTCACTGAATCCTGTTGATTTCAAAATATTCTTTTCTCTTCTCTCATCTATGAACTTAAAGGTTCGCAAATGTAATAAGGATACAGTTTTTTAAATATATATATTTTTTATTTATCAAGTGGGATTTGTGTACATTTCCAGTTTTAAACTTGGTAAATGTCAAGTGTTTTTCTTGTTAAACTCAGTTTAGTAAATCGACAGTTTATTAAGTCTCAAAGTCTGCTGTAGTTTACGAGAGCAAATTGGAATAGAGTGCATTTCCGCCGTGTTACGGTCATAGTTTAGTTCCCAACTTATTTGGTCCTCAATCTCTTGTTATTAAAATGGGATACTTATTTCAGGGACATCATTGACTTTAAACCTGTGATTTCCATATGAACAGCAACAAACTAACATATGTTTGTTTAACACAATGCAAGAAATATTTTTATCCAGAGAAAATTTTAATTAAAAATAGGGCAGCACAACACTACAAGACTTTGAATAATCACTCATTAAATCAATATATTTAAACGTAATTGGACACCCAATAAAGAGATTTCGGTAACTTTAAAACCTAAAAGTGCTATTATAGCTACCATTTGAGCATGTGCTATTTTCACGTTAATCTTATTATAACGCTAACAGAAACTCGTGTACCAAATTTGAAATCCTTAGTTGTTTTAGTTTAATCTGTAGAGTGGTTTCAGACTGATAGATGGAACTATGTTCAAAAATCAATTTTAGAATTTAGCACCCTCCCTAACGCATAAAAAAACAAAATAAAAATCCCATTTCAAATTTTCAACTATATCACAATTCTTTCATTGCCCAATATATCCTTACTGCAACTTACCCAATTGTAATTGAAAGCAAAAATTAATACTGATTAAAAATATGAAATTCAAAATAAATTCAATTGCATTGAAACAGGGTTTTTTTTACCCCCCCCCCCCCCTACTAAAGCTGCACCATACTTTTTGTGCTAAACCCGCGCATCTGATGTTGGTATCCCCTTTGATTTGCCAATACACAATGTATTCATACCTAAAGTCTCTGTATATAGTAACAAGTTTTTCAGAAAGAACTGGTAATTAACACAAGACTATTGTTCTGACCCTAGCACTGGCCACACCTACTCTCTTAAAAGGTGTGTTCCCACTCATAAACCTCATTTACAGGGAGTGGTGTCGTCTGCCGCTAATTAAGTTGCCAATCGAGGATGAGTGAATTTCGAGATGGTGGCTTAGAATATAAATCGAATATTTTAAACTAGTTTCTTTTCTAATAATGAAGCGATCAAAGTCCTTTTGTTAGTGATTTTGACATTTAAAAATATTGGGGTAATATATGGTGTAAATTGATCGGTTGGGGTTTCGATATGCTTTGATGAAAGTTAAGCCTAAGTTAAGACTTGTTTATGCAACTGAGGGGAACAGACTTATAAACCACTCAACTGACTGTTAGGTTTTTGTGAAAAATACGTAATTTTTAATAATTTATGAATGTGGTAGTTTGTTTTAAGTTTGAAATTTCAAGTATAGAGGAGTCTTATATTTATTTTAGAAAAATAAAGTTCAATAATTAATCAAAAATCTGCATTGCATGCAGTAAAAACAAGCGTATACAATTTAATTTGCTATCAATCAAGAGGGTAAATGGGTTTAAAAATCGCATATTGTAAAATTAGTCATGATAAATAACGTGTAAATGATTATAGACATTGTCAGAAACTTGTTTTACAGATAAAGTTTGTAAATGTATCATAGCCCATAATGATTACTTTTAAGACTACTTTTAATAATTGCTACTAATTCATTATTATTCTATACAAAAATCTATTAATCACTTTCAAACATTAAAAATATATAATTTTATGCTTCTTAAGTTACAAGCTAATTATTTTCTCGAAACCTGAACAAAAACTACACTGCAAACTCGGGACACACATTCAGAACAGATTTAGCACGCTTTCGGAAAAATTGTGTTCCGATAGTGTTCCACATGCGTTCCGTCGCATAGATCGAATTCTAAAAGCGTTCCAGAACCGTTGACAAAGTGTTCAGAATGTGTTCTGCTAAGGGATTTGTTGAATTTCACTTTTGGATCACATTGTGAACTTTTTTGGAACATATTATAGAACATATTGCAAACACTTTTGAATCACATGGTAGAATACATTGTCGTTGAAAATTACAAGGATTAAATATCTGTTTTGATCGAGTTTCAGACTAATTTTAAGGTCTCAATTGATTTTAAACACTTCATAGAACACTTGTACATTTGCACATTTGAGGTTGCAACACTTTTAAGGGGTCACAGGAGTCTTAAAAATGTGCAAAGAAGATACTACATAGCTTAGTTTGATCTCTCTTGTAATTTTTAACTACTCAATAAATGAGTATAATTTTTTTATATGTAATTCTACAAGATTTATTTATTATAAAACAAGTTTTAAAATTTATGAAACTTTAGCCAAACTAAAATAAATGATATTAAACATGAAGGTACTTGAACACACTGTGATTAGGCTTGCGCGGCAAATTGTGAAGTCAAAATTGAACAAAAGACCAAGAAAATGACTTTATATTGTACAAATATGTACAAACAAAGACTTATACCTAAATTCTCAGCTCAATTTTAATTAGAAATTATTTTAAGAACTTTTTTCTAAAAAAATTAATAAAAATTTAAAAATTTTGATTTTAAATTTTTTTAAAAATAATTTCTAATTAAAATTGAGCTGAGAATTTAGGTATAAATCTTTGTTTGTACATATTTGTACAATATAAAGTCATTTTCTTATTCATTTTTTCAATTTTGACCTCACAATTTGCCGCGCAAGCCTAATCACAGTGTGTTCAAGTACCTTCATGTTTAATATCATTTATTTTAGTTTTTGCTAAAGTTTCATGAATTTTAAAACTTGTTTTATAATAAATAAATCTTTTAGAATTACATATAAAAAAATTATACTTATACATTGAGTAGTTCAAAAATGACATGAAAGATCAAACTATGTTTTGTAGTACCTTCTTTGCACATTTTTAAGACTCCTGTGACCCCTTAATCACTCGACCGTGCTTTTAGATTACAAAAAGTAGTTGGCCATGTTAAAACTCCTAACAGAGGGTAGAAGTGGTCAACAACAGTTTGGCAACCACAGAAGACACTGGACAACAAGTTTAAACAAACTAAGATCCGCAACGTGAATCTTTTTGAAATCATTATATTTAAGTTTGTGCGGGACGTGGCTGCTTAAATTACCCAAAATGTGGAGGAAACATCTTACCAGGTGTGAATTGTAAGAAATCGATTGTTATTGACTCTAAAATTTATGATTTTGCTATATATTTAAATGATCTGGCTTTCGAATCTCGATCCGATTACACTTCTGAAAATAGATATTTTGACTTTGTCTTGGTATCTTATTTGAAATTTGTATCAAGGATTAGATGGTTCCAAAATTTTATTAACATTGTATTTGTTGCATGTCATTATATTTTTTGTATGTATTGACGTACGGTCAATTGATTCTTTCTTATTAAAATAATTTTCTTGCAATTTTTTTGTGTTTCTTTCACTTTTCCCAAAGGCAGTTTATGTATCATATCGTAATATTCTTATGTAATAAAAACTCGTAAAGTACGCCATGCTTAAGTAAATTTGTCAAAACCATATTTTTTAAATTTTCAAATACAAAGACTTTTTTAAACGTAAAAACAAAAATATCTTTTAACATTTATGTACATTGCAAATCATATATGCATACCTTCATTGTTTTAATTCTAACCTTAGCATAAGACATCCATATTCCAACTAAATTTTGGTTGGTGACCCTAGTTTTTTTTCTGGTGAGATCAAGATCATTAGTATAAGATATGAGGCCAAGTGGCAGTGGTTTGTATTGCCATGCCACAAGTCCGGGATTCGAATCCCGGATTGGGCGAGTTTCCCTCAGCCCTTCATAATAAAAGTGGGTCGATAGCATGAGGACCAAGCATGCTTGGGAACTAAACACTGGGGGTCCTGCGTAGGTTGACCACCTAACCGGGACACATGCATAGCAGCCCAGAGTATAATATAACGAAGGCTGAATCGGGCACGGAAGGACTTGGCCCAATAACGGGCTGTTGCTACGTGGAGTTTAGTTTTTCAGTATAGGACATATGTGTATATACTTAAACTATACTGCATCTTACTAATACACTCATTTGAGTTTTTGAAGTTAGGTTGCTATTATATTTTTTCTAACTTCAATACAACCCCTGGCAATAAATATGGAATCACCTTAAAAGAAATTATGTTGTCGATAGTTAAAAGCATATAAAAATAACAAAGTAATATCAGATGAAACATAAACATGTTTTATTGAAAGTAGACGATGTGAACTACAGGTAATAAACTTAAATTATCAAAAAACATCATCTGGTGCGTAATAGGGGCAGTTCACAGTAAGTATACAAAGAAATTAGTATGGACTCACTAATAACGCGGGAAAAAAAATATCGACTCAGCCCATATCCACCTTGTACTAATACTTCGTAACACCTCTCGTGCCTTGATAACTGCCCTAATCCTTGCAGCATAGATGCTACTAATGATTGACAATAGTCAGTGCTAATTTCTTGCCAAGATTTGCGGATGGCAGTTATCAGATCTTCCTTGCAAAGTGGAGATTTCGCTGGACGAGTTTCTTTAGTTCCACCACATATTTTCAATTGGATTCAAGTCTGGGCTATTGGCAGGCCAATCCATGGTAGGAATTTTGCCTACTAGCAAGGAAATCTCTTACACATTTCGCCTATGGCAGGAGGCGTTTATCGTCCTGGAACACGACATCTTCATCTCCATATGCATTTTCAATGGATGGGATCAGGAAATGGCTCTAAAATATCAATATAATCTATACGAATTGACAGTTGTTTTTTTTTTAACGACAGCCATTTCGCCAGGCCCTTTAATTGACATATGCAACCCCAGATCAGGAACGGTAGTTGGAAACTTTACTTGTTTCTTAATGCAGCCCTCCCCCCTCTGAGTAAGCTTCGTTTCCCCGTCTCCAAACGAATGTTCCCTGCATCGTCTCAATGACCAACGCAAAAAATCCGTGCCTCTTGCTCTCGTCACTGAATACTACACTTTTCCCAATCATCTACAGTCAGGTTGTATTTTTTTGTAGCCCATTAGGTAGACGTTTTCTTCTTCTGGGCAGTTATCAGGGGGGGCCGCCCGGATTTTTCTTTTGGCTTTTCTGTGAGAGGGGAGGAGAAGGGGGAAAAATTTTTAAAATTTTAAGAAAAATTTTTTTAAGAAAAAGAAGAAAAAAAGAGAAATGAAATTTTTGGAAAAAAGGAACAAAAAAGGGGGGTGAGAAAAAAAGGAAAAAAAAAACAAGTAAAAAGAAGAAAAAACGAATGAAAAAAGAATTTTTAGGGTGAGGGAGGGGATGAGAAGGGAAATCCCAACCCCCCCCCCCCCCCCCCCCTCCCGAAAGTCGATTTCGTACTGTCCTGGCGCAAACATCAACACCCGTCGCTTCAGCCCATTTCGTTTTCAACACTGTTGAAGTTTGTTTGCGGTTTTTTTTTTTTTGTTTTCTGAAGGCAAAGTGACCTTGATTTTCGATCGTCCCGCTTGGTTGTTTTCCCTTTTGGGCGGGCCTTCCTTTACCTTTAGCTTCGCTTTTAAATGAGTCCCGTTTGTTTAAATTTTATCCATATCTTTGATGTTGTACAGATTGAGAAGCAGCCTACTCGATTCGCCCACAATTCTGGTTGACAGGTTCTTTTCTTTGAGTAGCTTGACTATTCTTTGCCTGACCTCATCGGATAATTCTATCGTCGGAGCCATGCTTGCACTGAAATACCTCGTCAAATGATAACACGAGATCGGTTATTTTAACACGCTCTTTTATTGTTACGATTAATTTGCATAATTTGCAAAGCATACCTGTTGCCAGATTTCAAGACAGAAAATGCATTGGTGATTCCATACTTTTTTTCTCGTTTGTCGTCACCGAGTCCTTACATATTTCTCCAGTTGGGGTTAGTAATAAACTAACATTATTTATGCTAGAACACATTAGTCAACTTGTTGTGTGTTTTTAACTTGTGTCTTAAATCGGTTTTCTCTACTTTCAATTAAATATTGTTTTTGTTTGATTTAGTTTACTTTGGAATTTCTTCACACTGTTGAATAACGATTGTTTTACTTTTTGAAAGGGTGTTTCCATATTTTTATTGCCAGGGGTTGTAGAATACATAAAATTTTTCCAGGTAACAAAATAGACAAAGAAAACAATAATCCACAATTATTGGACAATTAAAAAAGTTTGCAGGTAGGTAAGATAAGGTTAGGCAGACAGGGTTAGACATATACTAAAGGTAGAGTAGGGTAACTAAGATTGTAAAGTAGTGAATAGGTATGTAAATTAAGTAGGGAAGACATTCTAACAGATTGGTAGTTAAGGCAGGTAATCAGGCAAGCAGGTAGGTGGTTTTTAGGCTGGCGACAGTATCTACAGGTAAGGTGAGGCTGGCAGCAGAGGTTAGGCAGGAGGTAATGGTAAGCAGCTTGGGTTAGGTAAGTCAGACAGGGCATACATGTCTTCAGCATTGCTGTAGAAACTGCACAAAAGCATCCTGTAGTTGCAGGAATCATACCTAACCCAACATCAAAAACTAATAGACTGGGGAAATCAGGCTAGGGGTAAATTGCCAAAATGTTCTTTACAAAGATAAATGACTTAGTTTTCAAAAAAATCATGTTAAATTCGAGCATTAATTGCGGCCAATTAAGATTATTAAATGGGGTCATGGGGGAGCGGTGTGTCTTTTTAAAAAAATGTGCAACGCAAAGGGTACTACAAAAGCATAGTTTGATCTTTATGATTTAATTTTTTAACTACTCAATATATAAGTATAAGATTTTTATATGTAATTCTACCAGAAATTATTTATTATAAAGCAAAATTTTAAAAATTTAAGAAACTTTAAGCCAAAACTAAAATAAATGATATGAAACGTAGTTAAGCTATTTTGTTTGAACACATTTGGGGTATTAGGCTTGCGCGGCAAAAAAAATTTTGAGATCAAAAATTGAAAAAAAAAATGACCAAAGGGGGGGGGGGGGGGGGGGGGGGGGGGGGGGGGGGGGGGGGGGGAAAATGACTTTATATTGTAGAGAATTTAGAAATATGTACAAACAAGGAACTTATACCTAAATTCCTTCAGCTCAATTTTAATTAGAAATTATTTTTTATAAAAAACATTAATGAAATGTTAATATTTTTGATTTTAATTTTTGTAAAATAATTTCTTATTAAAATTGAGCTAAGTGAAAGGAATTTAGGTATAAGTCTTTGTTTGTACATATTTCTACAATATAAATACAATTTTTTTTCTTGGTAATTTTTAAATTTTGGGGACCTTAATATTTGCCCGCGCAAGCCTGATCCCCAAATGTGTTCAAATAGCTTTATGTTTAATTTTTTTTTTGTTTTTATCCTTTATTTCAGTTTTAGGCTGCTGGAAGTTTCATAAATTTTAAAATTTGTTTTATATTAAATAAATCTTGTAGAATTACGTATAAAAAAAAATTACCACTTATATATTGAGTAGTTAAAAAATTGCACGAAAGATCAAAACTATGCTTGCCAGTACCTTCTTTGCACATTTTTAAGACTCATATGACCCCTTAATTCATTGAAACTAATTTCAAAATATTTAAGTTTTTTTTTGGTCAAATTTAAGAATTTAAAAATGATAGTTGATTGACTCATAAATTATGTAACATGTTTATTTATGAGTATTTTATTATGAACTCATTATAGTAAGATTGTCTTATAAAGTTAAGACATTTACCAGAGTTGCCAACCTGCTAGATTTAAAAATAAGGAGATCCATAGGCAGAACAAATGAAAAAATCGGGAGGATTTTCATTTTTCATTATAAATTCAATTACTTTTCCAGAAAAATTCAGTGACTACACTGCAATATCTCTGAACAGATTATGAACACAATTGCAGAATACTATATTTTGTCTCCCTAGTTTAGATCAATCATTACAGAACACTTGTCTGGAACATATTTTGAAGTGCCTTTCCAAACACTTTATTTAATTTGGTTTTCTCCCTTTTTAGATCACAATCCGGAACGCATTTTGGCACGGCATTTCGAAACTTCCTAATGGAACAAATATTTTCTTCAGAACACTTTTAGATACGTATTTGGCAACGCTTTTCGGATCACATTCGGAAACACTTTCCAAAACACATTCAGGAACGTTTTTAGAAACACATTCGGGAACGCATTTTCAAAACACATTCGGGAACGCTTTTTCAAAACACATTATATTCGGGGACGCTTTTCGAACACTTTCAGAACTCCTTTCAAAACACTTCACGTAGGATTTACGGCATACTTTCAGTAACACTTTTATTGAGCAGCAGTTTTTTGTATGGTATAAAATTTAAACACTTGCTTTAAATTTTTACATGCAAAATGTTCGTAGTCTTTAAAAAAACTTGTACTTCTGTTTCATGTTCTACGGTCATGTCGACCTGTCTTATGGGCATAAAACAGAAGAATTTTTTTCTTAAAGACTTCAAAACATTTTTTATAAAAAAAATTAAAGCATGTGTTCACTTTTTACCATACAACAAAACTGCTACTCAATAAAAGTGTTACGAAAGTGTGCAAAAATCATACCTTAACTATTTTGAAAGGTGTTTTGTAAGTGCAAAATATAGCGGTCCTCTATGCGTTTTTTTTGAAAAGCATTTCCTGCAAACTGCCACTCAAATTAAAAGTGTTGATGAAAGTATGTCAAAAAGAATTCGATCGGTTACGCCAGATACAATTTTCAAAGATATTATTTTTCTGTATACAAATAAAGAATGCCAAAAGCTCCACTTGATATACCAAAAAAATTTAATTTTGTTAGTACATAATTTCTAGTCACTGAATTTTTCTGGAAAAGTCCTTGAATTTATAATAAAAAATGAAAATCTTCCGATTTCTGCCTAGGATTCCTTATTTTTAAATCTAGGCAGGTGGCAACTCTGGCAAATGTCTTAACTTTATAAGACAATCTTACTATAATGGTTAATAATAAAATGCTCATAAATAAATGTTACATAATTCATGAGTCAATCAATTCATAATTCTAAAATTTGAATAAAAATAATTTTTGAAATTAGTTTCAATGAATTAATGCGCAATTATGTTAGAATTTAACATGGATTTTTTTTTTTTTTGAAAAGTAAGTCATTTATCTTTGTAAAAACATATGGCAATTTAACTAGCCCTTTCCCCAGTCTATTAATTTTGATGTTGAGTTAGTATGTTCCTTCAACTACAAGATGCTTTTGTGCTGCTCTACAGCAATGCTGAAGACATGTATGCCTGTCTAACCTACCTACCCAGCTGCTTACTTACCTCCCTGCCTAACCTATCTGCCAGCCTTACCTTACCTGTCTATATCTTGTCGGTCGGTCTGCCTAAACCCCCTACCTGCTTGTCTGATTACCTGATGTTAAACTACCAATCTGTTTGAAATGTCCTGCCTGCCTAATTTACCTACCTAACTACTTACATTAAATTACCCTACTCT